>JAZGTH010000015.1:1777500-2242500 GCA_036877525.1 Chromobotia macracanthus
TAAAGAGTACTCACACACTCTCTTTAAGAGTTTATAAGAAAGGCACCTGAACCCATGTCAGAACTCCAGACAGACTGTCTGTGAGATGTTGAAACTGTCTAAATGACTGTCTGTTGTTCTGATAGTGATTCATACACATGAGCTGCTTTATTTGTGGCTTTTAGGAAATAATAGCCAGACAAATTGATTCATAACAGACGTGTCTATGGAAAGTGTCTATGCCTATTTCTTCATTGCCATGTGATCAGCTAATGTTCTGTTCTTCTCAGTAACACAAGTCGTGATGTCACAGAGTGAATAATTGTTCTGATCATGTCTGATTAACACTGTTTACTGTTTTGCCTGCATGGAAACCTTAATAGTTAGTTAATAAGCAAGTGAAATCAACATGTTTTGGAGATGGGGACATGTGGACTGGCAGATTTTGGAGCTCAGAGCAGAAGGAGGTTCAGACAATGATCAGAAAGTCAATGCGACATTACTGGTTTAATAGGGTCCAGATGCTCTTGGCTTTGACTATATCTAAAACGGGCCGCTCAACTTCCCGGTCACAGTGATGTTAAGGACGGAGTAGTTTGGATGATGTTGTAATGCTTAAGGAACTCAGGGTCAACATGCTCATTTGACAAGGTTTAAGGATATTAAGAGGACCCAATGAAACGTGTTGTGGCTTGTAGTTTATGTTTATTAGTTTTGAGGTCATGCACAACATGTAAATTTTATGTAAAGTTTATAAAATACATTTACAAATGCACATATAAAATTTCCCCTCATTCTCTTCCAAGAAATAGTAACAAAACCATTGACAAACACAAATATTTGTATATATATTTGTGTATATATTCCAATAAAGTCGTTCTACAAGGAGAATTGCCCCCCCCTCCTGTTTCAAGAGGAAGTATGCAAACATTGTGAATATGCAAACATGAAAATATGCAACAATTGTATTTATTAAAACCATTGCATGCTTCACTTTACTGAACTGTTATGGAAAAAATGATTTAATATAAAAAAAAACCCTCCATTTTAGACACATGGCTCTGATCTAACAGGGCAGGTCCATGTTGAGCCTGGATTGTTACATACCACAGTAGACAGAAGTGGTGAGGAGGTCAGAGCCAGAATTCAACATGTCAGAAGACTTCATGTAGCATTCAATTCATCAGTTAGCTTATTAGCAAACTTCCAAACCCCTGTTCCCATCAGGCCATTACATCTGTGCAGAGTCAATCTGGAATTCACTGAAGACTGATGGAATGCCCGGACTGACACACACACACACACACACACACACACCATTCTGCAGTGACCCGTATGCAGTTAAAACATAAAAATGAGGAAATGACCCATCCTGCTCTATAGTAAAATAAACAGTAGTTTGAAAGACGCTATAATTCTCTTATATTGTACCGCCACCCATATGTGTGTGATTCATTATACACCCCAAACCAGCCCAGCCTACACAGCACTCCCATGTATGGAAAACAGACATTTATCGTCTCTCAAGAGGGCCTGGATCCCAGCAGTAACAATGACTGATCTCAGATCAGCAGAAAAGCAGAAGAAGTTTCTTTCTCCACCTGGATTCAGTCAGCAGCATTCAGCAGAGTGCCCATCTGTCCTGTTTCATCGACACATCACACGCTGATTCTGTTTGTCTGTTGTTGAGGCTGATGCCATGGCAACCGCTCCGGGCCATCCGAGCTGCTGTACAGTTCGTCATATCTTGAACGAGGGAATGGAAACGAGAAAAAAAAGTGTTTGTGAGATGTTTCCCACTACAGTTCCAGGAAAACTGTGGAGGGAAAATGAAAAAGAATGAAGAGGATGTCATCTTGGCACAGAGAAATGAGAAGATTGTACAGAACCCTGAAAGATTCACAGATTGAGACTGTTGTCTGGCCTTTACCATGACGTTATTAGTGAATAAATAAATCTAGTACATAAGTAGATAGTTAATGTACCTTTGGCTGTTAACTACAGGTTAAGGTAAAACAAAAGTGTTATTGGCCTGCAGGTAACCATAGAATCAGCTTAGGCAGTTGATTGGTTCTTCATGCAAGACATCCAGGGACATTCTGGCGCTCTCCAGACATAATGCTCGACCGGTTTGGAACATCCCAGATCTTCAGAGGCGTCTGCAACATCAAAACCAACGTATTAGAACTGGGCCTTTATCCTAAATGACTTTAGCTTCTGCGAGAAGAAAAATCAAAAGGGATACCAGAACGATCTCAGAATGTTGGCTAATGTTCTCTCAAAGTTCTCTCAAAAGACATAGAAGGTCAATACCTGTGGAACGCAGGATTGCTTCACATTCCCGTGATTTTTAAATCCCCTACTAAAGAAACATTTCTTGGTTGTGAAAAAGAACACTGGAAATACCACAAAAATATTTAGAACAATCATTTCTGTTAAAAAAACATTGATCCCTGTTTTTTATAGTGGAACCTTTTAGTTAAATATCTCCAGTCACTGCAACAACTACAGTTAATATGTTCTTTGACCCTGTTATATATTTGCAAGGATTTTTCCTATTACATCTCGAGGGAGAGCAAGACAGAGAAATAAAACAGACTAAACACCTTTTGGCAGCAGTTCTGAGCTCTGCATTATGTAAGTGCTGAGACTCAGGCTGTACTCAGCCCAGTATGATACCAACTTATGAAACACAAAAAAAAAATGACAACAGAGGAAAATAAAGACACAGTCGCAGTGAGGAAGGAATCAGTGGGGCATGTGAAACAAGGGAGGATGGGTGTGTTGAAAGACGAGACAGTGGATAGTGTGTTAATGGCACAAATGATCATGACCTGTCATGGGAACTACAGCTGAGTTACCATGTGATTTTCAAACCAGCAGGTCTGCTCTGCTCTGCTGGTTAAACAGTGTGTTGTACTATATAAGAGACTCACCAATAAAACATGTTAAGTGTTAAATGGAAAAATGACAGTTTACAAGAAACAGCTGGAAAAAGATCTAGGACGAATCTTGTGTAACAGTTGAGCACTAAGTAAAACAAGAAAACACAGCATGTGCCAAAAGAGGCACTAAACTGATCCAGCTCATAAAACAGAAGCACAAATTGAGTATTGTATACCCCCACCCCTGCTCCCTGCTCCAGCTGTCTAAATCTCTGATATGAAAATGAGTTTTGTACACTGGATAAAGGCAGACAGAGGTTGCGGGGTGAGGGAGGTCAGGTTAAAGGTCAATGTGAGAAGAGGGAGGAGAACCCTACAGAAAAGGTCAGAGGTCACTCGTCTCATTCTTTCCATTGGAGTGCCTGAACTCAACAGTTCTGCAGCTCATTTAGTTTTTGTCTATGAGAATCTGTATAGCATTGTATTGTTTAGGTAATGTAACTTTACAGAGGCATATGTTTGCACCATTTTTTTTTTTATTTATAATATTGTATTTAAAATGCAATTTTTATCCAGAGCAACATATTAAACCAATCTGCAAACAAATGATGCTCCGTTTTCTCAGAACTAACTATAGTAACTGTTCAACTGCTGATTTTGGTGGATCTCATAAACTAACACCTGACAAGAAAGTGTCCAGTTTGTTTTTGTCTAAAAATATACATACTGTGTAATTATATAAACCAAACATTTTATATTGTAAAATGTGTATTTGTGTAAAAATGTTTTTAATTTCATTTTGGAGTTGCTTGAAATCTTTTGAATCTGATTTTAATCTTTTCTTGACTTTATTTTAACAGCATTTCTTTCTCCCTCATCAGAGAGCATGAAAAGGCACATCAACAAAAGCTGAAACAGCAGAATGGAAAATGATGTGATTTTGTAGATTTTTTTATTGAAAGCTTCATCAAAAGAAAAAATTACAAACAGAAGTTTAAACCTAACATCCACTGGTCTACAGACGCTCTTAGAATCACAGCCCGAGCGCATCAGAAATCATCACAAAACTGTCCTACTTTCATATTTCAAACAACACCTGTACAGAAAACATCTCCATAAATATTTCTCTATTTGATCTGCATGTTTGTCTCTAATTGAGGTTTTTCGTTAAATTTGGTACATGGTGCACGTTTTTCTAAGCTGCCCTTCCACAACCAATCACGTTGAGTCTCGACAGTCCGATGAATATTCCTCATTCAAAGATCTCAACCATGATACCCAATCAAATGTACAGATACACAATGCATGGCTTTGACCTCACATCCAATGATGAACAGAATGTTACAATGGGAGCACAGAGTTTCTAGCTAGCGAGAAATCTTTGAGTGAATAAAACGTGATTTGTAGCTTTACTGAATTAGAGTTTGGATGAGAACTCTGTCCTGCAGCTTAAAGGAAACATCCACCTTCATCTCACACATTAATTCACTCTGTAATGAGAGGCGTGAAGGCTGTAGAGGGCAGAAATCACACATGCATCTCCAGCCCCAGTTACCTCTGTTTCCAGGCCCTGAAGCTTGAAGTTTGTCTGATAGCAGCAAGCACACGATACAATAACTCTCCAGACAGACACAAAACAGTGACAAAAATGTGTTTTTTCTTCTGCTGTAAAATAGTTTTGTTTAAAGACTTGAAAACTGAAAAGCTAGCTTGTTTTCAATGAAACAGTACTGCCTTGGTCTTTATGATGATGAAAACATCACTCATATTTCCAGGACTTGTTCTTTCATTGATTTCATCCACAGAGTCATCGCCCAACACTGAGGATGAAGTCACCAACTTTGTTTTAATACTGTCCCCTAGTGGCTAACTGATATCATGACTTAGTTGTAGGGGCAGTGAATTCTAGGAAAAAGCTCAAAGTGACCCGACACTTTCTAAACATGAAAGACGATGTTAGAAAGAGCACACGGACCAGTACGTCAAGAACACACTGTACAGAAATCAAAATGATCTTTCATGGGCCCGTCAGTACAACCTCACAGTTCAACCTAACCTAACCTAACCCAGCAGTTCTGTTACTTTACAATTCTTAAAACCACCAGAATAAAAATTCCGCCTATATCTATATCTGCCTATACCAACAGCTGGATCTGTTCCCAGAGCACCTCGAGAACTGATTACCCTGACTGTAAAACTGACTGTAAAACTGACTGTAAAACTGACTGCAAAACTGACTGCAAAACTGACTGCAAAACTGACTGTAAAACCGACGGTAAAATTCGGTGTTTCCTCTGTCTCTAGAATTTGCTTGTTCCTCCCTCTGTAATGGGAAACCTGATCAATTATAGCAGAAGGCCAAAATTTCAGCCATGTGTAATATTTCTACCTTTAACAGAAATAGATGCTTCAAAACAAGACACCTGAGCATAACAAGCACCTGCCCAGGTAACAGGGAACATTCTCAGAACGTTGACTAATATTCTCTAAAAGTTCTCTCAAAGTTATCACAAACATTATTTGTGGTAACGTTAGTAGAACGCTAATACAATGTCTAAAAACTTTTCTAGAACATTCAAAACAACAAAAACAAGTTTTTGTTACTTAATGGAACATTGGGAAAATGTTAGTTAGGGTTAGTTTGTCCTCATAAGAGATTTCCAAATCTCTTACACGAGGCGTTTCAGTTTCAGTGTGACTGTAAATATATCTACAGTGGGAGCTGGCAGTGCTTGTTTTGCAGCATTTGTCAAAAGAACTGCTGATCAAATAAAGAGATGCTAATTTCATTCATTTATCTCAGTGCCCCTAAAGCTAAGCTGATTCCTGACCCACAGCACACACATTCCTCCTGCATTCCCGAGTTTCCTCATGGTAAACTGCTTTTGATGAGGTAGTGATCTGCAGACTTTAAATACACACTAGTGAGTGTTCTGATTCCTTCTTGTTGAGTTCAATGATGAAAACAGCCTTCTTGGTAAGAAAGCTCGAGCTGAATGGATGTGTTTTACAGTGACTGATCCTGGGTCAGTGACTGAGGAGGTGCAGTGATGGAGAGAGATATAGCCCATTCAGCTGGCCGGAGAAATGAATGAATGATGGTCAGTCGCTCTCTGGCGCCCTCAGGAGGAAAATCACACTCGTGCAAAATCTCTGATGCCAAAAACTGCAACAGCAGAGGAAGTTTTAAACCTTTAAGTTTAAAAAACAATTTGGTCAAAGGTCCAATGGATACTTCTGAAACATAATTATTAAAAGAACAACCACAAAAAATCAACTAGAAAAAAATGTAAATTGAATTCACTCCACTGACTTGAGGGGTCATCTTCATCTTTGGTATAAAATGTGTCGCCCACAGGCTGCACTTGATCCACAGCTGAGAAAGACTTAAGAAATTGTCAACAATTTCCTATTTCTATTGCTTTTTCTCTTCTTTTGATTTCATTCATAAACTCTTCATCTATGTAGATTTGCACTGACTGTACTTTTTTTTTACGTTTTTAGTTTTCAACTTTTTTCGCAATGAAACAAGCAAAGCAGGATAAAAACACTTTAAAGCTCATAAGAAATATTACAGATAAAAACAATAACGGCATAAAAATGATCCACACTACACAATAAACTGCATTTCCCATGATGCAGTAGATTAACATTTTACCCTCTGTTTCTACAAAAAATGCAGCTCTCTTTAATCATCACCATCATCATCTCTCTCTTAAACACAAAACCAACACTGATCATTTAAAACCGTTCTCTCTCTATGATCTATACACATTCGTTTTCTTTTCTGGTTATTTTTACTGCATTGGTCAGTCTGTTCAGTTCAAACAGGAAAAAGTCTTAGACGTTTCTTGAAATTAAGGCAACAAAGATGAAAAAACATTGATATTCTCTAGAAAACTAAAATCTAACTCATAAAAAAGAAAAGTAACAATAGCTTAGAATCCCAGGAAGACTTCTGTAGCTCTTGCTGTTTTACACGAACGCTCTTCCCCTTCTGATAGAAAAACTCACTGTTTCTGAAACCTACCTGCACATTCAAAAAAAGAATTGGAAAACTTGCACTTGTTTGAATTGGTCACTTCATGAAGAAGAAGTGTTTCGGGAGCGGTCAGCGGTAGGTTTCCTCTCCCTGACTGCGTGTCTCTTGTTGAAGGTCTGGATGTGAGTTCTCTAAAGGTCCTCCAATGTGACCAGGTGTTAAATAATTAGTTTTATTTTGTTTTGATGCTTGTGCAGAAGTTGACACAAACGTTTTCCTCTTTTGTGTTACGTCTTCAATGTTCCCTCATCGCAGTTCCTCGGTCTCAAGGCAACACAGTCACCTCAACCCCCCCTCCTCCTCTTGTTATCTGAGCAAATGAGAGAGAGACAGTCAATCAGTTTATCATATCTGATTTATTAAACTACCCAGCTAACAATATTAGGTTGTAAGAAGGTTGTTTTCCTATTGTTTCCATTAAGTAACAAAAACGTAAAAAAAATACATTTGAATGTTCGAGGGATGTCCAGATTTTTAGACATTGTATTTACATTATCACTTATGGTTATAAGAACGTTATTTAAGCATTTTTTTAATTCTGTAACATTTTTATAATGACCCATCAACAATTTAAGAATAACATCTTTGCTATATATGATAAATAACATTAAAAAACAGTTCTACTAACACTTTGTTAACATTGACAGAACTTTTAGAGAACAGGATGTCCGCTGTTTGCCTTATCGACATACAGTCACTCAAAAACTCACTTGGCGGGCTGAAAAGAGTAACTGGGCGCGTGATCGCTGGCGCTGTCCACTCCCAGAGGTTGCTGCTGAGCGTCCTGTGACGACGGCGGAATGCTCTGTGGAGACGCCTCTGTCACCACGCCCTGGAAGGAAGTGATGTCATAAATACAGGATGTGTCCTCAAAAAAATACTAGACTTTGTTGGGTACCTGAATGCAATGATTGGATGAACCTTTTATGGCCCTGCACCTTCCACATATATATTTTTATATAAATATATTTAGACCACTTTACGTAGTGATTGCTATCAAGGTGTGAAGAGACTTAAGACAAAATATAAACTAGTAAAAAAGTTGTGGACAGATGTTGGCCCAAGGTGACTGATCTGTGTACGTTCACCATGCAGTTAGTTGGACCGGTGAACAGAGCCACAGTCAGGCAGAAACTCACCTCCACAGAAACGGCTGAGGCAGGCACCGCAGTGTACTGGGGAATGTACGTCCCCTGCATAGGAGCTGCAGCCGCAGTCATATACTGTAACAAAACATGCATCAGATCAGATGTCCGTGCTTTCATTACTTCAGGTGCCAGTTTCAGGTTATTGGTTTTTGTTTACAATCTGGTGTGACCCAGAGCCTCACATATAATATATACATCAAAAACTTACATTCACATAAAGATACTCTTTACTTTCACTTGTATGTTTTTGGCCAAATACTTTTACTTCAGTAAAAAATTTGACACTATGATCATACTGTCAGTGTAACATCTTGGTATTTGTTACATCTTTGAGAGTTTGTACTGTTTTGTTTTTTCTTACGGCTGCTGGCAAACTTTTAATTAGTATTTCGCTTCGTTTTTCTTCCCTTGTGAGATTAATACAAGCTGTCAGAACAGCTGAAAGATGCATTGCGCTATAACGATCACTTTTATTTCTCATTAAAAATGTAATAAATAAGAATTTGTTTTGGTCTCGTTGTGAACAGTTTTACTTTACTTTTCGTTTACTCCTGTTGTGAACAGGCTGTGAGGAGTGAAACAGCAGATGAAAGGTAAACAAGTGAAGAGATTCAGAGACACTCACAGTTCCAGTGGTGCCCAGAGACAGGTGGTTCATCTGCTGGGTTAGAGGAGCCATCATGTTAGCTGGCTGCATGGAGATGGGGTGGTCCATGGCTGGAGTGATCACAGCACCCTACACACACACACAGTTATGGGTCAAGCCACACCAAGAACGTCAGAAGGGAGATACCACTCAACATTCTGGACAACTTTATTCGTGATGTCCAGACTGATCACACACTCAAACTCTCTTTTGCTCATCACATACGGCTGGGCTGCAGCTGGCCTCTATTATGGGGCCAGACACGAGCCGTTCCACTTCAACAAGTACAATAATGTGATCCACATGTGTGTCATGCATACTTCTGCAGAGATGATGCATCGCTCACTTAACAGTGGAGTGCAAACATGTGAAGTAAAGAGAGAGACACAGGCAAGGATTGGCAACCCTTGACCTGAGCTATCATCTCAAGCAGTCACATGACCAGTCTTGTAGAACTAGGCCAGAAACAGATGCACATACTCGTCCTCACACATCAGCTTGATTAGGATTCATCTTTTCATCAACACATCTATTCATCAAGACTCTTTATCATGCAGTTTTTCAGAAAGTTCAGTTCTTCTTCAATTCTTCTTTTGTACCATAACAGTTTCCCTGCCCGCGACCAGCTTTTAAATGAGCAAAGAAATGAAATCCACACTGAAAAATTCTCTGCTCTCATTTACTGCCATATCAGTGTGAGACTGATTAAAGCTGCTCTTGTATGTGTGTGTTTTCAAGTGTTCAAAAATTGACATTTAGAGAGGATTTATGCATTAGAGCTGAGATAGCTGGTAAAATCTCTCTCTCTTTTCCTATTTGTTTCCTCTTCTCCTCCTTTCAAACAATAGCCTGTATACTCATTTTCAGCCTCAGACTAAACATGTATCTAAGCTGATTTTTTTGTTTGAAGGTTTTGATGTCAACTAGACAACCAGAAATCTCATGTGACATCAGAAGGAGTCAAGTTCTTTTTTGCCATCCTAAACAGATCCAGGAAGAGGAAGTGACTCTTTGTTCTTCTCAGGTACCGGTGTTAAGAAAACAGGCTGCCAGGGAGGATACAAACACGCACAAACGTACTCTGACACACACACACAACATGCACCTATTCCCACAGTTCAAACACAGCCTTCTCAGCTAACAGGGAACGTTCTCCAGAAGTTCCCTCAAAGTTATCAAAAACATTCCTGCAATAATGTCAGTAGAACATTTTTTTAATGCTATATATCATTAAAAACGTTATTATTAAGTTGTTAGTATAACATTATAAATATGTTTGAAATGTGTTTGAAAAACATTCATATAATTAAGTAATTTAAGACGTTTTGAACGTTCCTTAATATTTCAAAACAATCTTTTTTAACATTTTGCTACTTAATGGAAACAAATTCTAGTCAGAACAGGCTGTGATGGAGCTCAGATATATGCTAATCTTTACTCAGACATGGGCTTCTTTGTTTCTGCAACAGGCCGTGACTAGCAGGGGATAAGAGAAGCGTTTCATTTCTTTTCTCTCGGTTTTCATGGCGCTTCTACTTTAAGCAGCTTTGCTGTAATGCGCTGCGGTCTGGATTCATTAATGTTCATTTCCAGGATGTGATTTGGTTAGTGTGGCTGGGGATTCGTCTCCACACTCTGATGGAAAGTAACAGGTACTGTTGAGTGATGCATTGTGGGTAATGTGTGCACACTGACATAAACCAGAATAAAACAGATGTAAAGGTTGTTCTGTACTGATCTTTCAACAGTGTCCTGTGGAAGAGAAGTGTGTGAGTCTGATCCAACAAGATGAATTTCACATGAGTCATGGGCAGAGGCTAGACACACACTTACAGAACACACACACACTCACAAACACACACAAACACTCAAAGACACACACACACAGACACACACATGCGCACACACTTACAGACACACACATGCACACACACACATGCACACACACACATGCACACACTCACAGACACACACACAAACACTCACAGACACACACACACACTTACAGACACACAAACACACACACACTTACAGACACACACACACATACTTACAGACACACACACACACTTACAGACACACACTCACAGACACACACACACACTTACAGACACACACACTCACAGACACACACACACACTGCAGTGTGGAGAGAGAGAGAGCTCAGAGTGTTTCAATTGTCTGCTGATCTGCTTAAACCCTCATCACCGACTCTGGTCGCTATGGTCATGTGTCTCCACGGTAACAAGGTGTCAAACGCAGAAGCTCAAATTGCAATCTTGCTCTTTTCTCAGCCACTTTTAATTGCTTGTGTAAAGAAAAAAACATGATTTCTCCAGGTGTGTGTTTTCTTTCCTAATCTTTTATAGTCTCTCTCCCAGACAGCTGAGGTCTTATTTGACAGGTTGCCAGATCATTAAACAGGAGGGTTTGGTTACAAACACATTTACACAACACACACAACACTCAGTCTGGAACATCATTATCTAGTCAGACAAACATCTGCCTCTTTTTCCTTCTCCTGATCTCTGTGCCTTCACTTCTTGTTTCTCAGGATCGTACGGATCCCTGTGTTTGTCTCCGTCTGCCTGCTGCAGGTCTAAAAACAGCTGACTGAAGCCTTTTCCGGCCTCCGACAAAGAGAAAGCCCTGATCCCAGATATTCCTCTGGCCATTTCCAGGGTGGAATGTAGAGCCCTGACTTACAGAAAATCCAGGATCAGGTAAAAGCCAGAGACAGCGGAGAGAACTCCAGACCTTATTAATACAAGACTTCAGAAGAGAAAGAAAGAACACATTGAGGGGCAGTTTGTGTGTGTGTGGAATCAGACAGAGGGAAACACAGTCTTTTCAGGTGGACTTCAGGTTGTGTTGATGGGGCTCAGACAGGAAATCTCTCTAATCCAGACTGCAGGGACTGTACTGGACTCTGTTGCTCTTGAAGGAAGTACACCCAAAAAAATATGACTTACCATATAACTTCAGATGATTTGGAAAAAACACACAAATCATTTTTTGATACTTTTATTTTGTAGCTTGAAAGCCTGGATTCACAATCAACTTTGTTATTATGTGGAAATGAGCGGTCAGTCATTTTTTAACATTTTTCTTTTGTGTTCCACAGTTTGAGATGACACAAGGGTGAATAAATGACTGTAGTATTTTTATTTTTGGATGAAATCCCTTTAAAATCTCTTTAAACATACACACCCTGTCTTTGACCTCTCAATGGTCCTGCATCTAATTGCTCTGCCACAAGAGGGCGCAAGGAGGAAAGCTCTACAAAGTTTAATTTAGTAACTCACACATCTCTCGTTCACAAAGATAAACTCAGTCACTCTCACCTCTGCTCATTAATCTCCATCCTATCTGTTTCCTTCAACAAGGTTCATTCCTCACACAAACACACACACACAAGATAAATGAGCACCTCCTGGGCAGCGCTTACCGTAGGTTGCATAACATACTGTTGGTGAGGCATCCACGACGTACTCTGGACCTGTGGGTGGAAAACAGCATTTCTTAATCTCACTCCTCCCCCCTCGATGTTTCCAAGCCCCCGATTCCCACAGTACACATGAGGCAGGAACAAGCAATACAGCAGCATAATTCCACAGGGATCTGGATTCATACAGTGTTATTGCCTCCTAATGACAGTGCCGCCGTCGTAATATCATCATCTCAGAGCCTTTTGGACCCCAGAAATCTTTCCTTTCATGTCACTATCACTGTAATTGTTGACAAAAATACCTCACACCAAAAATGACTTCATTTAAGACAATGAGACTGTGTGATGTTTTCATACCAAAAGTGGGCACTTCCTGTCTGACAACATGGATGTTGGTAAATCTAAGGCTAGACTGTAAGGCCTTTTGTGACAATATCTGTATAAACACTTTTTAAAAAGCTATTGGATTCTTCACTGTTATTGTCCAGAATAAAGATACAGTTCACGTTCACGCTAGAAACAGATCACAATTCAGTTTGAGTCCGCTGCTGACATAACTTATGCATTTCAGCTTTAAGAGGGTTTTAGAACAAATACTACATGACACATGCTAGAGACAATATATATGGATGCATAAAATATAAAATCTAATAGTTAGTGAGCTATAGTTCTTGTGACAACTAGCCCCAAACACGCTTATATTATTTTGTTTTAACTTTCATTGTGAAGGTGAGTTCCAGCAGTTGCAGATGTCTAAATTTATATTCTGTGTCCTTTTATGTTGTTCTAGGAAAAAGCCTTTGGGATTTGTTCATCTCTCTCTCTCTCGCTCTCTTCTCTCTCTCTCTCTCTCTCTCTCTCTCTCTCTCAGCACACTAAATTCAATAAGATGTGTAAGCACACACCTTTTCTGTCTCTCCAGCTGCTATAACATTCATGCCTCTCTGTCACACTCTTTCTCTCTCTCTCTCTCTTTCCTGTTCTTTCACCAGAGTGGGAAGCAGTTGCCCTGTTGTTCTATTCTTTTAAAGTTCTGGAGGAGAAATAAAGCACCACACTGATTTCCTGTCTGCTCTGATTTGGTGGGTTACGTGCAGCTTGCAACTTAAAATTAATTCGCCGGCCAGTGGGGCGCTTTGCACTTGATATTACGAAAAATTAGATTAAGAGATAACCTCACTGGCGTGTGAAATTTCTAATGACAAATGCTAGAATTGGACTAGAGCTGCTCTGGTCAGTGTGGGTGGTTTGTATATGTGTGTGTGTTTGTATGAGGATGAGAGGTACAGGATCTGAGCTTTTCTCTGAGCTCAGCAATTTTTTGTTTAGTTTAAATCAATTAGGAGGATGCTCATTGTCACTGTTTGCTCACTTGATCTGACTGCAGGGCTGGAGAACAGAGAAAATAAGCTTTCTAACACATGGGGAGAGATGAAAATATGCTGTATCATCATGTGTTGTTGGGGGTTCGATATCCTTGTGTTTTTATGTAATTTTCTCTTTTAGATGTGTCTGTGTAAACATGCATTTGGAAATGTGCTTTTGGGTCCTCAACTGCAAAAATCTAAATATAAAATATATTGGAATATCATTATCAAATCCATATTTACATATATATTGTATTTAAAGTATTACATAAGATTATATATTGCTGCATAGGCTTTATGGTATTTATAATGTGGTATTTATAATATATATAATATATATAATTAGCCCTACTACATATCAAACAATAGAAATCTATACTATGTCGCTACTGTATGTAGCTATACATTCTATAGGTCAAATTTTGGCTACAGCATGTGGACTGAATATCCTCTACACCTACATTGCAGGAAAAAGTCAATTCCCACAATGAAAATGACTGAATAATATCTTACTGAAATGCAGAAATTGTTGTGTGAGGGTTAGTCAATGTAAAGCCCTACACTGACAGAAGAACAGTGTGTGTGTTCTTCCTGTGTGATGTGTTTGTGCTGTGACCTCACCTGATATGTGGAGGCTGGAGAAGCTGCTATGAATGGTGTGATGGACGTCTGAGCGATCATGCGATTTGTGGAGATGCTGTATGGTGACGAATAGAATCTGTAAGAACACACACACACACACACACACACACAAATCAACTGATGGTCTTCCATTTTAAAAAGCCAGTGTTCAGCAGTTTTCAGATTGTCTAAAATAAAAGTTTTACCCATTATCAACAACGTATAAACTAATAAAAATCATAATATCCCACCACCACGTATTCTGAGCCTATTTTGGGACAAATAGCAAGCAGAACTAACTGCATTTGGGCATGTGTGTTATCTGGTAATGACACACAAGACACACATCATGTTTGTGTTTATGTGTACTGTATATTCATGTGTGTTTATCTGCACATGCTTGTGTTACTTTGTGTTGTAGTTGTGTAGCGTTTCAGTCAAGTGACAGTTTTTCAATAGCTGCAGTTCTCAGGCAGGACTTTATCACTGTGTATCCAGGCCGGACATATTTCATCTGCTAGTGCTGTTGCTAGGTTGTATTGATTGGCTTGTCTGAGAGCTGAGAAATAGAGCGCGGGGAGAGGAACGCTGTGTGCCCCAGAGAGCAAACACTCCCCGAGAGCTGTCAGACTCATGCAAGACAACCTGAGTGAGAGCAGCACGTCACATGACCAGGAAGAAGGTGACACAATATTGAAAGCAAGGAATGTGGTTGAGAATGTTAAGAACGTTTGAGAATGTTCTCTCACAGTCATCAAAATGTTTTAAAAATGTCTAAACGTAATATGTCTAAAATAATGGACACTTTGACCCTTCAAATGACATTTTATAGTTTCTGTTACTTAATGGAAATGAGAGAAAAAGTCAAACTTGTTAGCTAGGTCTGATGGTGTTTGCTAGCTATTAGCTTCAGTCAGCTGAATCTGAAATGCATCAGACACGTTAAGAGCTTCACAGCTTAAACTATTAAGACTGAATTATGAACTCAGGAAGGAATTTGAGAAGAAATTCAAGGCCTTGTTTAGTAGATTCCCCCACACAACATAAACGCTAATATGACAGAAGTGATGAAAAACTTGAAAAATTTCTCCTCCTCAACACGTTCCAGTCAGCTGTATTATTGAACATTCAGAATCTGGTGCAGTGTTTTGTGTCAGGCTTTATTTTGCTCTCTTTCTGGAGGACAGGAAGTGCTGAATCAGAGGGTGTTAAAGTGTAAAGCAGAGGTGGCGATTCTGTTCTCCAGAGGGCCGGGTCATGTGGGAACTGGACAGAAACAGACTGACAGAGAGGGTTAGAGTTCCCTGATCCCAGCACCCAACAGCTGACGAAACACTTACACCCTACAGTGCAACAACCGAAAATTCTGATAGAACATGACTGTGTGTGTCTGTGTGTGTGTGGTCCTGGTATCCACTACATTATGGGAACCAAATGTACCCACAAGGATAGTACATTTACTAGGTCCCCATGAGGAAACAAGCTTACATACAGAATGATCTTGTTTGAAAATCTAAACCAGCAGACAGTTTTCTGCGAGGGTCAGGTGTAGGGGTGGGGTTTGTGTAGGGGGATAGAATATACAGTTTGTACAGTATAAAAATCATTATGTCTATATAATGTCATGGATAACATGGATAAGGCAACTGGCAGACAGGGAGGGCAGACGGATTAATTCCTCTTTATCCACTTCTGCTTCCCATTGCCCTGTACTTCCTGCATTTTTATTGACTGTTTTGGAAGACAACAGAAGACAGTAGAACTTTATTTGCAGTTCACTTACTAATGTTTAAGGGCCACATTTAAGACAGGTTTTATAAATTTTATCAAAATTTATCAGAGTGTTTTTCTGAGCTGCAATCTGAGGCTTTTGGTCACAGACTTGTGTATCTGAGTTAACAAGCACAGCCTGTTCAACAGACCAGCTATCCCTTCCTTAACCAGCCTAACTAGCACTAGATTAACATTAATTAACACACACCAACTTAAACCAGCAGTGAAATTGGTTCTGTTCTGACCTGATCATTCCAGCAGGATGGTGACACAAAACAGAAAATGACTCTTACCCATTTTGCAGTGCAGTGGGGTCATAGGTTAGCGCCATGCCACTCTGAAACACAAGACAGACAGAACGAGAGTGAAAGATCTGCTGAATTCTGCTTCTGCTGGTGCAGGAATCCTATAAAGTCTATTGAGTATTGCTGACAATAGAACCGGGTCATCTAATAGGGGGCAGTCAATGGCTCTTTATATCTTTAAAAGCACATAGCTGAGACCTGAAGGCTATGGATCTATTACCTCAGAGAGCTGGGCTGTAATACCAGATGGCCTCGGGTTTGATATGGCACAGAGTTATTTGGTATTTACAGGGCAGCAGAAAGTATAGCTCAAGTCATGGCAGCTAAGTGAATAAGAGAGAAAGCTGGTCGCTCAGACTTGTATTGGGCAAGAGCAGACACACATGCACTGCCAAGACCTCCTTTGCAGGGTAGAAGACCAGGAGACGGGTGGGAAAACCATCCACCTAACCCGCATTTGACTACACTCTCTCTTCAGTTAATGTGGACTCCTGGGCCCACATAATGAAATCTGTCACAAATAAAACAGACGCCTCATGAGAGAGTGCAGCCAAAGTCACGCCGGCTGCCAGCAACTCATAATGGGCTTCACGGTCTGGTCGGAATCTGGGCACGCTTTCCTGAACCGCTGCATCATGCCAGCAGCTGGAACTGCTCAAAAATGCCAGTTTTTCACCTTACTGGCTTATTTTCACATCAGTCCTACAGCCAATGAGACTTTTCAGAAATAAAAACAGGAGAAGGGAGGTGACAGGAATTGTGGGATAGATAGAATTTAAACCGAGCCAGATCACTCTGTCAATCCAAAACTTTCTCATATTTCCTTTCTTCTCTCTACCTTCTATTATATTTATTATAATAAACAAATATCAGAGAATATAGAAATAATATATATGAATGCACAATTTGAACTGAATTAAGCATTATCTTATTCACATCAACAAAAAATGTATAGGTGCCATTTTTAGGTGTCAGTTTAGAGTTAGTTATGGTCTCCAACCATTTAACAGTTAATTTTAGTAAATTTAACATAAAACAGAATTAACACAAGAAACAAAAAGCATATATGTGTATTCATTAAAATAATCAAAAGCCTAAAACAAATAAACCTAACTCTAACTTTGTTCAATATTAATATTTATGCTATTTACAATCTTTCAAAAACAATCTATAAATTGCAATTGTAGCCATGGCGATGAGAGCACTGCAGAGTTATACCAATTTTCCAGTATAAGTGGCCTTTATTTCCTTCTTTAATGATTGTAACAGTTACCCTGTTATCCGGAGGAAGGAAAGGGCAAGAATTGTAGGCTGGGAAGGGTAGGATGGAAACTGGGCTGCAGTACAGGAAGTGCGAAGCATATGCAGTAAGCTCCACGACACTCACCTCTCCTTCCCGGGGCCATGGTCGTCCATTTTGAGAGTATTTGCTCTGACTCTGCCTCTTCTTCTGTCCCCCATCTGCAAACTTACACAGCAGTGGTTCTGTCTGGGCTGTGGAGGAGAGACAAAACAAAGATCAGTCAGAGAGTCAGCAGGGAGAGAGACAGAAGAGAAAGAGCTCCTCACAGGTCAGCCGCAGTATGACTGATGGAAAGGTTACGACCTCAGCAAAGAAAGTTGAGTGTGTTTGGAACAGAGAGGGAAATGTTGCGCTGCAGGAATCACACCCACACCAAGCAGAGAAATATTCAATGACCTTTGAAATTCTGCACCCCTCGACCATCTCTTTATTATTTTATTTCCTGCATGCATCCCCTCACCCTTTCATTATGTTTTCGGCGCTCAGACTGCTGGCTCCGCTTCTGGCATGAGTTTCTTTTCAAAACAACTTCTCTGGCAGGCCTTCAAAGAGACTTGTTTAACACTTGCAAAATAACACACAATCTGATTGTGACAGTAAATATCCTAAACAACATCAATGCCATCTAAACTCAACCGACTGAAAGCGAAAACTTGCAAGTTTTGTAATTCGCTATTCGCTATTTGTTTTCTGCGCTCACAGGAGTGTGAAGACAGCTTACTATCTTATTACACAAACAGAACTAGAGAAACAAAGTGAGAGAACTTCTTTACAACCCTGAGGGGCCAATTCACGCACCACAAACAGAAGGATAGGCGCCGCTCAATGTTTTTGCTCAATCATGACGGTAATATGAGTTGTGGGGTGTAAAACCTCTCCCAAGCCCTCCAATGCACTCGAAGAGCAGGACAACTAGTCACAGCTCCGTTAATCTTGATTTGGTTTCCCTGGAAACCAAAAAACTTATTTACAGCAGATGAAAACTTCTCAGATGATGTGATCTGGCAGAAAGCCATGATAGATGCAGGATGAGTTTTTTCTTTGTGTTGTCCATACATCTGCTCTGAGTAATCCTGCCCTCCGGTGAGACGACTCCACAGTCACCTCTGAAAGTGTGTTAGTTTGGCAGAGAAAAATGAGTTCTTTCTCTATTACATTCTTTACCTGCTTCTGCTGTATGCCAGCCGGTCTATGGATCAATATAAACTATGTTGTATTACAGAGCCTTAGTAATGTATCTGCCGAGAATGCATATGCGTGAACAAGCAAATATACTGTGTGAAGATAAACAACTACAAAACAAGCGACAGCTGAACCGACTCAACATAGTATTTAGTATTCTGTAGAAAATAGAATATTTAATGGCTGTTGTTTGTCCTTTTTTCATTGTTTTGAAAGTAACATCAAACAAGGACAAAAAAACAGCGTCTTAATACATTTTCAAAATAAAAACTAATTTGACGTTATTCCACAAAATGAAATGCAGCACTTTATTAAAGGAAGTTTTAGTTCCAGAACAGAAGAGACGTGAAGTAAGACAAGATGAGAGGAGAAGAGATGAGAAAAGACAAGACAATGAGATGGGAGGAATTGAGGTCTAGAAAGAGAAATAGAGAAGGTGAGACAAACAGACAGACAGGACAGACGAAGTGAGATGACAAGAGATAACATGAGACAATCAGATAAGAGGACAGAAAATCAAATAAAGGAGATTTATAGAAAATACATGAGAAAGAGACGAGAGAAAACATGAAGCTAGATTAGACAAAACAAAGTAATGAGATGATAGGAAATGAGATCACAAGAGAAGATAAAGAAAGAGACAAGGTGAAACAGAAGGAGATCAGAAGAGAAGAGATGAAGAGAGAGGAAAACACAAGAGATGAGAAAAGAAGAGGCAGAGATGAGAAGGAGAGATGAGATGAGAAGAGAAGGAGAGATGACAAGAGGAGAGATGAGAACAGAAGAGATGAGGAGAGATGAGATGAGAAGGAGATGGGAGAAGGAACTTCAGCAGTTTTCAGCTCCTGTGATCTCTGTGTGTTTGAGCTGAATTGAGGTGGGGAAAGTCTCTCTCCACCTGTGCTGAAGTCGTGAGTTTACACCAGCAGCCCTGTCATCACCCCCATCACACACACACACAACACCAGCAGAACACTCAAAATGTTAGATCATTCCTGCCCAAAACAATGAGTGTGTGTGTGTGTGTTTTAGTTGAGACAGTGAGAAACACCTTATACTAAACTCCCTCACAGCTTACATCTAACTCTAAAATCACAACCAGTACCATCATAAAACTGAGCAGCTGAAGAACTCTGGGAGTTTTTGGAGCTGGATGCTGATTTGAAGGCTCTGTTTGGTATTGGTCTGTTGGCTCTGTTTGTTTGGTCAGTCAGTTTGCCCTGAACTCAAACTGTTGATTGTCACTCATACGTTTCAGAACTTTTCTTAAGAATGACTGATTTTCCTAAAGATCTTAGAACTGGATATCATCCAGGGAAATTATGCCACACACACTCAAACAAACACACACTGGCATCATGTCAGTATTTTAATGAAGTCATTCTGGAACTGCACGCATCTTTACTGTAAGTATAAATTGAATACTGTCAGGTTACTTTTCGCACTCTTAACTCCGTCCCCATGACAAACAGCAAACACACAGCATAACGTTTTTGATATATGATACATAACATAAAAAACCTTCTACTAACATTACTGCAAGAACATTTTTGATAACTTTCAAAGAACATTAGCCAATGTTGCGAGAACATTCCCTGTTAGCTGGGAACGTAGCTATGGAGTGGTATTGCAAAGTGCATTCATGTTTAAAAGCGCATGTTACATTGTGTGTGTTCTCATAACATTTACTCAGGCAGACAGCTTTAACCACATGTGTTTCCAAGCTGTTTATTCACTGTGGGTCACTGCAGATATTCTGTTGAGAAGTGAGCGCAGGATGAGGGTCTGTCAGTAAGGCAGACATGTGTTTCTAATCCAGGGCTTGTTGTTCGGCCTGCCAGCTCCTGCTGGGTTCCACAGATCTCCAGTTTTCTCTGCGGGCGGCAGGCATTCCTGAAGCCACACCCGAGTTTCCCACCCTCAGCCCCACATTGGCCCCTTACGTTCCCAGAAATCTCAGTTCCCACAGTTCTTCATTCTCTTTTTCTCTGCTTTCACAACCACCTCAGCCAGCTACACTGAAACTGGAATGCACCCACACTCCTGGAAAATCCAGTAACCAGTTTCAGCTGGTGTCTGTGTTTTGGAACCTGGTACCCAGTCAACAGGGAATGTTCTCACAATGTTCTCTGAAAGTACACTCAAAGATATCAAAAACATGTTTGCAGTAATGTTAGTAAAACGTTTTTTAATGTTATATGCCATATATAAATCAAACTACTACGCTATTCTAAAAATTATAAAAAGAATTTTATAAGTTCTTATAACCAAGCAATAATGTTAATACAATGTCTAAACATTTCTAAAACATTTACAATAACATTTTAACCTTTGTTGTTATTTAACAGGAAGGTTAGGGAAACATTTAAAACTGTTAGCTGGGCAGATGCTGATAATTAGTATGGAAAGACTTAAAACCAGTTAGCAGGTTGCAAAACACAACTACTAGCTTAAACTGGATTTTCCAGAGTTATCACGGTTTTCTTCTCAATAATGTGCATGTTCTCATTTCGAGTGTTCATAATGTTTGGATTGCAGAAACATGTCTGGAGCCGTGCCGAAATACAGAAGACCCTGAAAACAGCATCTGAACATGTGCTACACATGAAAGTCACTCTGCTATAAAACACGTAGAAAGGAAGTACAGAATTGTGTTTATCAACAGGAAGGGCACTGTTTACCTGGACCTGTGCGCACTGAGTGGGTAGGAGGGGCTTGTGACCCAGACGAAGCTGGTGTCTACACATCACCCACGCTCTGATAGCAACCTACCGCTCAGATCCGTTACCCTGTCAGATCAGCACAGCAGCACTGTTTTATATTCAGCCAACTCTGAATGATGCATATACAGAGAAATCATACAAAACACATACAGTTGAGAACCGCTGTGAGGTAAGCCCACATGCGAGCATTCACTGAATGAAACAGTACTACAGCCCCGGAATTAAATGATGGTGTTTGCTCGTGAGATGGAAATCCCATCTTTCCACACACCACGGGTGGCGAGCATTATCTTAAAAACACACGCAAACTCTCCTGTATTACACAACACGCAGCTCCTACATTAAGAATTCTCCTAATATCCAAATCCTGCTCCTGGCAGAAACATCTCACAGTTTAGAGACACTCATTCATGACCTGATAACAGATGATGAAGGTTCAAACACGTAAACAAGCCTTTCCACTTTCACCTCAACCCAGCTTATAGGGAACGTTCTCAGAACGTTTTTGTTACAACCTAAAATTGTTAGCTACAGTCCATAATGTTTAGCTCTCTACTGCCATCTCTGTTTAAAACATAAAATTGCTGGTTATTTTTTGTAATTTTTTTATGTATGTTGAAGTCAAATGAAGCCAAACTCACCTTTCCAGCAAACTCAGAACCAACAATAAATAATCCATGTGAATATTTAATATGCAATGATATTAATACATTATGTTTATCTAAATATAATAGTTGATGTTTGTTTGTCTGAAGCATCATAATGTGTGTGTTCTTTAGAGGCAATGAAACAGTCCATTCTCTGATCTTAGATCAGTGCTGGTAGAGCAGTTTACTCTGAGCACTGGTGTGTTTGTTTGGGCTAAAGTGAGTAAATATCACTGCTCTGTTTGACATCTCCCCTCCATAGAGAGAGAGAGAGAGAAAGAGAGAGAGAAAGAGCAGGACGGAGACAATACAGGGAGGTAGAAAAAGACAGACAGAGGGAGAGAGAGCGAGAGAGTGAGGCAAGCTGAAGAGAACACAAAAGTTGTATAATCAATCTAGCCTCCAAACTTCCTGCTTTTTAATGGGTCTGTCTGACTTTGGTTTGGTGAACTGTCCTGAGAGAGAGAGCGAGAGACTCAATTCTCTTATAAAACATTACAGAATGCAGGGGTCAAGAGTCAGTTCTCTGAATACTCATTTAACAGTTGCAACCTAACATATTTCATTTAGGTAAAACATTTTACCCGCTCAAAAACAGGTGAAGATAAAGCTGTCTGAATGTTGGATGAATTCACCAGTTGTGTTATTCCTGCATGTGGTGCTTCACAAAAACATGCGTCGTGTTAGCTAACCATGTGCAGTGCAGTTTAAGCAGCCGCTATGTGCACCATTCAAATCACCCTGTCATTTAAGCACAGTGATTCATGAAATGATAATCAAATTATGCTGAAGATCATTATGACTGGACATCAATCCAGACCACACTTCAGAAAAAAGTGTCAAGAGTAGATTTCACCATTTAAAGAGATGAATCAGGTGCATGAATCATGCAGACAGAGTGATGCTGTACGGTTCTACAGAGTCAATCTGCTGCATGTTACACAAACCAGCACTCAGAACTTGGGTTGTGGATTCGCATTGTGCAAATTGCGATCAGTGCCAATTTTTTTTGGTTACCTCATTTGCATGATTCCTTTAGCGCTACATCAATGTCATCAGTTGGCATGATTTGTTCTTACTGAATTCCCACCTGCATTTTCAATCTTTTGGTTAAAAACGCAGGGAAAAGATTCCTTCTTACCAGGTAATTATGTAGCATTTGCATTTCTGCACGTGTGTGTACGAAAAAAAAGTCGGTGTAATATGGACACACGACTCATGCAGCAGCACAATGCTTTATAAAAGAAAGAATAACAATTATGCAGTATTGCTTCTTAATAATCTCTCCAGTGAAGTCACTTGCTCACTGTGGGGCTGACAGCTGTCCTCTCCTGGGTCAAATACAGACAGGCTATTAGAAAACACTCCAGATCACACAGCTTTCACTGAAATATCATTACTCTCCCTCATTACAATCATATCTCATATAAATGTGATTATCTGTGCTTTGTTTGTGCTTAAATCAATCAAGCACCGTCAGGAATGAACTAAGTGTGAATAAATCAGAATATAACACAGTTTAGAAAATTTGGTTTGGTGAATTCTCCAGACAGCAGTGCAGGGAAATGACAAAGCTATGTGTCCTGCAGTATGCAGCTCCCGCAGTCTGAAAACTGAAAATGGGCATGTCACATTATTTTCCTGAAAATATTAACTTCAGATTTATTGATCACATTGGAATTTGGCTCTTGTGATTAACTGACAGGCTGTATATATTTTAATAACATGCAAAATAATAAAATCAACACTTATCATTTGATAAATAACTTAGTTTTAATTAACTCATTTAAATTAATGAACTTAGTTTAGTTTTACAGAAATGTCTTCGTTAAACAGGTTTGTAAATATTTTCTGGTGTAATCAACAGTCTGTAGAGTTTGAGTTTTGCACAACACAATCTTTAAAGAATGTATTGTTTTTATATTTTTGAGAACATCTACTCTATAGTCCTGGCAAACATCAAGACATGAAAACAGAATCCTGTCAGTACAGCTCTGCTCTCGCACACTCATGAGAAACACCCTCAGTGTTCACTGATAAGAATCAAAGTGCAAATATCTGTAAACAGCAAAAACCCAGAAGTGGAACAACAGGTTTAATGCGGTTCCACACCTCAGATTCTGTCTTCACACTGTAACCACTAACACATATTCACACAGCTTTACAAAACACCTGCGCTTACAAGACACGGTTACAGGTGCATACATGTGTGAGAGAGAGAGAGAGAGAGATTTTCCATATGTGCACCAAATGTCAGACAGATTTGTTTGTAATGGGTTCAAGGGTCAAAATCCAGCAGAGTATTTTACACACAGTATATATGAAACAGAAAAATACGCTATTTACTATATCAGATCATGCTTTGTATCGGATTCCCTCAAATACACAAAAGATTTAAGCAGTCTCTGACTCGATCAAGACTAGAACCTGCGCTCTGAAGTTATATAAGCAATGTTCAAGCCATCCACCTGATTTACGGTTAAGCTTTGCTGGATGGACCTCACCAGAGAGCACGAGGGTCTTACACTGCCCTCCTTCTACACTTCCCACTGTCACTCTCTCTGCAGACTACACTGAATGGGAAAAATTCAAAATTCCCTTCACTGCTGTAAGCTGAGGCCGTCTGTTGTGTCCCCGCTGAGAAAAAACAGGTTCATGCTTATTCAAGGGTTGTGGGAAAAAGGAAAGACTGAGATGGAAGTAAGGAGGCTTAGCAGACAACCGGAACGAGTGTTAGTAAAGAACAAGAACAAACGAACAAAGAACGAGTGCAAAAACAGCCTCAGGAATTCCAAAATGGAGCTCTCTGGAAAATGAATAGACTCGTTAATTAAAGAAAATGTGAGTGGTGCATACTGGGATGCTGTGATGTCAGGGTGTTGCTAGGCAGCTGCTAAGGTGTTTTAAGTGTTTTAGCACCTCGCTATGTGGTTGCTAGGCTGAAATGGGGGGTTGCTAGGGAGATGCTAGAGGCATTTTTTGGATGCTTTATGATCTGCCAGGAAAAAATCATAAATCAGATTTTTAGAACAGTGCAAGCACACACCACATGATTGTAAACATCATTCATGTCTGTGGCACAAACAGTGTGGGGTGCGTTACGCACTGAAGTTTAATATTTAAAGTTATAGAGGTTTATTTAAATGACTAAAACACAGAGAGTGAAAGCACACAGACAACAGGGAAGTAAGAAAGAAAGAAAAACTGGGAACTGGAAAACTGGGAAAGTGCACAGAGAATGGGAGAGAAAGATATGCTCCACCACCCAGTGTGTTCACCAGCAATCCAGAGAAAACAAATAGCTTCATTATAGACTCTCTCTCACACACACATACAGTGTGTGTGCGTCTAGTCTGAAATCATAAGACATGAGCTAGAAGCAGCTCAGTGCTCATTAACACATCAGAATGTTCCAGAAGTCTCTACGCTTCACTTTACCTGAAACCCTGCAGTATGACCTCACCACTGGAACAAGTACACTCCCAGAACTGACCCTGAATCAGTCCAAAAACAACAGTCACAGCAGATCAACAGATTACTCTCACATTTACCTTGGAGAGGGCACAATTTTCAGCGTTTCAAAGGCACACTGTAATATGTGAGAAGGATGTTTATGTAAGGGCGTCATAATAGACTAACCCTTTAATGGCAGAACTACTGACCGCCTGAATACCACTCAAGAAAGAAAATCATAACTTTGCTATCTTTCCTTACAAACATGACCGAACTATGACTACAGGTTAAGCGTTAAGCCTTCGCTCACACACACGTATATTTTCACACACATACGGCCCATTTAATTCCGCAAGCAAACAAATCTTCAAAGTGTGTCACTCTGTGGCAGCTTGATTTCTAGTCTAACAGGCATTAGTGAGCAGTGGAACCAAATTTGATGGGTCACCCCAATACACACACACAAACACATGCAGGGATACACACACAGCCTGTAATTAAGTCTCTTCCTCCATCAGTACAAACAGTGGGGTGTAAGTACTCTCTCACACACACACACAAACACACACACACACTGCAATTTAACAAGTCTCTTTACTAATTAGCCAGTAGTGAAACACATACAGTACAGCACACAATTCAAACACCACACCAATGTCAATTTCTAAGTACTTTTAGTGTGTCTGTGTGACATACTTCCAAAATGTCAATACAAGCCTCTCTAATAGTTTAAAATAATCCATCAACACCCCCCCATTTACCTAAATGGATGATTCTTAGCACAGGACACAGCTGTAACGTCTTTGCTCATATTCACTCAGTTCTGCATCCACATTTTTCTGAGCCAATCACCTTAGCTGAAAATATCATGTGACTAAATACTTTATGGATGCAGGAAAATTACGTCCTGTCAATGCAGACGTGAACACTAGAAGGAATACACTCCCAATCCCTAAAACTGTTAGCTGAGAAGATTAGTTTATAACCAGATGTTGTAGTTACATCATTTACCAGCAAATGCTACAGTAACTGGGTCATGCTACCAGCCAAAGCTCTTCAGTCTAGAAGGGCTGAAAGTTCATGACTTCATAAAAATACCAGTTTACATGGTTACAATATAACATTTTGTCAAGGAGAAAACATCAGCAAAACAACTACATTTACTCAGGCCCCTTTATAATGAGTCCAGCCTTGGAACAGAGCAGCATATAAAGTAACAGTCGACTTCCAAGTAAACTCAAGTAAACCTGGCCTTTCTAAAACTAAATTTCCTGCAGTGATTTCATAGCTGTCTGGCCCTACTGTTGAGTAATTTTTCACTTTTGGATAGAGTATTCAGGTATGGGAGGGGAGTAGAAAGTTTGTGAAGGAGTCACAAGGAGTTACACACTTTGTGTCCTGACAGAGTCCACTGGCTTGAGAACAGATGGGTTACGACACTACACAGCCGTCATCACTAAATATCCCAACATCAGCGCATCGACTGTTTAATTATGAGAGTGAACGTGCAGTTCTGAATGGCCCACTGAGACCTGTCAGAAAAGCCTGAGTAAACTGGATCAGAACAACACGGCTGCAAGAGCACACCTACAGCATATGAGAGAGAAAGAGAGAGAGCAGCGTGTCCTCTATCATAAAATAAACACAAATAAAACACATACACATGTACAAAATAGCAGTGAGTAAATCTGTGTGTAATTCAGCTGATTCGATCTCTTTTAGCTCTGATGTTTAAATAATGTTACAGTGAGATTAAACAGAGACACTTCTTGTACAAAACTGCTCTTTCACAGAACTGTATGAGGGAGAGGTTCATATGATTCAAATGCTAAGAGAGAGAGAGAGAGAGAGAGAGAGAGAGAGAGAGAGAGAGAGAGAGAGAGAGAGAGAGAGAGAGAGAGAGAGAGAGAGAATCGATGAGGTACTATTTCGAGCTTTAAACCGGGATGTCAACACATGCATGGCTCCTTTTCAAGGCTCAATGCATTATGGGAAGGCTGGCTAACACTGTAGCAATAACCTGCTGTTACACTCCTTATGATGACCTTATATACACTATACACATACACACACGCAGACACACACGTTACGGAATGGAAGTTAAGGGTAAAGAAGTTGGCCAGCAGTCTAAACAGAAAGAGACATAGGGAGAGACACAGAGAATTGAAACAGAGAGAGAGAGAGAGAGAGAGAGGTGGAGATGAAGTCATCCATCATCGCTCTGTCTTAAGGTCTGACAGGAGCCGAACGCTACACCCCACAAATCACACTGCAACTGCCAGAGATGCAGGCTGCCCTCTCCAATCTCTCGCTTCCTTTTCTCTCTCTTTCTCTCTTCACTTACTTTTACACCTCCTCAAGCCCTCTGCCTGTCTCTTTCAAACAGAAAACAGACAGATGCACACAAACGTGTGCAGCTTCTAAAGCACATATTCCTTCTCTTGTACCACCCAGAAATCCCCGAGCTCTGTTTCTCAGGCTCTTTTCTCGTCTTCTCTGTCTCTGAGGAAAACAAGCTCTACAAGAGCAGGAGAATAAACAACAACCACATTACTGAACAAAAGACCAAGAGGTTTGCCATTAAACAGCTCTGTTTACACACTTCCTGCGTGTCTGTGATATTAAGACCCACACATACTGTGATAATTGTCAGGGACAGGTCAGAGCCGGTAAAGACAACATGAACCAAAACGGTCCCTGTTTGTTTTTGGAATAAATGTCTTAATGTTTTAATAGTCTTTCATCAGAATGTAATAACTTTCTGCCCTCAAAACTCATTCGGCTGACACAACCCCGGCCATGTGGGCGGGGAAAACAATGTTAACCAATAATATCACAGCTCAACATTTCACAATCCAATCACATCTCACAGGATAAATGTCCCTCCTACATCACAGTCCCACAGATTTTCAGGTTGACTGTCACATTATAGAACTGAAATGCATTTCAAAGACTGTTATGGTGTCTTTGTGTACAAATGTTTGTCAGCAGTGTTTGCAGTGTGTTTTACGCTCGGTGAACTGATGTTCTTAATAAACCTTTAAATTAAACAATCTGGATAAGATGAAGTTTACACTAGCTCACACTAGAAGCAAAGATGGCATTGAAATATGTGGATGTTTGGTATATAGAGTCTACAGGTTCCAGTAGCAACTGATTTTTCAGTGTGAACAGAAAGTGAAAGTGAAGTGATGTTGACTCTTGCCTGGTACTCCTGGTGGAGTTTTGAGGAATTTTCCATTGAAATGCTGGATCACCACATCACACTTCTCAGTGGACTCCATTCTGTGACAAGGAGAGAACCAACAACAGAAAGAGAACAAGATAATCTGAATTAAAACTGTGACTTCAGTGAAAAACCAATGACTGCATTCACACTGCAGCTATATACGGTTGTCACTCTTCTTCTGAGTCCATTAATCTCTTCTGTAAACACCCAGTTTGCTTATAAATGTGAGTGACAACTGAACTCACTCCTGATTCTGCATAGTGTGCATGAAACTGCATTAGTTATTTGACCCTTTAAAATATGAGGTGTGTGACTTTTTCTGTTGCATATAAATCACAGGGAAACAAATATATTAGCTTCTACTGTAGTTTCTTCCAATAGTAGTTCCAACACAGTTCACAGACCGGGTGATTTATAAAGCAGCAGCTTAAAGGTATAAAAATCACACTTGAGATGTCTCTGGTCCCTCACCAGAATTAGAGGGAAGCATTTAAATGAGGCTTTCACTCCCAAAACTTTGCAGTGTCTGTGTAGCCAATGAAAACAGTATACTTTGGAGTTTAAGCCTTTGCTTTGCATGTTAATTTAGAAAATGAGAGAGGGAGGAACAGAGAGAGCGAGAGAGGGAGAAATAAAGAGAAGTGAGGGTGTTGTGTGTCTCAGACTGCTGCGTGACTTGATTTAGTGTCTGCTCTCTGGAGTCACTCCATTTCTCTGTACGGCCCCATTCAGCTCTGCTCACCCAATCATGGCTGAATGGCTAATTGCCTGCCTGGCTGGCACACTCGCGTGCACACACACAAACACACTGCTGGCATCTCTTACACAGCCAGTGACCCTGAAAACAAGCCAATACACTCCACACGTGCTACACAAGGGGGGAGTGGAGGTCCAAAAAAGAAAGAGATAGAAAGAAACTCTAAAAGAAAAGGGATGTTTTTATATGTATAGAGCATCAGTTGTTAAGCTTACCTGGCAAAGCCAACCCCTCGACTGACCCCACTGGCATCCCGAAGTATCCGTGTGGAGATGACGTGTCCGAAGGGTTTCAGCATGTTCTCCAGCTCTTGTTCATCCATTGAAACCGGGAGGTTGGAGATGTACAAGTTTGTGGGGTCCTGCTCTTGTTGCTGTGGACAGAACAGACACACACACACATTAGAACAGCCTTTTGACTATCAACATGAAGTTTGATACACACTGCAGTTAACTCAGATTAAAAACTGCACGACTAGTGCAGTCAATCAGTCAAAATAGCCACACAAATCAAACAAGACACTGAAATCATCAGCAATTCATTTCTGAGATTGTGTAGCTCCTGTGTGAATTTTGAAATGTGTTTTTCATGATGGGAAGAATAAAAAAAAGTTTTTTTGCAGCGTTTTACACATGCCCTCCGACTCAGCCCTGCACACGCACCTGTTCAGATGTACATGGACACATCTGTGAGTATACAATCTCTTTTCATGTTAATTTTCCAGGGCATTTTTGACTGAGCTCTCTCATGCTGATTTTGTGATTGAGGGGATTAGAGACCCAGGAGGGGAGAGCAGAGAGAGAGAACCTGTTAAAAATGAAAGCTGTATAAATGAAGAACATGAGACGCTGGAGGGCCTGAGCTGAAAACATCTCTCTCTCCCTCACACACTAGTGGAATCCATCACTGGGCTGATGGCCTCTTCTGTGAGGCAACTAATGGACTCTGAGAGGACAGAACACAGACACTGTTGAAGAGGTTTCAGTGTGTGTGTGTGTCCAAAAGTCCAAAATGAACAGCATTAGAAGCACTTGTACAGAGAACACATCTCTCTTTGAAACTGAAGCTAAATGTGTTACAGAAGGCCAAACCAAACTATGCAAATAATATTTGCAAAAGTACACAAACAAATGGAAGGGGCCATGAATTTATAACAGGGGTCTTCAACAGGGGGTCGCAAACTCCTAGGGGCCGTGTGGTAGTACTGCAGCAGGCCTGCAAATTAATGTTCGATGCCAAACTAATTAAAAAACAATTACTCAGCTAACAATTTTAGGTTGTAAGAAGTTTTACCTTACAAATGTTATTTTAAAAGTTCTAAAAATGTTCAAAATGTCCAGTTTTTTAGACATTAAGAATAACATTTTGATATATAATATAAAACATTAAAAAATGTTATACTAATGTTGCTGCAATAATTCACTGATAAACACTTTGGGGGGAAATGCATTCCTGACACATTCTTGGCTCGTGTACTCACACATTTTATCGTGTGGCTGATAGGAGAGGAAACATAGACACTTCCAGCTGGGATGGGTATAAATTCACTGTCATTCCTGTAAATCTGAAAATCACCTCACGTCACCATGGTAACAATTACTAAAATCAGGATTTAAGACACTGAGATCCAAAAGTTTTTTCAGTGCAGCCACTTGTTAACTCCCTGCCCCGGGGCAAGATCCAGGGGTCACTATTTCAAACTGAAGCGCCCCCTCTTTCCTGCCCTGCTCCTCTCTGACAGTATCTGATTGTATCTGAGCTAAAGCCTCAGAAATACAAAAGAATATGAGCTCAGTGGAATATTTCACTCTTGTGACAGCGAGACAGTGTCAGACTGAGGCTTAATTCCTGTGATGTGGATGAGAAAACACATTTTGAATCTCAATATAAAAACGAGGGTCTGATTTTTAAAGGACTGATGTTGTGAGACGTATGAATGATTTATGATTATGAAATGAAAACATCGGCCCTCCCTTCAGGGCCCCGAATGAGGCTGAAAACAGAGCCGAGCTGTGAGTGCCTGTGTGTGTGTTATACCTTCTAGAAGGATCAGTGTGCTTCTAAAATGCTTTAGTATAGGTGACAGAGCAATGTTTTTGTCCCTCAGGGTCTGTTTTGAAACTTTAGATGAACATGTCTGTGGATTTCCATCACATCCTGAGGACTGAATGTCTGTAGATTTCTCTGTTCTCATGGGGGTGCAGATGGAAGGGGCAAACATTGTTGAAAATAATATATAATAAAAATTATAATAATAAAACAACTGCATACTGTGCATGATTAGAACAGGATTATTGATAAATGTGTCTGTCAGTCAGAAGACTTTTGCTTAATTACTGTATTCATATTGCATGAAGTTGTAAAATAATGTTTATGTGGATATACAGTAGCTGATTAATTCCAGGGGCTTTTGTCTCACTGATGGTAAACAGAGTTACATCTGAATTGATCATATTGTCCAAAACTGGAAGCTTTAATGGACAATGAGCCAAAACTAATTAAATCCAGAGTGTGTGTGTGTGTGTGAGAGAGAGAGAGAGAGAGAGAGAGAGAGAGATACTATAAATGTGTGTCAACTCACACAAGAACAATTATGAAACAACTGTTTCTGTATGTTATCAACTGCACACACACACACACACACACACACATATAATATGCCTCCGTTCAATCTGTTTCATAGAAAACTGCACATGCTTTGTCTTCATAACCTGCTGCTGCTATCTGTGAATATAACAAACCCATCCTCCAGTATTAAAAACAACTCCTGTCCATGTCACACTATCAGTTTATAACTCAATATAATGGATGGTACATAACACACATAGCTCTGTATGCTGAGTGCAAATGGTTTTTCAATGGAAAACTGAGAGGTACAGCACAGCACAGAACAACACAACAGTGTAAATACAGTATACAAATCTCCTGTCAATCTGATGTTTATTTTAATAGAGTAGGACAGTTTCAATACAGTATCTCTGACAAGAAAATCATTTTAAAGAGAGCAGTTCAAATAAAATAATGTAAAAACTACAGTTCTAAAATAATTATGAATAGATAAACTTCTGATTTATAAAACTGATAAAAATGCCTCTAATCTGCAACATAACTGAAAACAAAATCACACTGTGCTGATATAAAATGTTTGTTCTTTGCCTACAGCGTCCAAAAAAAAGAAAGCAAACAAGTTTATTGTCACCACAGGAACTGAAGCTGATTTCCGTATTACACAGTGTAAAAGACAGACAGACAGACAGACAGACAGACAGTGCCTCCTGTTCTCACTGCTGCCTTTCCTAGAACTGAGCAACAGGGATTTGAGCAAAGCATCTGTGAATATCATATGGTACTGATCCACGTCTCATTTGGAAACATCACAGATCAGTCCGAACTGATCCAGTCTCTTGAAGAGGAACCATGTGACATTCTGAGAGACACTCTCTCACTACTTCCAAATAGATTTCTGAATGCTTAATAAACATAATTTAAACGCCTAAAGACAACTAAACTGGAGCCCACAAGTCTCTTTGAAGTTTATCTGCAGGAGATGCAAATTCACTGACCGAGTGTTGCATACAAACTAATGTACGGTGAGATGCCACTTCTGCATGGACTGCCACTCTACAGCACATCTGATGATATATACTGTATTTTTAGAGACTGGTTTTTAAGGTTTGTCTGGCCCTGCTGTTGATTTCAGGGCTGTTCTCAGAACAGTTTCTGCTGCTGAAGAGACACTTCAGAGTTTTAGCATTCCAGAGAGAGCAGAGAGATTAAAGTGGGATGGGTAAACTCACACGCACTCAGAATCACCTGCATTACAGCCAGCAGGGCTGTGTTCAGCTGATTAACCCAGAGGGATGTGCTCCAGTTGGAGCTTTGCCAGTGAAGGTCAACAGGAGGGCTGGAGAGGAACAGAAAACTGGAGGATCCGTTACAATGTTAAAATGATGGTTGTTTAATGATGAAATTATGAAATCCGTATCATCTTTTGATTAACACTGTGGGACCATATAAAATGCCACTGGAAGCCTCTGGCACTAAACCAGCCAGGTAATAAATTTTCTGTCTTAAGAAATTACATAACAATAGTGACTTTCCGTGAGATTACGACTCCCCTGTTTCTCCCTACCATGGTTAGGATGAGGATTAGGTGTGGGGGCGGGCTTAACTGATCAGAATGGATCTGATTGAACCAATCAGAGAGCAGCCTCCCAAGTATATGAACCAATCAGAATCAGGGGCGTCAAAGTTTCATTGGGAGGCAACTTTTGTTACACTGGGAAGCATTAAGAACAGAACAGAATAAAAGAGAATAGAATATTTATTGCCTTGTAGATCACTGAAACATAAGTGTTTTTAAAAGAAATGGATACTTCTATTTAACAAGGTAGAATTAAGTTGAACAAAAAAAGTAAAAAAAAAAATATTGTACACAATTATTGTTAAAGATAAAATCTGATGTGAGTTTTGATCTTTGATTTCAAAGCCTATAAAAAGGTAATGCTGAAACTCTCTGATTAAAGAGTTTCAGCATTTACTACAGCAAATGATGTCTCTAACTCAAACCCTCTAGTACAACTTACAATTATTAGACAATAAAGCACATAGACGGGTAATCCTCAACTAGGTCAAGTGCTAGTCAAAATTACACTGGTGTAAAATACACTGTGTGTGTACTTTACACCAGTGTGTGTGTGTGTGGTCTTACTGCTCCTGAAGGTGCAAAGATGATGAGACAGCCAGTGACTGCATTGCAAACGCAGCTGAATCCCGAAATGGAAAGCACAGCTCACGTGCAGCAGCGCGGCTGGGGTCTGTGAAGAGATAGCACGTTTTCCAGCCTGCTGCACTCTGCCTTTCCTTTCCTGTTCTCTCTCTCTCTCTCTCGCCCAGTCTCTCAGGTCGCTCTACAGCTAAGTGATCATCATAAAGATTAGAAGCCCATGACCTGAAAACATGTGTACGACTTAATGTCTGTACCTACAATCATTTATATAGTAAGTCAGAGTCTCTCGTCCCCTCTACTTCTCTCTCTCTGTCTATCTCTCCCTCTATCTCTCCTCTATCTCTCTCTGTCTATCTCTCCTCTGTCTCTCTCTGTCTCACACACACACACACACACACACACACTGCAGCCCTGGTGCGTGTGTGGCACTCCACCCCGTGGCTTACATCCATCATCTTCTCATTTTTCAACAATGTTTACTGGAAGCCAAATGAATTTGTGATGCATTACCTTGTTAAAGAGGCCCAACCAGAGAGGCTGCATTAGTGTGTGTGTGTGTAATCTAAGTAAATTTGTGCATGTAATTAAGTAAAAAACATCAGTAAAAAACACCAAACAAAATACACAACACACATGTTGTGTGTTGTGTATGTGTTTCTGTTTAACCTCTTTCACCAAAATTGGTTAACAATTCAAAGGTCTGCGTTTGTGCCTGTGTGTCTGTGTGTTAATAATACATTTAGTCCAGTGTAATCTATCACAGAGATGTAGAGCTGTGATGTCAGTCAGGAGGTACAGCAATGAATTATGGGTATTGTGTCAGATATTTTTAACTGTTTGCATGGAAGTTGCTAAATGTCCTCACATGCACAACAACCCATCTTACAATTTTAGGTTGTAATAAAGGTTCTGTGAATAACATTTCTGTTAAGTAACAGAAATGCTAAAAATGTTATTTTAAAAGTTCTAGGAACAATTTTTTAACGTTTTTAAAATGTTCCACTAACAATCTAACAATAACATTTTTGATATATATGATATATAATGTTAAAAACCTTTTCTACTGCAAAATCGACAGACAAAAGTATTACTGTTTGACCCAGTACTGAACTGCAGTTATGGATAAGGCTTGGCATTAAAAAATATGCCTTAAATGTTCCCACATAAATAGAAATGAGAGTAAGAGAGACAGAGAGGCAGAACTGATTGTGACAGCTCTGGGCGAGTGACGCATCAGGCTTTACCCGCAGCATCTTGATGAACAGATGAGGGAACGTTTAAAAACGACACGCTGGGAGGCAGTTTATTTGATGTAATACTACAACAACAGCAAAAAAGATGCGTTCAGAAGATCTAAATAAAAGAAATCATTTATTTCTCTTACAGAACGGATTATATTTCAGAATTGTGCTATTGAGGTTTTTGTGTTTTCCCAGTTTCATACAGTCGTCGTGTGCTGAGACACTGTGATTGAACCAGGAGAGTGTGTGTGTGTGTGTGTGTGAGTGTGTGTGTGTGTGTGAGTGTGTGTGATATTATGAGTGGTGTAGAGTTCCACTCTGATCTCATACTGTCTCTCATGGCATCCCTTTTAAACAGTCGAAACCAAAAACCTGCCAAAAACTGTTACTGTGTCTAAATGTTTTGTTATGTCTGTTCTGAGATCATGCAGCTAGTAAATCTGTCATCACAATTCTGACTCACAACTCAGAGTGCACAAACTCACACATAAAGCACCCTAAACACTCCCTCGTCTCAGGGCTGTGGTCCGGTTTAATGGCAGTCAGCTGGGACCGCAAGTAATTGGGCGGGAATGTAGACCGGGTCACCGGGTGACACTTTTCCACATCAGCTGGTGAGAGGAATCATAGAAGCAGCCTGGCCCAGAGCCGGGCAAGGAGGGCTCACGCTCTCTACAGACCCTTCTATAAGATTTCTCTACAGCTATTTAAGAAAAACACAAGAAACGTTTGCAGCTTGCATATATTCAGCCATAAATTAATTATGTGTATATATATATACATGGTCCCTCAGCTTTGGAATAACATGAAATTGTTAATATTTCAACTCAGTGAAGGTCTTTACTATAATCATATAATAATCAGCTTGTAATTTCCTAGAAAAATTAAACTAAATACAAATAAGACAATTGTTGACATACTGTAAAGCAAAGAGCTATAAAATAAAATTTTGATGGAACATTTGATGAGAAATGTTTGTTCATACAGAATACACAGATGTCCTGGAAAATCTGAACACATTTTAAGACATTATTGTGAATCTGGAGTCTTTTCTCCAGATAAAAATATATTGAGCACGAGACTAAACTAAAATCTTTTTTCTCCATTTAAATGAAATTTTTTTAACAGACAAATAAAAAACAAAAAAATGAAAGACATTAAACAGCATAATTGTTTTTCCCGGTATGTTACCTCAAAGGATGCATACACAAATCCAGACTTTGTAAAACTGTGGTTCTGTAATCAATAACCAAGAAGTTATTTTTCTAAGTTATTTTTTTAATCTCAGCAAAAGATTATAAACAGCATAAAAAACTCCAAAAAAGCTCCACCCAACAGCCCAAGAAAGGTGAGAGGAACCCCTGACCACAAGCCGAGACTCGCTTGCCCAGGATGATAAATGATTCATGCTGTAGGTAAAGAGGAGAGCTTAAGTCTTACGTTTTTAGTGGAACATTTTAAAACAATACCAAATTAACAAATGTCTGAATAACATTCTAGTAACTAACTAAAAACCAATAACACAATACAACATCTAAAAAACTGGACATTTGAAATGTTCCTGGAACATTCAATATAATCTTTTTAATTTTGTTACCTAATGAAGGAGAACGTGTTAGGGAACGTTCTTACAACCTAAAATTGTTAGCTGGGGAACAGCTAATTGCTATCAAAGGACATACTGGCACAAGTACAGATCGAATCAAAGATGTCTGTTCTCAGCGGGCCATTGATGTTCTCGTGATGTTGGGCCAAAAATAAAAAGAAACAAGATTCTAAGAGCTTGCACACAAAAACAGCATGATTCGCGTAGTGACACAGAGAGCGCTAAACATTACCAGCCATCGACTGCGTCGTTTGTTCTCATATTCAGCGAGGTCACCTCAGGTAAAAGATTCTTTAGTCTAAATTTAAGACCCTTGGATCCAGATGTAGCAACTGAGGATAAGTTTTCTTCCGCTCACGAGGAGAGCAGCTCTCTGATTGGTCGTGATTCAGGATTTGATGTGAGAGGAAAGCAAAGGAAAGATAAAGCGAAACAGAAAGAGATCTGTGTGAAATTACTTCAATCGTTCCTGCTTTAATAAGAAGCCCAGAGTCAAAGAAACACAGACCCAAGTTTGACTCCATCGTTAAACTTAATAACTTCAGCCTCCAGCGTGGACAGAAAAAACTTCCACCCTCCTTATTCCTGTTCCTCTTCTATATAAACACACACACACACTCCGTAACTGTGTGTCTTCCAGGGCACCTGGATTTTTCATTAAATAAATGCAATAACCAAAGAGTCTGGTGGATTATAACCCGAAAAGCGCTTTTTGAGATATGAGGAAAAAATTAATAATGAACGTTTTTGAGACAGGAAAAGAGTGAGAGAACGACAATCTGAGTCAACGCATTTTAAGCCAGTGGCGTGTAGAGATTGCTCTGATGATTCTACAAGGTCTGAAGTTAGCCATCAAAAACTCAACAGAAGCTCAGCAGAGGTCTTGGGTCTACATCAGCTGTGGGCAGCTTTTGTGAAGAGCAACCCATGGCTTAGATATGATGGTGTTCTCAAAAGACACAATCGTGGGACAGTACGTCCAAAGACAGAAAAACTACACACTTCTCAACTAACATTTTTAGGTTGTAAGAACATTTTCATAATTTTTCCATTAAGTAAGAAAAACTAAACACAGAAATTTCTAGGAACATTCAAAACACCTAAGTTTGTTAGACATTGTTTTAACGCTACTGCTTGGTTAGAAGAACGTTAATTCAAACATTTATAATCATGTTACGTTTATAAAACGTTCCACTAACAACTTAAGAATATTGCTATATATAATGTTCAAGAAACGCTCTACTGTTACTGCAAGAACGCTTTTTGTGTGCTGCGTGTTGTTACTGACCAGAAAGGTTAAGAGAGAATACCTGTCTCTAGTCTGATCAATTATCCATCAGGTGATGCTCAGCACAAAGACAACCTGTTGCCATGGAAATTTCTGTGTAAACCAAAAGGATTAACCTCGGTGGAGAGAAAGTGTGGCAGGGTGATCAAAAGAAAGAGAGGGAGAAAGAGTGTGTGTGTGTGTGAGAGAGAGAGAGAGAGAGAGAGAGGGAGAGAGAGAGAAAGAGAAGAGCGAGTGCAGCATTCTCTCCATCCACACATACAACAAAAACAGCCAACAAACCCACACAAGCACGCACACACTCAGACACACGCTTACAAAGTCAGCTAACTAGGATTGTGTATGTACACATGTAAACAAGCACACACACAAACACGTATTTGGCTTTTTGAATGAGAACAAACCACAGTCCAAACTATTCTATGCACTTAGAATATATTTGTACTTTCTTGATATGACCTTCATCATATATTGTGTGTATTTCATAACCACACTTTATTTCATTTTCAAGAGTAAATGTTTGTTTTGTAACCTTTTATTAAAACGCAACATCTCGCTATCACCCCTGAAACATCTCTTTCTTTCTAATAAAGGCACTAACACATACAGATGCAATAACTGCCCATTTTTAATATGCACCTAATAATTTACTACAAAACACATTTAGAATGGGGGGCCAGATTGGATATAAACTGTTTTGTTTCACCACAGACGGTTTGCAAGTGAATTCATATTAAATGTAGGCTGGATCATTTTTTCCCTATTACCTTTAGTAGTTTTGTTCATAACTTTTGATTATGAGAGCAATTCACTCCACCTGCGCTTGAGGGCACCTGAAAATATTCTAGCAAACCAAAATAAATCAAACAAATGCTGGAAACGAAAGCTTAGAACATCAACCACAAAATATATGGGAAGTTTTCCTCTGTTTTTAAAGTTATACACCTGTCCATTTTGCTTTACTCAGTATGCATAATGAAATGATGGCTCAATATTCTAAGAAAAAACATGGTGCTAAAATGAATTGTAGCAGAATGATATGATGGTAACAGGCAGCTGTGTGTGTGCTGATCTGAGTTGTTTTATTTCCGGATTCTCTCCCTCTGTGTCCTCCTCTGTCCTCAACAGCTGAAGCATCTGCCTGTAAACTCTCAGTGCCATCCAATCAGCACAGCCCGTCCTCACACATCCATTAAACAGCTTCTTCAACACACATGATCTCAGTTAAACAGATGAGAAAACACTCTCTAACCAGTCTGCAGGTTTACACTACTCTGTCCACGTCCAGTCAGGAATGCCGGTTCTGATGGCTAAACACAAATGAACGTTTGTGTCATTCTTAATGAAAGGCAGTTATTAGTGAGGGAATTACAAAGCTGCTGGTGTTGAAGTATCTGCTTTCATCTTCACTCAGCGTGGCCTCTTCATCTTTATTGGGATAAAGGGTAGACTATTGAGCTCCTGAGAAATGAACTCCTCACAGAAAAGCAAAAACAGACTAATTCTAGTGTGGAATTTAGTCCCTATACAAGACACAAACAAATGATGTCTCATAAGCACAAAGAAGACAACATTTCTGCAGTACATTCCCATTTCCACATGCAAAAGCATTTAAAGACCTTCAGTGTGTTTAATTTATTTGTTAATACAGAGAGATTTCCTCCGTTAGGGCCATTAACTATTAACTATGACTTTATATGGCTCATATCTGCCTGACATGAGAACAGCAGCTGCAGTACAGTTTCTGGTGACGTCATCTTGGCTGGATGTCTGGATTCAGTGCAGCTGGTTTTTGGCATGTATGGAGCACGCTGTGGCGCAGCCGTCCGCACTATTCCCGTTACGCTACAGCCCTGGTGGGTCTGCACTGTATCAGTGTATGTTTTCTGCCACTTCCTCCAGAACTCCATCATTGCAACAATCCACCAATCAAACGCTCGTATGCAAGCGATCAGAATCATTCCTGTCAGGTTCACGTGCTGATTACACCCGTGTTGTTTTTGTGTGTATAAGAGGCCTGAGGTTGGAGATCAGATGTGAAGAGAAGCATTAGTCACTCAACACTGACTTAACAGGAAGTGTTGCTAACAGGAAGCGTTCTCAGAATGTGCTCTGAAAGATTCTCTCAAAGTTATCAGAAAACGCTCTTGTATAACATTTTTTAGGTTCTTAATGGAATGTTTAAAAAACTTCACAGAATTAAAAAAAAGTTTAAAAACGTTCTTATAATCAAGCAATAATGTTAATACGTTTAAAAACGAGACGTTCCCAGAACATTCAAAACAATATTTTTCGAATAATTTCTGTTACTTAATGGAAATGTTAGTGAAACGTTCTTACCTATAATTGTTTGCTGGGTTTCTCGCAGCTAGCCCTTCTCATCCAGTGGGAGATTTTTTGAAGTATATAACTTTTGATTTATTACACTTGAAGAATATCAGGTCTTTTGTTTTTTCTTTACAGCTCTTTCCAGAAACAGGTCATTGCTAGTTCTCCCTGTGTGTTTTGTACACCCAGCGGGAAGTTTAGCAGGGAATGAGATTTTTCTGTGGTGTGAGAGGAAACGGGCTTCATTTATTTGTCTTTGTTTAGAGTGAGCTGCTCTTTAGAGCCAATCGATTCTGATTCTCGATTAAGATTCTGCTGTTGTGCGGCTGTCGGCCGAAGGAAAGCTTGCACGCACAGACGAGTGTGAGAAATGTGTGACACACACACAGACTCTAGTCTTTCTGAGTTAGCTTATCAAACAAACATTCATCAGACATTTCAACGAGATGTCCAGAATTCTCACTCTGACAACACATGAAACAGGAAGTGAAACTGGGCTGATCTGACTATGTGACATATCAAAAATCTCCTAAACTATTCCTTGACTTTCTCTCGCTCTCTTTCGTTCTCCCACTCTGTTTTCTCAGCTCAGAGAACATGCTGTTCTGCCAGTCAGCAGCTGTTTTTATTCCATATGGAATGATAACCAGACATGATCTCTACATCTCCAGCTCTGTCTTCTCCTTTCTTGCATCCAGTGTAATCCATACAATGACTCTAACAGAACGTCTCTGGCTCTGTGGATGACTTCACTATACCGCTGAAGTGAAAACTGATCCTAAATAGATCTCAAGGTTATACTGACACAGGACTTTTTTATGTGTTTATCTACATGTGTCTGACAGTGCAGCCAGACCAGTAGTGCTGTTCCTATTCCTAATAATAACAAAAAAAATGTTTTCACAACATTACACTAACAACTTAAGAATAACCTTTTTGCTTTAACCTTTATGATATATAACGTTAAAGAAAAGTTCTACTAATGTTACTGCAAGAACAATGTGATACCTTTGAGAGAACATTAGCCAATAACAGGTTTCCTGGGTATGTAGCTAGATATGTTTGAAGTATGAGCCCTACACCTTTTCCTCTGCTCCCTGCATGCCTTAATCTTTACAGAAATGGATCGTATGCACATTGCAAATGCACCATGTACATTATCATCCATAAACAACAGCAACTCCATGAGCTCTCAGCTTTCCTTTCACTGTGTGCCTGGAACGCAGCCTGCAGATCCTGAGAGCTCCCACTAAAAGCCCCTTCCCTTCCTCAGCCCGCTGCTAATGCACAGATAATGAGATTAGTGAGAGAACGACAGAAGCAGAGAGACTCTAACATTCTGACTACATCACCCATAATTCAATTGGGCCAGTCTGCCCTGTTTCCTTTTGTTTGTGAGAGGGAGGTTTTAAGGCCACACCCACATCTTTCTGAAAACACAACAAAGTCTGACGCTGTTCTCGGAACAGCGTACAGCCATGTTACTATTGTAGCAGTATGTATATCAGTATACTAATGTTTTGTATGGAATATTTAGATAAACATTCAGAAACGCAGCACGCTACAGCACTTCACATTTTTAAATCAGACTGACAGATATTTGTCAGATACACAAAACTGCATAAAAGTTCAAAATAACCGTAACCGTATCATATAACCGTGTGATACTGTGGAAAGGATAACAAGCGACGTTCTCACATTGTTGTAAGTTCAAAGTTATCAAAAAGGTTCTTGCAGTATGCCAACGTTTTGAGAACGTTCCGTGTTAGCTGAGAAGCACATGCAGGCCACACATTAGAGATGATAAATCATTACAGTCATCTAAAAGCGGTCAAACAAAGACCGAACATTCACAGATAACCCTGAATGTTTGAATTACAAACACAGAGAACATGTCTGTTGTCTGCAAGCTTTCATGACTCCATTTCATCTCAGACTCTCCCGGTGTCGGCCGCAGTATCACCGGCAAGAGGAAGCCGCATTATGTTATACAAATCATCAGTGAGTGAAAGCGAGTGGGAAACCAGCATTTTATATAACCAGAATGTATCTGGTGCTTATTGTGACTTTGATTTTGCCGCAGTAGATCTTGTTTATGCTCTCTGTCCTACGTTCTGCATCACTTTACCCACTGAGACGACTACAGAAAACAAGGCATCTGTTTTCAATCACTGTGAGCCCAAACCAAAAGCGAACAGCAACAACACGCTCTCGCAACACACACACACACACATAACCCTGGGGAGAATCAAACACACTTCACAGAACATTTAAAAAATGGGAATTTGATGTCAATGGTGGAAGAGAGCAATCACATTTCTTTTTTCTGTTCTCTCCGTTCTCTTGCTCTTTCCAGCTGCATCGTGAGAGGCATAACCTGGTAGATGGTGGTTGAATTGTTAAACGTGATTCAGTTTCACATTTCAGTGGTTTGTATTAAATAGAGTATGTGCACTTGGAAAGAACGGGAATTTTACTCTGGCTGGCAGGTTTCGGAACACTTAAAATTCTGCATTATGCTTTGCTAACATAACTGCAAAAGGTTTTTCGCTTATATAAAGACGTATTACAGGTTTTTTGTCTTCAGTGTCCCTTGAGAATGTTAATGCTAACAAATAAGAAAACATTCCCAGAGTAAAGTAAGCATACAGTGATGACTCAGGACTGATGTAAGAGCCACCAAACACCAAAACAATTAAGATTGTAGAGAAATGTCAAAAGTTTTCGTAACTTCTCATCATTTTTCAAAACTATGTTGTGTAACATATCTGATTCACTGATGGATATGCATGATAATTATCAGGCTTATTTCCTTTCATTACTTGTTTTCTTTTCCTTGGACATTGTTATTATTATTATTACTATTCTGTTTATTGTATAGAAAGTTTTGAGGTAGGCAACCATTTTGAACGCCCTAGCGACCACACCTTAGCAACTGCACATCAACAACCTAGCAACCATGTAGCACACCTTAGCAACAACACATCAACACCCTAGCAACCCCTCATAATAACCACTCACATCCTCACAGAAACACAAAAATAAAGTTTATCGTTAGTAAACTTGCTCTATTCAACTAAGAGCACGTTTCTGTGCCTCAGGGTTTCTTAATAAACAGACAGTACCGTGTACATGCATGTGTGAGAGGGTGTGCATTTGTGTTTATGTGTGACAGAGCTGCACGTCACCCAGCACTGGGTATCTCTGCGACAGGTGCAGCTCTGACTCCCACAGCGTAATTCAGGTCTGGGCTTAAGGTGTGATGGGGGCTGGCAAACACACACACACACAGCTTAATGGCCAACCGGACTTGGCTAGGTTAATACGAGCAGCCCGACTTTCTACTGCAGGAAATGCTTTCATCACCTTTTCTGGTGAGACTGGAGCCTCTTAAATGCAGGAAAAAGACATTATGAGAAAACCGCTGAGGCTTGTGTGAAGAAACGATAAGTCCACTTACAGCACACACAAACAATTTAACTTCAATTTGTTGCACTGGTTTATTCATATGAGAGTGTCCGTGAGGCTGGAAAGAGCCTCTTCTATAAGGAGCAATTATTCACCCTCATTTGGCATCACTGGAACCTGTGACACAAAATTGAGAACGGGAAAGAATGAGAGATTTTCCACACCTTCCCCCATATAACAGCCCGAGGAACTCTTTCCGCCTTCTGCTATACAGCTGTATTAAAAACAAAGCCATTTTTAAGCATAAAAATATGTGGCAAGAAAACATTGCTATGTGAAAGTCACGAGAGTAATATAATTACTGTTCACAGAGAACGTGCATGTAATATATAAATATATGCAAATGTGCGTTTCCACCGGGGGCGTGGCAAACATTACAACTGAGGAAACATGTCTCCACTGCTTTCTCAGAAAATATCACTGTATTATATAAGAATTTCTATGAAGTATGCAAGGACTGCTGGGTAGATGTGATCTCATTAATATTCATGAGTGAAGCTGATAAGGCTCATAATGCCCCATTTTCAGATGAACAAAGAGCTGACCTTCTGACACACACACACTCAAGCTCACAATATGCTCTGAGCGTTCACTGTTATTCAGACGGCCAGAGGAAAGAAATCAAGACACACGCCAGAGGTGAAGAAAAGCTTTAATATTACCACTTCACTCCTGCTCGCAAAAAAAGCGAAGACCAAGGGGACACACACAGATACACACACACACACACTGAAATCCAGACATAATCTGTCTATATGGCAACTCTGAATATTTTCCAGTAATGACAGCAGAAACGAAACATGCCACAGAAAATATCTGATCTTTCTTGAAGGTTTCCTTTCATTTGTTCCTTGTCCATCACGGGAACCTAAAAACTACATAAAACAACATTTTGCACCAATAGCATTTAAACAAAGCGCTTTCAAAGTGAGACTTTCTAAGAACATCTGACATTTTACATGATGATTCCATTCCACTCATGAGCGGAGCAAAAAACAGGTCCCGGGAAAAATGGGTTTACACAGTGTGGAAATTCCAAACGATGTCGTCTCTTGAGGAATTACACACACATCAATACACACACAAACATGCATGACCAGCACACACAATGGTGGTGTTTGTGTAGAGACATACAGAACATTTCTCCAGAAAGAAACCAACACACACAGGCACTCGAATAATACACACACACACTTTCTCTGCGTTCCCCTCTTAGTGATTATACAGTTAACATATGTGTATGCATTTACATAAATATGTTCCATGAATAATTCATGTCCTTACAATTACAGTTTTCCACACTAGGAACTCATTATTTTCCCATAATTCTAACACATTCCTGCCAAACAAACTCCCAGCCTGATTCTAACAAGTTTTGTTTGTGTAACTGGGAGAAATAAGTCTTTTCAGAAGGCTGTTATTGTCAGTTTAAGTGTAACAAGTTCTTTTAAGTGCATTTAGAGAAAATAAGAAACAATCCAAAAATCACAGCAGGAGAAATTACCACATAAACAAGAATAAATAGGACAAAAAGTTTGAATACTTTCCACATAATGATTTTACGAACTCAGTGCTCTGCAGATTTTAGAGTAAAGAAAAGCTCTTTTCTATTGTGTATCATACAACAATAAACTAGAAGAGAAGGACTCATGATAACCAATAAGAGAAACAAGGAGAGCCAAATACAACAAAAGAAAGAAAATAGAGCCATTGATGCAAAATTCCTCTATCACAACAATTAATTATTCTATTCTGTGACACACTGTAAACAGCATGCACTTACAGTTGCAGACGCATGTATCTAAGAAATGCCATTTATTTTTCATTATTCACTGAATTGTCAGGCATCTGATATGTCATATTTTCTTAAGAATCGTACAGTTACCGTTTAAACAGGTCAGTTCTTTTTAGATTAGCATAAACTATCTTAGTACACACCACTCTGTGGCATTAATATCACATGCATAAATATATCAGTACACTTGCTGTGTTTCAGCACGACGCATTACATTTGTCATATTCTTTGAATATCTAAAGGTGAACATGAAGGCCACAGACTGTTAGTATCTTTAGACCAAAACCCTTCTTTGCATTTTCATGAATGTAACCTTGTCATAACTCTCTACAACACACACAGGTCCCATTATGATCCGAACTGTCAAATGCATTAATGCATTTTTACCTCTTAGAAATCCTCTACAGTAAACACGGACCACGTGCAAGTCCCAGAAGCTGGATACTCCAAAACTTTCAGAGGCAGATTTTGCTGCTGGAAGACACTGTTAAAGTGAGACAATTCTTAATGAAAGCAGGTTTAATAGGGCAGAGGGAAACTCTTCAATTGCACTTCTGTTTAATTTAATGAGCCCTTAACCAGGAGATTTACTTCTGTTAATTGCCCTTCTCTCATTGTTAGAAAGATGTATGTAACCATCTTCCACGGCACAAATTCCTCTAAAAAACGGTTTCGTTTCTGTATTGACAAATGCTACTAAAATGAGACTCAAATCTAGTGTATCCAAATGGAAATAAAATTTATTTGAGAAGCTCTACAGGCAGGAAATACAGTATACAGTTATTTTTTCACTGAAACTGTAGCAGTGTTTTCTAAAAATATATCAAGGGTGTGCTGCTATCTAAGATTTTGGTCAACAGAAGTTATCTTAGAAAGCAGTATAATTATGTTGCCTATCTGTTGGAGCAGTTTTCCTGTCTGGAGCACGTCTGTGATATTTTAATATGCTGGCGTGGGGTATTGGAACAGGGCCTACAGTAAAAATAGCCTCCAAAAGGATTATCAGATCTTCCTATTAATTAAATGCAGTTTGAGACAAGAGTTTTAACCTGTAAGCTGAGCAAGACAGAGTTAATGGTAATCTGTGTACTTAAAGTGTACATGTACACATGAGCTCTCTCTGCCTTTCTCACTCACTCTCTCTTGCCCCTCCCTCACTGTAAGATGACCAGTCTGTTTCATATGAGGCCTGCAGTGTTGCAGAAAGATCTGACAGGCTGCATTTAAATGCGGTTTCAGATACAAAAACCGTCTGCATCCTGACAGCCTGTGAGCTTATGAATATTAGACGACAGCTGCTTTAAACAACTGTGTGTGCATATGCATGCATGCACTGGACAGAAAGCTACACAAGTATATTTCCACCACTTTCTGTGAGTCACACATGTACTTCCTGCACAGATGTTTACCATGCAGGCAGTGACAATCATCACCTTCATTATCATTTACATTTATCTTCATCATCACCACATTTCCTGTATCGCAAAAAAACATTTAAATTGGGTTGCTGGTCTCAGCTGGTTAAACTGGCTTGATCTGGTCTTCCAGCCTGGAAGCCTTTATTTGGTTGACCTGCTTAGCCAGCTGGTCTAAGCCTGACCAACTGATAAATGCTCAAAAGCCCTCTAAAACCACCACAACAACCCACCCTGGTCTAGTCTGGCCAAGCTGGGACACCAGCTAACCATCTTAGGCTAGTTTAAGTGGCTCTTTTCAGTAAGGTCAGTGCTGGTTTAAGTTAATACCATATCCCAGACAGGTGTGATGTGCCAGATGTTCCATTGGTTGCTTGGTTAGTGTACCATTGTACACTACAAAGCTCCGCCCACACTGAAATCTCATTGGTTCAAAATCCTGCTGCACACACAGCTGTATAATAAACACCAAATGTTCTGAGAACAGTTAATTACTTAATGATGGTCACAGCGTGTAAAGCTCAGCTTACCTTTGCCATCTGTGCCTGCACACCGCTGGCCTTCAGAGACGCTACAGCTTTCTGTGCCGCCGCTGGACTGTCAAAATCCACAAAACCGTATCCTACACACACACACACACAAAGACACAGATAAGAGTTATTTATGCATGTTACAACACACATATCTTCGTGTTTCTTGTGTTTCCAAAACTAAGGATGTTTATCAGATCTAAAATTTATGCCGTGTAATTTGTCTTATCACAAGACACAAGAGTCTGCATGTTTGAGCACAGCTGCTCTCTGTGTTTGTGTGCATGTTTATGTGGTGATAGTCATTTTGTTCAAGGCTTGTGCTTGTCAACTGTTTCCTCAGTAACAGGACAGAAGATTCATTCTGTTACCAAACATTTCTCTGACAGGCAGAGCGGGAAGATAATCTGTGATTTCTTTTACCACCTACTCTAATAAAAACAATGCTGTGACAGTACTGTTAATAATTATGATTTAATAATAATTGTATTTATAAACATATATCCCATATATGTGTGTGTGTTTGTACACTAATATACTGAGGTAATAATTAATGTTAACTAAAATATATATATTTTATATATATTTTATATACTAAAATATATATATATTCAATCATATATTTTGTCCAGTGTGTTAAAATGGATCTAATGGAGTCATATTTCTGGTCTCATATTTCATCTTGCCGAGCATCTTAACCCATCAACCAGCATTAAGTTGAAAAGATTAACAGTGAGTCCATCTGAGGCACTTCTGAGGAACTGTGTCTTCATTCAGCGGATGTATTAATTCTTACCATAAACCCTCTAAACACTAAACACACACACCCTCAAAGCCTGAGTGACATCTGAAACCACAGCTGGTCTTTTGAGAGCCCGTGAAGCGTTCAACCAACAGCTCTACATGCCAAACATGTGTGTTTGTTTACACACACACCTCACAAACAGAACAAAAACACGCATATAACACGCCATTCCCTTTGAAGCCGCCCATTGAACATGGAAGTGAGACAGAGAGAGAGACAGAGAGAGAGACAGAGAGAGAGAGATCTCTACAGCAGAGAACTGAGTCGGCCAGATGTTCTGACGCCTGCAGATGTTTCATAAGCATCAGAAAACAGAGCGTATGTGTGAAGAAGGATTTCCAGTAGACTGTTCCTGATCCAGAGAGAGGATCACGTCTGGTCAGAGAGAATGATCCAGCATTCTTGAGGTCACTGGCCAAAAAAGCTAAAGCAGGCAACAGGAAGTGAGCTGAGACAGAAGTTCCAAGTAAAGAATTCAGGGATCAACTTCTATTAACAATGTGACGTCCAGTGCTGGAACAAACCTCAAACAGATCTCGAAATTCATCAGAGATCACCGATAAAAAAGGACATCACGCACACTGAGGTTATATAAATGAATGCACATATTCTGTTTTCAGTTTTATTCTGACAACACCCCTCCACACAACACCTCTCTCTCTCTCTTCTCTCTCTCTCTCTCTCTCTCTCTCTCTCTGTCTCTCTCTCTCTCACTCAAATGTCAAAACTGTGGGAAAAAGATTCAGGCACACATACTGTCACCTTTTCCACAGATAATTCTGATTTGAAAAGGAAAGAGAGTGAAAGAGAGAGTTTTTTGTTTTGCTGGTGTTGTACAGCACAAATATTTACACTCGCTTCGTCTAATGAGAGATTCGTGATTGAGCCAAAAAGAAATTAAACACACCCTTCAGCATCGCCCACAAACACCCACCCACCCGCTCCATCTGTATTTGAGGACATGGGGAAAAACAGCCGTTTTAAACTAAAAATGTGTGTTACCATATAGGGTTAACATATAGTGTACAAAGCAAACGTACACATGCGTTTAACGTGCCGCCAAAATCCATTTACGGAGATCAATTATAAACATCGCAAAACTTTTACGAATAACCTACAAATGATCTTAACATGCAGGATTCAGGAGCAACAGACCAAACGAACTCAATTGTAAACAAACTTTGGTGGTTTACATACAGGATTTATCTATGGCAAACAGCAACATCATTTAAATCGGATTGGATCAACATCCTGTGAAATAAATAGAAGAAGTGGAAGAAAACCATATGTAGATGTGCACAAATCACTGAAGCCTGCCCAAATGTGGGCTGTTAACAAAGTATGTCCCTTTGTTTGGTTCCATTCTGATTCGTCTGGCTTTCATAAGTCCTGGCTGGATGCCCATCAGGGTGGAGAAATCTGGCAGAGTGGGCGGGAATTTAACTCCAGGAACAGGAAGTCTAAAGCACAGAGCAGTTTCCTCTGTTTCCCAAACAGCCCCCACCCTCTCATGTGTACATTAAAGGTCATTTTAGGATGTATTAGATAAGCCCTCTGAGAAAGAACGTAATGAAGAACCAGACACGTGTGTACGTACAGATGAAACAGGAGAATCTATGGGACCAGGTTTGGTGGGTCATGTAGAAAACCAGGCTGTTTATTTACAGAGTGTTTCCTGAAAAGACACTGTCTCTAAATCATCATTTTCCGCCGGATGCTTCCCTTGCCCCCAGAGCTATTTTTAAACCCCACGACTAGGCCTGGACTTTTCAACTCAACACAGGACGAGCCCCGTGCCACGGCTAACCATGTTTGTCACGCTAACGTCTGGTTTGTTTGTAAAGGCTTCTCTCACAATCACGCAAACGTGTTCCTGCCTCAACCAATCACAGTCCTTCAAAAGCTGTCAGTTGACAAGGTTTAAGTGTTTGTAATGCTACAGTTTGTCAGTATATGCAAGCGAATAATAACCAAGGTTCTCACCTTTACACTGGTTGGTGTTTTTGTCCAGGATTGCCTTTGTTGACACTATTTTTCCATATCTGCAAAAAACAAAAACAAACATATTAGTTATTGTACAAAAAAAGTTGCAAAGGTACCACCCCAGCTTACAATTCTAGGTTGTAAGAATGTTTCTGTTAAGTAACAAAAATAATAAAAATGCTATTTTGAAAGTTTTAGGAACAATCAAACGCCAAGTTTTTAGATGTTGTATTAACATTACTGCTTGGTTATAATTTTTCAGAATTTTTAAATTCTGTCATTTTTGAAAACGTTCCTCTAACTATTCATGTTTTGGGTATATATGATATAAAACTTTAAGAGAGCTTTTAGAGAACGTTCTGAAAATGTTCCCTGTTAGCTGGGACTGAACTAATACCACTTAAATCTAAGTGTTTTTCCCCCTTTGGTCATCTCTCATCTAACCAAGTGAAAAAAGCAATGAAACGAAAATGAAAGATCGCTAGATTAAATTTCTGTGTATTATATAAAATATGGGAATCTTTCATATGTGACTGTGGGCAATCTCTGCTATGAACTTAATTAAAAAGTTTGAACCTCAGAAAGTTAAAACTCAAAGAGTATGAGTTTAATAAGGATTGAAGTCTCTGTTTCATTAAAACTCTGATGAACGGATCTTATCAATAAATCAATACATTCATTAAAAAAAACTACAAACAAGAGGAGGTGAATTTTAAACCCCAGTGAATTAAATAAATATGGGACGCATCACAGAGCCTCAGTTCTCCCTGCAAAATTCCCTGCCCTCATTTTCACTCTTTCACCCCATCTCAGGGTACTTAAAGACTTTTGTATAGATGCAGTCTCTCTCTCTCTCTCTCTCTCTCTTCTCTCTCTCTTCTCTCTTTTCAAAACCTTTATTCACAAAGCACAAAAACAGACTAACAAAATTATCTACACAATAGACGAATCTCTCACACATTCCTCTTTCTTCCCTGCCGCTCCATAATGGAGGTAATGAAGTTACTATCGCTTTCATCTCTGCCTGAAGACCGGGAAGGCTGATGTGACTTTAATTAATATTTAATGTGGCACCGACCTCCAGGTAGAAGCAAGAGACTAAATTACCACCTTTATAAGGATGGAGGTGTTTATTAAGGAAAGATGATTGTGGTTCTGGTGTTGTTCCGCTTGTGTCTGGAAAACAGCAGCTAATTCAACAGAAACATTCATAAGAGTTCAGCATGCTAACGGCAAAGCTAAGACAAGTCAAGTCATGTTAATTTGTACAACGCTTTTCAAAATAAATATTTCAAAGACGCTTTACACAAATGTAGCAATGTCTGCTTGTTTACCATCTTTAGGCCCTCGTGAACTTTACACAAATCTGTTTCAGTGTTTTAAAGCCCCCAGTGAGAGAGCCAAAGGCAACTGCAACAATGAAGTTTGTGGAAATAAAATACAAATGACTGTCTTGAAGGAAACATTCAGCCAAAAAATATAAATTATGTCATCATTCATTCACTCTCACGTTGTTCAGAACACCAAATTACATACAATAAAAGTAAATGGTGACCAAATTTTGAACAACTGTCTGGTGCCCCTTTATTTTCATTAAATCTCTTGTTTTTAACAGTACAAAGACCCTCATATGGGTTTGGAATATGAGGTTTGCTGTCAATTTATGACCAACGTCTGATCTTCGTTGATTCACGCCATCGCACGTTGTGCATGAGCGAGTGTGATGTTTTTCACAACAGATCATCACAACTGTGGGATTACAGAGACTCAAGGACGCACAACACAAAACAGAAGACATGAAAACAGAAGACATGAAAACAGAAGACATGAAAACGAGGAGCCCTGCTGCAGAGAGAGCATGTACCAGACCAGTGTGAGGAAACACATGAGAGCCATTTGACCTGAATGCTTGATTTGCTGCCATTTCATCTTGCAAAACAAGTGGTGGGACAAATCCAGACGTCACAGATGAGTGTGAGTGTCTGTGAGGGTGGGGCAGCGCTTCTGTCACGCTGAGGTCACACACACGGATGTTTTCACAACACACCCTCATGAACAGGACGTCTTCCTCACAACACACACATTTTGATTTATACATTTCCTTGTTGAAGAAACCTTAGAAACTTCAACAGGCCCAGTCTCGTACCGCGTGGTGCCCATACTGCTCTTCAGATCTGTTCTTCAGGATCAGACGACTCACGCTGAACAATAAATATCAGTTTTATGAGCGCTGTACAGTGCGCTATTCAGCTCAGCTGAATCACTTGATCTGGGACCTTTTGTTTACAGTGTACAGAAAAGTACAAAAGGAGATTTTTCAAAGAATCACAAAAGTTCGCAGTAAACACATCTGTCAAACTTTAAAATAAGAAAAAGAAAATCTGATAAAAGTTTTACATAAAAGGTCCATATGACTCAACAGCTTGTGTGAGGAACAAACACAATGTAAACACTCAACAGTGTTTTCTAGAACAAACCTTTCAGAACTTCAGGCCTGGAGTTCCCCTCATGAATGTGTGTTGTGTGAAGAGTGGCCTTAAATAACACCAAACCAGAGAGACAAATGTTTTCACAAACTCACTGATGTTTGCTAATGTATGATGATAATGATACATAGCAACATTATAAACAACACTGACCATACCAGCACAATACAGCGTCCCAGCAAAGCACAATCCCACAAAGCTGCAACCAATAAATCACTTAAACCTCTTCCGTACTGATCAAAGTTTCTGTCCTAACCAGCCGTGAACACGACAAGCAGCGCATGACAAGACGTTTGTTGCTCGTTTATGTCCATTTTCATCACATCCATTTTATCTGCTTCTAAATCCTGCTCTACACATATTAAACATCAAATAGCTTCTGATTGGCTGTGTTTTAGTCAATTTGAGCCACATTTCACTTTCAGTCACTGAGCGACACTCACAAAGCAACGCCCCGGCAACACCCCCAAAGTAGCATTGAGGTGGCAAGTTTTGCATACACAAACACGCAAGCATATTACCCTCAGAGAAGGTGAAAATCTAGTCCTACTATTAACTGTAAGGAGTGGATGTACCGCAATAGGGATGTTTGCTTTAGCATGCACTGCTAATCAAAACGCCTAAAATGGACTCAAAACATGCCATCACATGGGAAAGGCAATGTAGACGTACGGGGTGATGTTAAGGACATGCTGTGCCTCTACACCTGTGTAAAGAAAGTCACAACTACCAAATATCAACCAAAGTCAAACCAGCTGTGACAGACAGAATGAAAGCAAGCAGGAAAGTACGTCCTGAAAATAACAGACACACAGAGTTTTAATCAGCCTGCTGACACCACACACCACAATCTCCCGTGAACCACCAGAGTTCAGCCTGCATGTGCGATTCTGATGACCTGGATCAGGAAACCTTCTCTCCACACTGACCAGACAGAATCAGGCAGAAAGACAGAACCACAAATAACACACAGCTGTACACAAACTGCATCCCAGCACATATCCTGAACCCTTCGTCCACAGGCACACCCAATATATATATTTACATTTCCCTGAGATCCAACCCACAGCCATGCTGTGACAGCTGGAAACAAATCTCAGCTGATTCGATGGCTGTCAACACAACTGCAGTGTGTGTGAAGTGCTAATGACAGTTCTGAAAGCTCCCTCACACACTGTGTTTTATTCCCCCTGAGTGCCAGCAGCCATGGATGCCGGACCGTTTGATGTCTTGTGCTGAAAGATCCAGCATTCTTTCAGCTTCTGAGAAGATGCATGTGGAAGATCTCTTTAATTGGCTACCGATGCAGCTGTCTTGCCTGACACGACACTCGCTGCTTCTGTGTGTTACGTTACCAGCGTCTGATGTTTGTTTGTATGCTTGATTGCTCCACTGGCTTTAGGAAAGAGGCCCTGCAACTCTCCTAAACCAGAATGATCTCGTCTAAAGGGGGAAAATCACTAAAAATAAATGGTGTCCCACCTTTTAAATGTATACACACTGTTTTCTAAAGATGTCTGTGTGTTTTTCAGGATCTGAACACTAGTTTATATGCAGCCACTATGATCTGTCATTTTTTACCGGGACTGTACAGTGCTGTTCCTCCACTGTAATGTGAGCACCTGAAATATCTCTTTATAAATGCAAGAAATGTGTCCTGCAACACGCATCTCTTTATCATTTTGTGTTGCATTAAACTGTATGGCAAGCTGTGCTAACAAGCCAGAGTCTGAGCTGTCTGAACAGTCAAGAGTTTAAAATGATGAATGATGTTTTTCTTTCTATCCCAGAAGTCTGTGCGGCAGAAAGCAGAATCCAGCCTAAAGGATCTTTATCTGAGTGTTTAGTCACCTTCTCACTATACCTCCAATTTCCACCTCACACTCACACTGACAAGACCTGTGTGATACTGAGAGACAGAGAGATTGAGTTCACAAAGTCTTCAAGATGGCATTTAATGGTTTGCAGCTTTTGGCCCTTGTGTGCGCTCTGAACGCACCCAGAACAGGTGCTGCTCAAGAGGAGTCCATGTTCATCTCACCTCAGGTTAGCTTTCAATGTTACAGGAGTTTTTAGGTTTAAAAAAATGCAGCGAGACATAACTGCTGATATTACACTGTATTCTCATAAACAAATGTTACTGTACCAACTTTTATACTGATATAACAGATATTTGAATACCACCACCCATAGCCCACTACAATAATTAAATACTGTAGCTTATGTGAAGAGCAGTGCTGCAGTATAATAGTCATCAGAAACACCAGCCCACTTTTCCTCCATTTCTGTAGCAATGAGACATAAATCACAGTACGGTGGATACACTAACCAGAGAAAGGTGCGTACTGTATTAAGCAACACTTTGAAATGAAAAGCGTGACCTGTTACCTGCCCTGTCACTGCCTCTGAAATAATCTGCATGCCTGAAATATTCGAGTTCTGCTGACTGTAAATGAGATCCCAGCCAGACACCCCCTGAGATATAACAGACTTGTACAAGAGGGCAATTCAGTTAGTCAGAGACAAAGAGAGAAAGAGAGAGACAAAGAAAGAGAGAGCTAGAGATATATTAGCTTTAGTCTGGACACACACATACACTGACAGACACACTGGGCAGAAACATTAACATGCAGAACTAAACTGAATTTGAACTGAATCCTAATTTATTCTGTGTAAACTCACTCACAGTTTACACAGTGTGAGTGTGAGCAGAAGTGAGCTGGATGGTCCTCACGTTCTCTCTTCAGATCAAAATCAGAGGTGTAATGAGGGGCTCAGAAATGCAATTATATAAAACGGTTTTGAAAACTTTTGTGTCTTGAGATTTAATACATTATATCAACTCATGTGAAGGAGAAGAAATGAACTGGCACTACCCTCTGTTTTACACACACACACTCATTTGTTTTACTATATTAGTGAGGTCATTCCATAGAGTCCCCCTGAACCTAACCCTCACACAAACATGCCCATGACATTAGATTTGAAGAAAAACTTGATTTGACCAATTTATGAGTCTTTTTATTTAGTGATCTATCTTTTTATTTAGTGATTTATCTAGTGTCTCACAAGTTTATATTTTGATATTTCACTGTTTTCACTGTATTTCACAAGGACACCTGGCCCTCAAGTAATACAGCTACAAATACAGCTAAACCTACACACACACGCACACACACACACACGCACACACACACACACACACAGAGGCACACACCCCAAACACATCACAAATGCGATAAACATCATGATAGCATTTTCACCCAAGGCTTTCATTAAAAATTCATGATTCATATTCAGTCCTTTATGAAAACCTCATGGCATATTTTGTCTCAGTATATGTAACACTTTCTCAGTTTGACCATTTTACCTCTGCTAAAACAACATCATTGCTATCTTTGACGTCTGATCTTGACGATGTGTTGTTTTTCAATTATCGGATTATCTAATTAAAACATGGCTAGCACGTCAAGCTGAAAACCAGACAGGCTTGTTTTTATATAGCTGAGGTTGTGAAATCTGCTGATCATCTTTAAAGTTGAAGTGTATTGTACCTTCAGCCTCTAAACCCTGCCAGTGTACCTCAGGAAATCACAGGAGAAGACCTCTGAAATGTCAGCCTGACAGCAGCACTTTTCACTGCCCTACAGACAGCACAGCAGAACCACCAGAGAATGAAACAGGTCGCTAACCAGATGCGCACATGTGCATGAGGACACGTGCGCTGCGGTGAGCTTTAGGTCTCCACATTGTGCCGCAGAAATACAGTGCATACAACCAAATCACTATAGTGTTGTGTTAAAAAAGCACAGAAGTGTTTGTGGCCACTTTTCTTTTCTGCTGAGTTTGCCCCGAGGTGAACCCCTGTGACCTCTCCAAAATGTTACTGCCCATTTGGCATGATAGTCACAGCGAATAAAACATACTCATGAATTTTTTATTCCAGTGCCGCTCAAGGCTTTAACCTGGACCACGGTAGTCTGAGACTCTGGGAGAGACGGAGAGACTCGCTTGTGTGTGTCACAGCTTGAGGTCTCCTCATTTTACCCCCAGAGTTTCGACATGTTAACAGGGGCATTTTAAGTGTAACAAAATGTTTGAAAAATGTTCAAACAATAACGTTAATACAACAAAACTACAGTGTTTTAAGTGTTCCTCGAACCTTCAAAATAACATTTTTAACATTTTTGTTTCCTCATGGTAACGTTAGAGAAATGTTCTTACAACCTAAAACAGCTGGAGGCATGAGTCATCTGAAGATTATTCAAGCTGGTCCTTGTACAGTGTTTCACAATGACCTTCCCTCACAATAATGATGCTCTTATTCTTTCTCCATTCCTCCTAGACCTTCTCTGTCTCATTTACATGATTGCATGAGTGTGTTGATACGTGGGAGTGCATGCAGAAGTTTTCATAGTCAGGTATGGAGACAGAGTTACAAATGGCGGCAGATGGAGATGGAGACAGATGGAGACACTCACGGTTGGCAGAGTTTGATCAGGTCCTGGTCCGTGGTGCCGGGCGGAAGGCCCCGGATGTACAGGTTGGTTTTGCTGAGCTGCTCCGCTGCACTGTGACTGCTGCAGTTGGTGCTGGGGCTGGGCGGAGCCATGGGTGGATGGGGCGGGGCATATGACTGCTGCAGGACAGAAAGAGAGAATGAGAGAGAGAGAGACGTTGTTATTTGCCATCATTATTTTAATATTGTTGTAATATACACTCATGAATAATAACATCTCTTCACTTATACAGTAGATAATAAAAATCAGCAAAAAGTACTGACCACATTTCATACATTTACATGTATTAACTTTTACACAATTATTAGTCAATAAGGTCCAGTGTATGTAAAACTGTATCACTTTTCAAACAACAGCCCACACAACAATACATCAACTTTACACCAAACAGTCCAGCCTCCAGCTCTCAGCTGATTGGCCCGTGTTAGTAAACAGAGTTCAATGATGTGACAGACAGATACAGACGCATCACTTTGACAGTATGACTATGGCATGAGAGCTATTATTTATCTGCATGTGTGCTCGTCCCTGTGGAGTCTACAGTGGACTGTATGTGTGTGTGTCTCTCTCTCTGTTTGTGATAATCATTGGCTGTCAGTTGTGCTGTACACTGGCAACGTCCCCTGACATTAATCTATTACCTGCACCTCACACTGCAATTTCCTGCAGACAGAGAGACAGACAGTCAGAGAGAGACAGACAGACAGACAGTCAGAGAGAGACAGACAGGCAGACAGACAGAGAGAGAGACAGACAGTCAGAGACAGACAGACAGACAGAGAGGCAGACAGTCAGAGATATACAGATAGAGGGACAGACAGACAGAGATAGACAGACAGAGAGACAGACAGAGATATACAGACAGACAGAGAGACAGACAGACAGATAGAGAGACAGACAGTCAGAGATAGACAGAGACAGACAGACAAAAACAGAGGGACAGACTGTCAGACAAACAGAGAGATAGACAGACAGACTATCGTGTGCTGAAGAGATCTGGTATGTCACACACCCCTGCGCCTCAGGCTACAGTTATGAATGAAGCCATTGAGTTCTCAGAAATGACACACAGACAGAGAACAAGAGATAAGAAAGTGCCGTCACAACAGACATTTGTTTTACTGAGTTTAGATGGAAACATATACCTCACATTCAGATTAAAAATGTAGGGGATTTTAGAGAATATAAATACATGAGGGCTATGACAAACACATACTTGAATGAGCAATTACATACCCAGCTGGAGGGTAACAAATGACAAGTAATGCGTTTTATGAAAAAAATGCTTTTTTTATGAACAAAGAAATGAAAAAGGCTTGTATCTAATAACAAAGAAAAATCTCAATTATTTCCCCTAGAAAGCGAAAAAAGTATCATCAGAGGGTAAATGGAGACTTTCGCTTAAGTTTTCTTGTTTCTAAGATATGTCTCCTGAGAAATAAACCCTAATAATCTGGCAAGTGTCTTCTGAGTGAGGTTCTTAATAGCGTTTCAAACTGTGCTCAGATCCGCCAAGACACTAAAGCTGACATTTAAAAGTCAAACATTCAATAGAATCGCAAACAAATTCCTCCCGAGACCAAATTTTCTGAGCTCTGCTCCTCCTTTTCGGAGTAACACAATATCGTAACAAGCTACATTCTCAGCACTAATAAACACACACGTCGGACCCCCATATAAAATCTGGATATAATAAACACGCCCAGAAATGAAACGTACCAAATGCATGTCTGACATACCCAAATGGGCACTAAGCAAACACACACACGTGATCCAACTGTGCAAAACTCTTCCGGAATAAGTGACACCCGTCTGGTTCTCTTCAGCAGATCAGCAGTCTGACCTTCTCAACACAACTCTGGGACAGAAACACAGTGAGTGCAGGAGAGCAAAAGCTCTGCTGATGAGAGTGCTCACCACAGACACCTCTTGCAGCCAGTTTGTTCAGCAGTCAAGGGTGCGGTGATGGCGTGTCGGGTGTGTCGTGTGTAAGGAGTCGTGATGGGGAAATGTCAAACGCACTCACTCGCCTCACCATCAGATGGGCCCAGATTAGAGGGAAGAGAGAGACGATGCTTTACAGACATCAAGCAAACACACACAAACACAAACAAATTCTATCCAGTACTACATAAAGCTTTAGCAGAGATGTTTAACTTGTCCAACATGACACTGGGAGACAAATTTCCTGGTGATAGATGTTGGCTGTAACACATTAGCACATAAAATGTAAATTTGTGATGCATTACCGTTTGACTAGAGTTAGCACAGTTTTAGTAATAATTTTTGAATGCAGTGGAGCCGTGATTCAGTGGTAGTGCTGAGAGATATGACAATATGTACTTACAGACAAGTGCTAAACATTTTAAGCATGTAGTTTCATATGAGGTGGACAGATTTGAGCGATTACACAAACAAACATTTTATTGAAACTGAGTAAAAGTATTTTATCATTTTTTTCTACTGAGGTTTAAATTTTAACACTCAAATATTTGAGTCGTGACAGTGTGGGAGTGAAACTGGCCCACAGACTCTGTCTCTAGGAGACAAAGTGGTCAAATAAAAAGTACATATTACAGTAATTTAATTCATAAAGCTGGTAAACTTTATACTGGAAACAAAATATTAAAGGAAGGGCAGGCACTTTAAAAGAGGCTAGCAATAGCTTTGCTCTCCAAAGCCACGCCCACTCCAACATATGTGTACAGTGAGTGGAGGTATGCAAATACATAGCAGATATATAGAACATAAAAACCCCTCCTTTACCTTCTGTCTTCCAGTAGCAAAAACGTTTTGTAAACATTTTCAATAAAATTACTCTCTACACTCTCTAAGAAGAAAAAGGTATCCGTCTGGCTTGTAAAAACTGTCTCTGCCCCACTCCTCTAGTACAGATAATGTCTCCCTCCCACTGTCCCGCCCTCATGCCGTATTCCAGGTTTGGCCGGTGTGCAGCCGGGCTCTGCTCTTTATTAAAGAGTGATGTGCACACACACTCTCTGCATGCCCTGAAAGCCTTCATTTTCCTGAAGAGTACACCAGTCACCAAACAATTAGTACTTCCTGGAGAGCCCTGAAAAATGGGTTTCCAATGGCCGAGTCTCTTCTCCTCTCACTCCTTTCTCTTTCTCCCTTCCTGTGTGTCAGTCTGCCTCACTCTCTCCCATTATTTCTCTTCTGCTGTTCCTTAGAGAGAAAGGTTGACCTCTCTCAGGTCAGATTTCTTGCGCTGGTTGCAGACTATGTATATCGTTTCATGCACATACATGTGAAACATTCTCCCTGCATCACGGCGGGGGAACATGCACCACCACAACACATATGCTGTCACATGCGATGCCATATATGTAAACTGCCATCGTTTTTAACACAATTTTTTGACAGTTGTGCAGAAAAACTTATAAAACAATATGTCTTTAGCCCTGCCTTTACCAACTGTAATTTGTTCATATGCATGCACAACAAATTTTCTCCCTATATCATGAACGTGTCACATGCTGCACTGCCGCATGTAATACACAATGCATTTTTCTTGCAGCTACTTTTTAGCAAAATTGCGCTTTAAAACTCATACACTTCATGATGATGATGCTTTAACCCCTGCATTCACTAACTGTGTGCAATTCATATGCATGTTTGTAAAATAATCCCACCATATGTTGCATCACTGCATGCGATTTTTTCAGTTGTGTTGTGCTGTCATTTTTAAACAAGTGTAGAATACATCTCCTTGTTATGCAGTTTCCATAACAATTTGGTTTCTCCAGCAGACAGCATTTCCAGCAAACTCACACACACGTACTCGTCCATGCTCCTGATGCTGGTGATCGATCGTACACCCTGACCCACTATTAGAGGGATGAGAGCAGGACACAGCAAGCACTGCTCTCCCGTCCTCAACTCCACCCGAGCCCTCTGGGCTAAGGGAAGGAATGCAGACTATTTAGGGAAAGGGTCCGAGATCTTTGGCATCTGGACAGCAGAGGCCTGAGGAAGCCCCAAAGATTACACCACAGTATAAACACACAGCATCAGATAGAGTCTATCTGAGCCAGAAATATATTACCACATACATCAGCCCATTATGTTCTCAAGAAGATCTGTACATAAGAGTTACTGCAGAGGTAGGAGCTTGAAAGACAGTGAGTGATTAAGAGAAAAGGAGAGAGAGATATACAGACAGAGTGAGAGAAGAGAGAGCAAGAGAGCTCTAAGGCCTCTGTGCATGTGGGCACTGAGTGAGTGCTCCTGCCATTTAAAGCTCACAGTCAATAACATGCTGCTTTAGAACTGCAGAAGTTCTTCTGAAATTAATGTCTGGTGTTTCTCCAGAGCTTTTACAGTGGAGACATGGATGATAATCATCAGAAGAGAAATACTGATGATTTCCTGTTTCAGACTGAAACACGTGACACTGAGTCTGCTCACTGTCAGTGATACAGGAGTCAAAACCACCATGGCATCTTCTCTGATGAGGGCAGAAAGATAAAAAATATGATTAACATATAAAACAGAAAATACAAGTTAAAATAAAACAATCAGCCAATAAGAGAGGCTGTGTGTTACCGTGATTTTACATTGGATAAACCAAACACCAAAAACCTCATACTGTGGGAAAACTACTTTAATAAATCAGTGGTAAAAGCAAGAAAATCACATTTTTACCTCTTTACTTTGCACTCCTTCAATTTCCTCTAGACCTTCAAAGCTCATACTGTATTTTGCAGATCATCAGGTTATTCTTACAATCCTGTAATTTTGACCTCTGTTTCAGTGTAAATGTAACTCTGATCTGAAGCGGTTGGTTTAATGAATGTGTTTTAATTATAACCATTATTGATGATGGGCAAATTTAACTCAACAACAATCACTCTATAAAAACTGCTGCTGAAATTCAAGTTAAATCAGGTAAGATTCAGTTTTAATTTATCTATATTTGGTATGTATAAGTGTCTTCCAAAGTTAGGACGCAAAGTAAATTGTGATTTCCAAAATTGATTTCTGATGCTAAGACAACAAAAAATTTACTTTGACCTTGCAATACAAAAGCAAAATTTAAAGTGGAAAAAATACTTTTAATGTTTTTGAACCAGACGGTTTGACTTTTAACTATATATATTTAAAAACAGTGTCCATACTTCAAGTATATTTCTCTGTAGTTTATAAACTAGCCTGTTTAATAATAATAGCCTGACAACAGTTGGTTCTACTGAAAAATATACAGAAAATATTATTCTGAGTATTCCTGAGTATTATTCTGAGTTAAAGAAAACAACTATAAATACTAAAACAACCCAAACGTGAGACATCCACCACACAGCACTTCACTGAGCATGAATCATACAGACAGAATAAAAGCCAAAAGCCTTACTCATGTCTTTGACCTTCAAAACAACTACAAACTGGATCAGACCACAAACACACCAAACAGGTACCAGAGCACAGGTCCAAACTCTCCATAACTCCCTCTCAGCTGAATTCTGAAGACAAACAAGCTGGCTTTAATTTAGAAGAGCCACACCACACCAGACACCCAACCACACTCCAGCTTGTAAACGTCAGGCCCACATGCAGTTAACGTCATGACAGAGTTACACAAACACTCGTCCAGACAGCCCAACAACACACCAGCGCAGGAAGCAAAGGTTTACACTCAGTTTGCAATCAAAGTAATCAGCCCACATAACATATGATGATCTGTGCCTCATTCCTCACTGATCCTCAAAGAGACTGTGCCTCATTCCTTACAGAATCTGCTCACATCTGTCTCCTCTGTAATGACACTGAAGCATTTCTCACCAGAATTGTTCGACCTCTCAAGTATTTGCGATGCATGAATAATCATCACCACCTCCTTATAATGCAGATCTATGGAAAGTATGGATGAACAGGTGCGAGTTGCTTAGGTTTTAACTGTCTATTAAAACTGAATACATATTAAACACATCTTCAATTTAGGGCAAATTCTGTGATAATTCATACACTTCATTAGTAGTCGCATTAGGATTTCTCTGTTTAAATACCCCTTCCTCCGTGACCCTCGAAATCTCCAGACCCCGGGGGCAAATGCCGTACATTCAAACAGAGGGAAACAATCACAGCGTTCATTTGCATATGAACAGGAGGTGGAAGCCACAAATCTGTGGAAGCTCATTTTAATCTGACAGTGACTTCCTCTTTATTGTTACAGGAAACAGTCTGATAACATTTTCTCCTCTCATCTCACAATCTTCCTGCTGAAATTAACATCCGGATATGCCACTCTCCGTTCTGTCTTTATGCCAATTACTTAAAAATTAAAGCAGAGATATAATCAAGTTCCAGTTTGGTTTATAAATCACATTAGAATGAAAGAGTTTTCCACTAAGAGAACACAGGTATAGGTCCAGGGACTCTGACACGAAATGAAAACAGGAAGTCAGTGAGCTTGACGCTTTTGTTGAGAGTCACACACAGTTCATTTAGTTTAAGAAGAGCTCACTTCCTCTGCCTTCATTAAAATTCCTTCATCTTTTTCAGGAGTTTCCAGAACTCCAGACAAGAGCCATTTCAAGCTCACTCTCTCCAAAATCCTTTTTCCCTCTAGGCTATCTGAGAAAAGCTTCTGTTAACTGCCGTCACATGATGAGTTTAGGGTCACGTCCAAGTTACAGTAATTTAATGTAAACTAGCTCAATTAAATTACGGCTTTATTCAGTGATGTGCATACGCTAAACTAGAATAAAAGCTCTGTTCAGTCTGAATCAGATTCTTCTGAATTAACCAAACAAATTAGGAAGTGCTTCAAAAGCTACATTGTATAACATCACAGGATGGTCATACTAACTTACTCAAAAGAACTATAAAAAAACCATGGTATGTTTTCCTTTGGTATTACTTTTTATTTAATTTGTTTAGTATAACCATAATAATAATAATAATAATACCATCTCTCTTACAATACAGTTTAAATAGCATGGTTGAGTTGATAATCTATTAAGTTGATAAATCAAATAATCAAAAAAGACATTTAAGGTACAATAATACAAGATATACAATCTAAAACACATTCAGTAAACAAAAACTTCAGCGATGGGTTTTTAGTACAGACAGAGTCTGAATAATTTTATATTCATCAGCTTGTGCAAAAAATGTGTTACATACATCTATACATTAAATACATCATCCAAATACAGGTTCTCCTGTAGCTCAGTGGTAGAGGATTGCCTTAGCAGTGCAAGAGGTTGTGGGTTTGATTCCCAGGGAGCACATATACTAAGAAATGTATAACTTGACTGCACAGTAAGTCTCTTTGGTCTGCATAATGCATAAATGTAAATCATATCCAGCTAAAAAATTCTATTTCAGGGGGGAAACATTGTCCAATGACAAGCTGTGACAGCTTGTAGATCAAAAGCCCAGAGTACCCACACACACAGGCTGTAATGTGAGATGGATTATTAATTCATAAACAGGTTCATTTTAACACACAGGTTTGCGTGCTTCTTGTGCGACTGCATGCAGAGCTGCGTGTGGGGTGTGCAGATGATGTTGGGCTGAGCTGATGTTGATTCACAGGGTGCTGTGGTGTCAGAGCACATGCTCAAGGACATGGCTGCCATCCAAGTGTAGGACATTTGCAATCTAACATGATCTGTCAGACCATGTGGAGTCCACGCATTAAACACAACTCCGCCAGTCGCATTAAATGATGCAAACAGAATGTCATTTTATACAGGGAGGGTGAAAAGAAACTAGGCATTAAACATTGGCTATAGAACTTGTAGTATCACTGGAGTCATGATGAAAACAGTGTCTAAACAGATGATAGTAAATAGGATTTCATATTTCCCGCATCGATAGTACAGGCATCGGCCGCAAGAGGTTCTCAGAAAGATGAGTTTTTGAGGAAACTAGTTCACACCACTGGTGCTTGCGTTGACATTTAAAGATTTTCTTTCCTATGTAATAAAGTATATGTAAAATTTGTTTCAATACATTTGTATTAGAAATATGGACTTTATTATTAATTTTTAATGTCTGGTTACTTTTCACCAACCCTGTATATCATATCATGTGCACTGATTAGATTGTGGAATACAAATAATTAACCATGCTTTCCTTGTTTAATTTGTACTGCATGCATCTCAAGACTGCAGAAGTTCACATGCTAAAATATTTCATAAACAAACTCTGTTTTCAAAAATCACTGAGACTTAACAGCATTACAGCATGAGTTTGTCAACATCTACCCAGAATCTGACATGAGATGGACAGTGTTTTTCTGTGCTCGATTCTCTATCGCTTGAACACTCACTCAGTATAATTCTGTAGATACTTGTGTTCCAGACACATTGTGATCATTTAAACAAGTCGAGTCCAGCGTGATGTCAGCATGTCTACATTAGTACAGCTTGATGTGGATATGTGGGAGTGAAGGGAACAGAAAGGAAAAAATCCAATTATTTGTGCATAATAACAATTGTGCTGTATATGCACAGACATCAGTGGTGTGTACTAACCTCGGCTGTCTAAGTGCCAGTTCAAACCAGTCTGCACACATCCGCTCGAGCTGGGCCTCTTTCTGCAGTGCACATGATGGTGCTGTTTAGTGGAACACTTTGACATAAAAGTTGCGCTCTGCTCCATCGCACAAGTTCTCAGCGCGCGCGCGCAAGCTCGCATGCTTGTGCCGATCAGGTTACCAAAGTAGACGGCATGCTGCTCCCTGCAACATCATTAAAGCAAGTGCAGGATTTTCCTGCAGCTCTGCGGGTCTAAAACAATGCGGCGGTAATGCGGCCGTATCACTGTCCTGCAGCAGTGGCATGCAGAACTGTTACCTGAGAGAGACAGGGAGGGCTGCATAAATGATCTGGAACTGTGACAAAGTGAGAGAAAGTGATAGATCGCCTGCATTATTTGTATATTTGTATGCAAATGCAATATGGCAATATGAGTGTTGAATATTTGCTATGCCAATAAAACACCCTTAAATTAACATATAGAGGCCCCAAAAAGACGAGGAGTGGAAAGAGATAAATAAAGAGAGAGCCCATGTGAAGTACCTCTTGTTATTACTATTTGATTCTTTAAAAGGCTGTGTGGTTTAATTGGTGGAAAAGGGTGATCCACACACACAGCTTAGGTTTCTATGCTTTGTGGGGACTTTCCATAGGCATAATGACTTTTATGCTGTACAAACTGTATAATCTCCTAACCCTGCATTTTTACATTTTAAAACGCATCATTTAGTATGTTTAATTTACCTCAATTTACCTCAAGGGACCACTGACTGGTCTCCTCAGTGTGTGTTTGTCTGATTTTTACCATCCTTGTGGGGACATTTGATCCCCACAATGGTAAAGAAACAACACACACACACGTCTGAGAGTCTTTCTGCAGCTGGTTTCCAGTAACACAGACTCAATGCTCGGGCTACAGAGCAGAGCTTCACTCTCGAGATGTGTCTGAAATCAAAACCCATCATCAACGACTCGGGCAGCGTCTGTTAATGTTAAATGTGACTGCCTTTAACCTCAAATCCTTATTACAGTCTAAGAACTCCCAATATTTGATGAGATAATGATTCTCATTGTGTTCCATTAATGTTAAACCAGAGCTGCTGCCTGTAAGAACTCGCGCTTTGAAGGTTCTCTGTCCTGTTACACTAAAACCTTGAGGTAACACAGGTTCCTTCTTATAATCAACAGCAGCTCTTCGTCCTCCATTAGGACCTGAGAGGAAACCGAAAAGACATTTGTCTGATGACAGAATATCATGCCAGTGTGAGAGAAAATTAAGTCAAACATCACATTGTGTGCTATAAACAGTTTGAAGAGAGACAGAAAGCTGTAGGAAATTTGAAGTGTGGACCTGAACAGAACTAACTGCTGTCATTTGTGTGCACAGCATGTGAACAGCACTTCTGGTTTCTATAAGCGGATGTAATCAATATAGAGTAAACAGACATGGCAATGTAAGTGTGTGTGTGTGTGTGTGTGTGTGTGTGTGTGTTGAGCTTCTAATCTTTGCATCTTTGGCTCTCATGTGTCATTGTGCTGTGATTATCTGGAGATCTGGATTTGCCTAGCCTGCTGAATTATACAAACCCAGCTCAGCTCAGCTCTGCTCAGCTCAGCTCAGCTCAGCTCAGGCATGAGACTTTAACTGGACAAGCAGAGGGAGACAGACAGCCTTTAGTCTCTCTTTTAAATATGAAGAACAGCTTATCTCAGCTAACAAGGAACATTCTTGGAACATTGGTTAACGTCCTCTAAAAGTTCTCTCAATGTTATCAAAGAATGTTCTTGCAGTAATGAAAGCAGAATGTTTTTTAACGTTATACATCACACGTATTAAAATGTGTACTCTTAAGCTCTTAGTGGAACATTCCTACAACTACAAAATAACATTGTTAAAGTTTTTGTCACTTAATGTAAATGTTAGGGATATGTTCTTATAGCTTACATTTATTAGCTGGGATGTTCTCCTGTGTGTCTCTGTCTGTCTGTCAGTCTGTCTATACTGCAACTGGAACAATGGTAATACTGTAAAATGGTACTTTATCCTAGCCGCAGCTAGGATACAGTAAAACGCACATCACCTTTATATTAAGCTGTTTTAAATTTCCTGTTTTATTTCCCCACATCATCAGGGCAGTTTGTCATAAAACCGCAGCTCTATTCATGTTCATTGCTTTTCTGTTTATTGTCAAAATTGAGATGCAGTCATTTCTGTGCATTTATCCAGGAGAGCATGTGCAGAGCTCTGTGTGTCAGAGAGGAGAGGACAGTAAATAAAAAGAGCCATTAGTGTGTGTGTAGCTAGAGATATGAGAAGCTGGTCTTAGTGAGAGGCTCATTAGTAAGGCTGGGGTGTACTGAATCTGAGTGTGTGTGTCCTACTATTCACTGTTATGGGGATCAAATCTGCCCACAAGTACATTTATTCCAGTAAATTTTGACCTTGTGGCAACATTTTTTAGGTCCCCATGAGGAAATAAGCTTATAAATCATACAGAATGATCTATTTAAAAAAATGTAAAGTAACAGAAAGGTTTCTGTGATGTTTAGGGGTGGGGATAGTGTAGGGGAACAGAATATATAGTTTGTACAGTATAAAAACCATTACATCTATGGGATGCCCCATTAAACATGAAAACACAGCTGCATACACAAACACACTAGCAGAAGAGAGACCTCCCATCATAAATATCAACATGTGCTCTAACTGGCTCGTATGGACTTTCTGTTTTCTTTAAACAAATGTTGGCTATTAAGCTGTGAGTGAGATATCAGTATGAAGTTGGTGTGCGGAGCTCCAGGACGGAACGTGTCTACAAAGCCTTTAGCACATCATGCCCTGTGTCCTCTATTCTCTTACACCGATTTGTCAAACTGCCCACCATCTCCAGCAGAAACAAAAACACACCAATCAGCGACCGCTACTTGTGTGTGAGCGTTCAACTGCATTCTTTTGAAGTGAAGACAGTTTGAAGGAGAACTAAGCTGATGGAAGATAGATAGACCGCGGCGGATTTTAGATGCGGGTGATGGAATGCACCGGAAAGCTTAAAAGACATTTTAAACTTTAACATCTCCCCCAAAAGGCCCTTCCGCTTCCTGGCTGCCGCAGAAGCAGATGAAAGCGCTCATGCTTCTACAAAAGCTATTCTTCTGTGCCCAGAACCACTTCAGGCAGCTAAATGCATCTCGTCCCTGCGTCCAACTTGGGGAAATACAATCTGGGTGCAGAGCGAAGAGTTTGGGCCAGCATCTCAAACAAAGGGACGCCGGCACAAAAGGACCAGAAAGATGAAACCCTGGGACACTGTGGGCAGCGTGGGCCCTTGGGGTCCATTGTTTTCATGAAAACATTATTAAGAGACACACATGCACAGAAATCATGGAACCCAAACACATGCGGCGAGTTGTGCACACAAAGGAACTAATAATTCCACACCGGTGAAGTTAATGAAAGGTGCAGCACATGAATGCGACAAGCCGCAAACAGCTCCTGTGCTGCCCAAACTTTTAAAATGACACTTAAAAAAAACAACTGAACGTAACTATTATGTGCTTAAAGATAGGGTAGGCAATTACAGAGAGGCTAGCAATAGCAAGCTAGCTTTGAATATGCTAGCTTATGCTAGTGTAGCATAAGATCCCGCCCTCCTTCAGAATGCTCTCCAAAGCCACGCCCCCTCCAATAAACATGAACGCATACATAGTTTGACAGGCAAGCAGGACATCCAGTCATTGCATTCATGGAGAACGGAGACAGAAAATGATGGGGGAGGAGGGAGAGCCTTACAGGAAATAAAAATCATTAAAAAACAAAAAATTATCTGAGTGCAAAATCAGGAAATTATGCAAGCCATGCTTGAACTCATGTAGCCCACAATGTCACCACCATCACACAACATATAAACCACAGGCACAAACCACTAGGCCATGACCCTGACCTTCTCTCAGTATGTTTCTCCCCAGCTAACAGAAAATGTTCTCTGATTGTTGTTTTCTGAAAGTTCTCTCAGAGCTATCAAAAAACATTCTAAAAATGTTAACATTATATATCATATATCAAAAATGTTATTCTTAAGTTGTTAGTGGAATGTCTTAGAAATGTTACAATTTTAAAAAATGTTTAAATAACATTCTTATGAACAAGCAAGTACAACATGTAAAATCTGGATATTTTGAACATTCATAGAACATTCAAAATAACATTTTTAACATTTTTGGGTTTTTTTTAAATGTTAGGGAAATGTTCTTACAACCTGTAATGTTAGCTGGGTCACAGGGAGTTTTAGAAGCTGTAATCGAGGGTGCTGTTGTGTGAATGATCGCTGGTCTAATGTTTCCAGGCTGGAAATCTTCCTGACCTCACACCTCGTGAGCCACGCGGTCAAGTGAACTGAGGAACACAAGCTCCTGAATTCAAGAATCTTCTGACTAACAAACGCACTGAATCTACCACCAGCCAGCTAATGACAACACAACAGGAAATATCAGTCACATACAACCAGATGAACTCATGTACCCATCCACTGAAAACCCTGTTTAATTATACAACATAACATTTCATTTTAAATGTATTGGAGAGAATTCACTGAGAATGAAACATACGGACAGTGTTGTTTATTTACACGCAGTTCACTTTAATAATTATACAAATCGAGAAAAAGTGCAGGTACTGCTAATCACACCACAATTCTTCATTTTACAAATACTGTTTACAAAAATTAAACAGCAGATTTTCTGTGCTTAAATACATATATAAATCAATAAAAGTTTGCACTGTTAAAATGGTCATGACTGTTTGTTCCCATGCTAACTTTCCCACAAGCTCCGATTCACCTGGACGTCTAAAGAAATCTTATGACCTCAGCTCCCATATTTAGCATAACAGGAAGTTTGGAAAAAGGACACAACACACATTTGAGTGTCATTACTCGCTCTGTTTTGAGCCTTGAGTCTGGGGATATGTTTGGACAAGTCTTTGAGTGTCTGCTGCGCAAATTATCCTGACAAAAGCACACGGGGCGAGCAAATTCATTCAGCTGAAACCCAACAAAAGCGCTGTTTACATAAGCTTATCCCAGGCAGTATGCTAGCTGCGTCCACGGGTGTGGGGAAATCTTTAGTGAACATCATCCACTCCCTGGGCTCCTTACACACCCCAAAGTGTCTTTATCCAACCAGGAAACTGAGGGCAGGGAAACATCTTTTCAGATGGCATCTTTATCCTCTTTAGTTGTTTGAAAACAACTTGCCATAAAAAAACAAAAGCCCTTTCCCAAATTCATTTTTAATCCACATTTTTGAGTCTGTTTCTGAGCCAGACCATGAAGAACTGGATACATTTACGGTGTGTTACAATCACTGTAGCAGCATCTTATTATGAGGCTCTCCTGACACTAAAATTATGGTGTGTGTGAAGCCCTTGTGTGCACTTGACGCAGGGAAGGTTGGAGTGGGAGATGAGAGCAAGGGGACGGGGTCTCCCAGATTTATGACGTGCCGTCCTTGACTCACTGGATTGCTTTTAGGAGGAAACAGTCTCTGGATGATGAAGCTTTGGAAGGGGTGAAGGAGAAGATGACAGGAGCTTTTGAAAGGCAATATGCTGTGAAGGAGGAGTCACACACCACTGACATCACTCCTCTCCTCCTGGAAATCGAGTGGTTATCTTCTGATGGTGTTTTAGAGAAGCCGAGCTGCTCTGTGCACAGTCTCTGCATCTCAAATGTGTGAACTCATCTCACAAGCAGCTCTCCTCACCGCTAATTACAACTCAGAACTCATTAAACCACGAGTTACACACACACGAGCACTGACGATGCCCTCATACATAATCTTCCACATCTACATGATTTATCATTTCCAAAATCCCCATTAAACACCATCCCTTTACAGAAGCCTCTACAGATCTTCATTTGCAGTTAAACAGGCCCTCTGAATATCACTCAGCCTCAAACTAAAGTCTTGTTTTACACTTATCTCACAGAGAGACAGTTATCCCAGCAGAAGACAGTTTGCCTCATTTGTCCTCGATCATTTACCCCTGAACACAGGCTTTGTCCAGCACTTGCACCAGTGACCTAAAAGTCAGCCGTGTATAATAAAAAAAGCAGGACCCTTAAAAGGGGAGAATCCATCAGTCTCGGGTTGTTACAAAGTGCTCCTCTATTAAAAATGCAGCAGGGCCATTACCACAGGAACAAGCCTCTCTCCTCAGCCTCTCTCCTCAGCCTCTCTCCTCAGCCTCTCTTCTCAGCCTCTCTCCTCAGCCTCTCTCCTCAGCCTCTCTCCTCAGCCTCTCTCCTCAGCCTCTCTCCTCAGCCTCTCTCCTCAGCCTCTCTCCACAGCCTCTCTCCTCAGCCTCTCTCCTCAGCCTCTCTCCTCAGCCTCTCTCCTCAGCCTCTCTCCTCAGCCTCTCTCCTCAGCCTCTCTTCTCAGCCTCTCTCCTCAGCCTCTCTCCTCAGCCTCTCTCCACAGCCTCTCTCCTCAGCCTCTCTCCTCAGCCTCTCTCCTCAGCCTCTCTCCTCAGCCTCTCTCCTCAGCCTCTCTCCTCAGCCTCTCTCCTCAGCCTCTCTTCTCAGCCTCTCTTCTCAGCCTCTCTCCTCAGTCTCTCTTCTCAGCCTCTCTTCTCAGCCTCTCTCCTCAGTCTCTCTTCTCAGCCTCTCTTCTCAGCCTCTCTCCTCAGCCTCTCTCAAACCCACAGCAATACTCAGCTAACAGTTATAGGTTGTAGGAACGTTTCCCTAATGTTTCCATTAAGTAACAAAAATGTTACAAATGTTATTTTGTAAGTTCTAGAAACGTTCAAAATGTCCATCTTTCAGAAGAGACCTCAACAATATCACAGACTGCTTTATCACAGACTGCACATTTTACAAACATACACAGGTCGATCAAAGTTCTGAGATTTCAGTAAGAACTCAAACACTTATCTCAGCTTTGCTATTTATAGCTCTGTATTCTTACAGGCCAGACCATCTGTCTTATAAATGCTTTTGTACAAGATCTATGAGTGACAAAAAAGCTTCTTCTTAAACTTTCTCATATTGGTTTCATGTCACTAAATGTGCATGAGAGAAATTGCTCTCTGATGCAAGAACTAAAAATCTAGAACATATTTCACCTTCAGAAAAGAGAAGAAAATACTGAAGTACTCCTACAAACAGTTCTTTTGTGCGCTTTGTATCGTTTCTTTTCATGTTCGGATCTGATGCAGAGCGGTTCATCCCTGAGACGAGGACAATTTTGGGCATAAAATTTTATCCACCTATAAAGGGGTCTCTTCGCCAAGTATGTTCCTCTTTCCAGATGAACTCCACCCCTCTAAACAGATGGCTGGAAAGAACGCCCAGGACACAGTGGGAGCGAGAGAGAGAGAGAGAGAGAGAGGAAAAGGGAGGGAAGAGAAGAAAAAACAGAAGAGGAGCATAACAATAATCTACTAAAAAATATGAAGCGCTTGTTGTATTTAAAGCCACGTCTCTCACACAGATATGAGATGGTTTTGATGCGGTCGGTCATACGTGTTGTCAAACAATAAATGGTGAACTGAATGAGGTTATTTGACCTTATGATTTTATAACCCTCAAACAGAATTATTTATATAATGTGATATTTTCTCTCATTGTTTCCCTCACTGATGTTTAACATGAAACGTTTAACATTTATAGCAAACTTCCACAAAAGCAGAAGAACGACTGACAAACAGATGCATGGATGGATGGCAGGTAGACAAACATACATACAGAGAGATAGATGGATAGATTACTCTTGTAAATTCACCCTTCTGCTTATCTCATCAGGGCTTATATCAAGAAAGACTTCTCCAGCTGAACTGACATAGAAACAGATGCATTCAAGCACAAATGACCTCATGAACTATATGATCTGCTGAAAGGGTGTTATAGCCCATGTCATGCTGTCAGTAATGTAATTTTATTCCCACATGGAAAATGCTGCCCGGGCCAAGCAGCCAGTTCTACAACATCTAATTCCAACTAAATATCTTTTTCATAAATAAACAACAAGACAAAAAAACGTGTGTGAAATGGCTAAATATGTTTGTAGATTTGACTCTGTCCTTTCACCTGCTAAATGACAAGGTTGGATTTAAATAGCCAAAATCTAATTATGGTGGATACCTGGAAATGGCTCATCCATCAGCAGGTTTCATTACTGAAATGAAGGTTGTTTGGAGGGGAAAAGATTAGAGCGTTTCAGCATTGTGGTTAAAAATAAGAGCCACTAGAGGAATATGAAGCACCGCTCTGGTAATTATCCACAAGCCGAGTAAATATCACAGGGTAATAATCCTAAATGACACTGAGAGCAGTGGAATATAATGAGCACACATATATGCACCGTTTCCCATAATGCAGCAGGGCCGTCATGGGCAAGCCCCATGTCACCTCACTGCAGGACAGTTAGTGCACGCTGCCGCTGAGAGGAGAGATTTAAATGCCCGACTGGATGTTATTTCTGCTGTACATAAAGCTGACCCCACTGAGTGAAAACCAACACCACACACACACAATCTCACAGCTCTGAATATGAGTGCTTACCCTGGCTCTCTTCCTCTCTGCCTCCTTTTAAAACCTCAACAAACAGACACACAGTAAATCTCTGACTCTTGCTCCTGATTGAATGGAAGAAGGGGCCCCACCGCTGACAATTCCAGAGGAAATACTTCCCTTAAATTCTGTTTTATATCCCACAGGTGTATGATTGCTGTCAAGGATACCTCAGCCCACACACACACATGTATATTTGCCCATGTTCAAACCTGATCTCTGGAAGAGGGAGGGATTGTGACACAATATTGGTAGTGTGCAGATATCTGCAACTGTTGACCAGTGACCAGTGAGAGAGACGAGTTCAGCTGAGAAATCCAGTTTGCTGTATTCACAAGTGATTTCAAACTCACTAAACCCTTTACACACTCTCCAAACGAACATTATGCTTCCCTATCTGTCAAATGCTCCATTAGAGCTTTGTCTACTGTGAAACAGCCCTGTGTTTTATCCCTCTTGATTTGGTGGACAAACTGTCTTAAGCAAAATAAAATACAGTATGACCTCATCACATGAAACACAACCTGAGAGACTGCACAAACTGAGCACTTTTTAATGGCCAACAAGTAAATCTCACAGAATGGCGTAGCTGTATGTAATCTACTGCATGCGTACTGCACCCTTTATACAACAACAATAAAGACCTGCGATCTCCAACAAATATTATAACATGAATGAATTTTGCTTCCCATTTAATTTTTATTTTAACCTACTTCAACAAAAACACATCATTTACATGTAACTGATACCCGGGTCTGTATATAATTGAACACAGTTGCTAGATCTTGACATTGACTGTTTACTGTAGCATCATAATTTCCTATGCTTAACATTTGCCTTTGATTGAGAGAGAGAGAGAGAGAGAGAGAGCTGTGACTGTGTGTCAGCTGCCCCCCACATGATTGATTTCTCTCAGAGGAATGACTCTACGCACAGAACAAGCTGGAATCAAGCTGAGTAACAGGCCATTTACATCCCCAGTCACACACATGCATGCACGCACGCAATCGCACCCGCGCTGACCCGCGCTTGCATGACGTCTTTCACGTGTGAGCCCAAACTGAAATCTGAAACCCAGAACCAGCATCAAGAAACATTCTCCATCTACTTTAATCATCTGCAGATCTGATAATTATTCCCAGACCGGCCCATGTGACCAACTACCCACAATGCTCTAGCATTACCCATAATGCTTCACTTGGTTAAAGATCACTGAATCGCACGGCTGTGAGTTGTTGTAAGGACTTTTGGTTGCAATGACAGAGGATGAAAACATCTGCAGGACGGGTCCTCCCATCCCCCAGAGACACTGAGAAACTCATTAGACAGAGGAAGCAGACAAGATGCAATTTGACATGACCTTGAAGGCAGGGAGGAGCGTGTGTGCTCGTATTGATGTACAATATGGTGCCTGTTGCTGGTAGCAGGTACAAAGAAGAGATGAAGGTCTTCAATCAAGTCTCTTCAAACTGTTTACAGATTCTGGAGGCTAAAACTGAAGCGCTCGCTAAAACCTGAGAGCATAACACAGAAGGAGGGAAACAGAGAGGCCATGAACACAGTTGATGAAGGACGACTGCTGTGTGTCGTGTGTCTTTTGGGAACGATTGCATATTTGGCCAATGTTGTGCAAGCAACCCTTCCAGAACCCTTCCAGTAAAGAGAATTTCCTTCTAACTTAACCTTTTAGCCCTTCTCACGTTTCCATTTCGATCATAATAACACTTCTTAGCCTGTTTAAACTCACCCTTTGCTCTGATCCAATCCTAACCCTTACTCACTTTCACTTCACACTCATGTAACGTGAGTGTTGACCTCTTATGGGGTGTGTTGCATACAAACATTCATGAGTCACAATGAAAGGCTGAACACACCAGCTTTCCAATAGCATCTTGGCACTATCGATCACCGTGTGGCAATCAATTCTCTACGTCCGGGTGGTGTAGGGCCTTGTAAGGATGGATGCCATTTTTCAGCTCTCTCCACCACAGGCTACGCAGCTGCGAGAACCAAACCTCAAGATCATGAGTTAGTTGTGTGGGTGAGTTCTTGCCAAACATGCACTCTACATCACCAATGAGTTCAGCCCGTGTCCAGCCCAGAAGGGTGTGAAGAAATGTGTGAAACCCAGAGAAAGAAAACACAAAGCTCACAAAACCATATTGACCAAAAAAAAGGTGTCTTACCTTAGTCTGTAGGTAGTGTGGGTAATAGTAAGTGTACTGAGGGTACATTGGCTGCGGTTCCAAGCGTTTGCCCATGTAGCTGGAATCTTTCTGGCTGTAGATGGATACGGAGTCTCGCGTGTGGGATCCAACTCAGTAAGCCTCTCCTCTTAGTTCCACAGCTGGAGGCTAGATCCGTGTGAGGGATGGGGCCAAAGGAGAATGTAGAGAGAGCAGGATGATATAGCCGCCTTCTCTTTCCTCTTATGCCGTCTGCCAAACGGTGGGGAGAAAGAGGTGATGGAAGGAGAACAGAGGGATGAGGATGGGACAGAAGTGGAGGTGTGAGTGAGCAGAGAAGGAGCAGCACAGAAGGAAAAGGAGGAAGAAGGTGAGGAAAAAAGAAGGGGGCGCTGTGGCAATTACTTCTCCAGAAAGCCGGCTTCACCTGCTCATGCCAGACTTTGTCTCTCTCTCTAGTCTCTCACTCTCAAAGGAGGCTGTCAGATATCCCACCCGCACACTTTGTTCCCGTCTGTCTGACACACAGCAGCGATGCAGACCGTCGGCAGATCTCTGCACACAGCTTTGCGAGCCACACAGAAAGAGGCACAAACTCCAGAGCAGGCTGCGGTATCCGAGAACTCCAGACACAAGCACAGAGCACGGCGCTGTTTTTACTCTCTGATGTTTCTTCCTCGCACCTCCTCCCCCGTCTGGCTGCTTTTTTGAGTGCGAGTGTGTGTGCGAGAGTGTGTGAGTGTGTGTGGCTGTGTGAGTGTGTGTGTGCGCGCTGCCGGCCGCTCCACACTGTGGGAAAGATTGAAGGGATCAGCTCGGGCAGTGTCGAGTTCCTCCTCCTTCACAGCATGGTGGGTGGGGCAGAAGGCTGGTTGTACCACTCCCAGATAGGGGAGGGTCTTAAGCAGCCAATCTCTGTTTGAGAGCTCCTGCCCACCACACAGCTTCACTAGTGCAGAAGGGTATGACTTACTCCCACTGCCACAGTGAAGGGGGATCACAGTGAGGATCCGAGGCCCCCTACTGGTCAACCAGAGACTCTCCCTCCCCTGTTTTCTTTTTTCTTTTATTTTCAGACTTTTTCATTCTAGCTCCTCTTTAATCTCACTTTACTATATAAATAAAAAACGAATGACTGTGAGATGTTTTGCTCTTGTCTGACACACGCTGGCAGTTTTACATTGGCTGATACACTGACATACTGACACACTAACATGTATCTACACTGATCATTTATCCCACCAGCTCTGCAAAATAGTGAATGTGGCCAATCATATGCAGCAGAAAAATTGTACCCTAAAAAAGGCAAATCAAAAATCGCTACCCATCCAGTCTCAGCCTCTTTGTTTCAGCACACACATTTGATCATTGTTTTGACATTGCTACAAAAGCAAGGTTTTGTAGAAAAAATAGGGAGTGACAGTTTTAGGCTGTAGAAGAAGCAGATTATAAACGTTTGCAGACTGGCGGTGGTAATTACGACAGCTTGCACAAAACACTAAAACCTCCGTCCATAGCCACTAAAAGTCAAAGCAGTTAACAGAATTACAGGCACAAAATAAATTGCTTTGCAATTATAGATACACTAATAAAAGGTCATATTATACGTTTCTTTATCATTTATTTTCTATGTTTTGTGCCCAAAATTTAGTTCTCAATAAAATATTCCACTCTTTCTCTGTGAACTTTAAAATAAAATAGATTTTGAGGCTCTTTAAGACTTTTTGTAAATGGTCTCTTTGTAATAAACTAAATCGCAAAAATCCATAAATTTACATTGTAGTATTCTGGTCCTTACATGTCACTTGAGTGCCATTGATTCAAAAGATTTTGTTTTGTGACTTTAATACATTTTATAAAACAGCTATGCTCTACGTTAGGCGAATTGTTCAGTCTAGGATGGACAAGTGGACATTAGAAGTGTTTTAATTTCCTCACTCTGCTAATGTTCTGGTGTTTCTCTGGAGTTCTTGTGCAGGGGCAGTGTGAGTACAAGCTCACAGAATGGCCTTCAAAGAGCCCAGCAAATGGATCTGGACACGCTGCCTGGAACCCATTCTGAAAAAGAGAACAAGAGGAAAAACAGAAGAAAAGCTCTCATCTGAAGCGGAGCACAGCTGGGCAAACAGAGCACATCAGCCGCTCTCACTCATGAGCCCAGAGAATATGAGATATGAGATAACTGTGTCCTGGGTGGAAGGAAAGATACGATCCTGTAGCATCATTCTCAGACCTGTACTGTACAAATAAGAAAAAGTCCTCCATTAACACTTTGAATGATAAAACAGGCAAAAATTAACACATATTTTCATTAAAAGAGGCAACAGATGTAGGGACCAGAATGGTACAGAGACTTATACATAAAAGTATATATGAAAGGATATACTCTTTTATCTTGGCAACACCCTAGGAACCACCCAGAACCCCATAGCAACTACATAGCAACACCCTGACAACCACTGCCAACGTGGCAACATATTTTGCATGTCCAAGCTCACAGTTTCTAAAAAAAATTAAAAATCTGGTTTCTGATGTATCGTCAACACTGGCCAGAGTTCCAGCACCTGGAGGTTTATGCCATCTGTCTGTGGCCCAGCCAGTCAGCTGTCTGAGTGATGCAAGTAAAAACCTTTTTCCAGTGACAGTCAACACAAAGTAGTAACATCACAGGCTTACCTGAAATAACAGCTGCAAAACCATCAATCATGAAGAAGGAAGAATGAATGAGAGAAAGACAGAAACAGAGTTCATTCATAATCAGTCAGAGATCAGACCTCAACGACACAATTCATCACAACAACCCTTGGCTGCATTAATATTCATTTTGTATCTATGGCTCATTGTGTGCAAACAACGGAATGATCAGATACCATAAAGTCTGAGTGTGATCTGAGTCTGATCTTGGAACACACGAGGATTTTACTAGGCACATTGTATGGAAATGAATGAATGAATGAACGTCTTGAATGTCTTGTCTTTATGAATGTCTTTAACACACACACACATAAAAAAAAAAAATTTTTTTTTTTTTTTTTTATAACCCCAGTCCATGAAGACTGGCATTTTTTTCCCATGGATTTTTTCAGCCATGGAAACAATTTAAATTACGCACATGTAACACCCACAATATTTCAACTAACTTCCAAAGCTGTATTGAAATGGGTGATTAAACCAGCTGTTTTAAAATACCGGTGAAGAACACTCCCTCCCCCACACTCGTACCCTAAAAATTTCCCTGCATCTTTTATCACTTGTTAAGTCCCGGCGTGGCCGAGGCTCATTTCACACAGCTTTGTTCCCCACGCTCAGAATCGAAGCCATAAAGTTTAATAGAGTTTCTCAAATCTCACACGGGGCGACCCACAGCACTTACTAGATGTTCTGCTGACAAAAAGTGGTCACAAACTCACACCAGATACATCTTCTGCTCTTCAAATTTCAGCCTCAGTTTATTTAAGTGTGCCATCTGAGGAAGCTATCCCTGCTTTCCTCTAGCCTGATAAACAAAATGATGAAGAGACTCTTCACACACAATCACACCAACCAGCTTTTCTTTAATAAGCCACTATTCACTGCTGGAGAAATGGCACAAAAATTACAGTTCATTTCATTCTCTATAAAAGCAGCAATGGATAAATGATTCTTCTGTTAACACAGCTGAGATGAAGCACCTTCTGTCATGTTGTGTTCATTAAGCTAAAAGCTACCCGAGCTCAACTGATCTGTGTCCTAATTAGAGAGTTACGGTGGCTTCATCTGAACTTCATCAAACAGATCGGCTCCATTAACCGACCGCAGATTAATGAAAGTCTCTGCATTTCCAGAGAAACAGGAAAACAATTAGGCTTTGAGTCTGAAATTCCATCATGAAAAAAAAAATGGTGAGGAAAGATTTCCTTGTTTCATGGTTGTCAGCAGGTGGAGGTGTCACTAATGAAAGCGTCTGAGGCTGGTCTGGCATGACTGACGCAAGAAGAACCAGCAGAAGGTAATTAATTTCTGTAAACGACTGCTATGTGTGTCAGCTTTTATAAACGAATCTTTATGCATTATGGGCAATTTAACCAGCCCTGCTGAGGGGATGTGACAGAGACGAGTGGAAGAGAGACAGATTATCACAAATCACTGACCGTATGAATAGACCTGCACTTGTTCTTGCACATGAGCTTCCCATCTCATAATATAGCAACCGTTCTGTCACAGAACACATAAATTATCACACAAACTCCCCCGCGCTCTTCATGCAATGGTACGGTCTGTGTGGAAAGTGACATTTGTGAGTTTCTTTTGTGATTTTAAACAGCAGACAAGTGAAATGTGAGCCGCTGGGCCAGTCTGTAATAACACTACAGAGCAATGTTCACACACTGCTCAGACATACAGGAAACATCATATAAATGATTAACCTCCCTGTGGCACTCTGGGACGGTGAATAAATCATTCTGTGCGTATTTAATGCATATACTGAATTGTAAGCTGGGGGAATTTTTATTGTGAGTCTGTTTAACTAGTTCATTTTTGGGTAAACAATGTTGTGGAAGCTACTTTGTAACTGGAGTCTCCCAAGTTAACTGCAGTAGAAGCTAGTATAAACATAGATAACTAAATTAAAGCTCCTCATAAATGAACTGTCTGAACAAAATGGTAAATTCTGAAATGAATCGTATTTCCCAACATGACATGAGAGATAGAGGACAGTTTGAGACTGTGTTTCTGGGGACCTGCAGCACTGTGTGTTTTGCATGTGTCCCTTATCTGACATACCCAGTTGTCTGACCACTGGTTTAAGTTAACAGCATCGCTCTTCTTAGTTACTCAACACTGGTGGGTGAACAGTCATATTTAGCCTATGAATGGCCCAGCTAACAAGACTGAAGATTGAAGAACGCTTCCCTAATGTTCTCACTGAGTAACAAAAACATTAAAAATGTTATTTTGAAAATTCTAACAATGTTCAAAACATCCATTTTTTACAGGTTGTATTACTGTTATTGCTTTTTAAAATGTTGAATTAACAACCTGAAAAACACCATTTTGATGCATATATTCTAAATACCATTAAAACCATTCTAATAATGTTACTGAAAGAACGTTGTTTGATGACTTGGAGAGAACTTTAGCCAATGTTCCCTGAGAACGTTCTCTGTTAGCTGGGTCAGTTGTTTCCTGCCAGCATTGAGAATCAAACCTGTGACCTTCTGGTGACAAGACAGACTCTCTAACCATTAGGCCATTAACTGGTCCAGCAGAGACTGACTGTTATTAACTGCTCACCTGACTGCTGTGGTTCTTACACTGAGGTTCTGTCAGCTGTTATGCTGTGGTTCTTACACTGAGGTTCTGTCAGCTGTTATGCTGTGGTTCTTACACTGAGGTTCTGTCAGTTGTTATGTTAGGAAGAAGACTGTTTGAAGGATTGTCTCGCTGGAAAAGCTCTTTACTGTGATGACTTCTGTTTTTCCACCTGAAGAGTTTAATGGCAGGAGAGACTCCGCAGAACAGCGGCTCTTGTAAAGATGCCATGAACTGAAATTTCCTTGTTCTGCTATAACATCAAACTGTCTGCTTTACATAATACACAGTTTCTTCTCCGACACTCTCTGTTCTCTGCCTCAGCACGCCTGCAGAGTAAAATACTGCCTCTCCTAAAAACATTTTACTGTCAGTTTAAATGTAAATAACACGGCTGATCTTTTAAAGGGCACATCAGCTCTGTTTTACAGATTCAGATAACTGATTCAGTTCGTGTCACGCATTACATTTGTAAGTCAGTAGCTTGCCTTTAAAATGATGTAGTTGTATTGCTCAGTTTATTGGAGGAGGGGGAGCTTTCAGAATACATTTTCCACAGGGAAAGAAAGTTTAAGTTTATCATCAGCGCCACCTACCCATGATGCTTTGTTTTGTGGGAATATGACAGCTCCCCGAGGGATTTTCATGCCATATTAAGGGTAAGAAATATGGTGACTTCCACTGTAATCACAAAAGCACTGCGGGCGGACATGCAGCCTCATAATTCACACACTTCACTTCATGTTTGCACTGCAGGGCAAAGAACAACACTGTCTGTTTTATCACTGTCTTAATCCTGATGTTGCTCATTAAACGTGTCACTCGTTGAGGCCGGTCCGCAGATTCAAACTGGGCGGGGGGATGAAGCCCACGTGCACCTGTAAACCATCACTATCTGCTGTATTTCTCTAAACTGTGCACAGATGAGAGAAAATCCAGACAGAAGGCAGACTCAGATATGTGTGGGAGAAAGCTAAATTTTTTTGAATTGTATATATGTGAACCAGCAGGTTTCAACTGAAGGTAAATGTTCATTGATTTTCAGTATCGAATTTAACCTGAAATCCTGCGTGTAAATCAGCAGTGCTGATTCAGGGTAACTGCATACTAGAGAAAGATGGGAAAATGGGCTCTAGATTACAATGTTGTGTGTGTTTTTATATATGTGTGTGTGTGGGGGGGAGTTTGAGACATTTTGCTGGAGTGGTTCTTGGCTAAAGTTCTGTGTTGTCTAACAGTGCAGGTCTACAGAATACAGTCTGGGTTTGTGGAGAAACCTCACTGCTCATAAGTGACAGAAGAACATTTCTGGTTGAAATCAAACTGTAGAGAGAAATGAAAGTACTTATCCAGCACGAGTTTCAATGTGCCTAACATGTTCCCATAAACCCTTATATACTGAATGGCTGAATGGCCCATAGCTCTTTCAAAGTATGTTAAAATAACTACAACGTTAAAATTCATTCGTAAGTATATTGGCACTGTTTTCAAGTGGACCACTGTTATATAACTTATTTATTTATCAATAGTTTTTTATGACTATCAATGTACTTTTACACAGAACCGTTGTTAAGAGGTACTTTTTGTCTCCTTTCGTAAATTCCAGAAACAGCAGGATTATAATGCCAGCTCATAACATTTAAATCTTGATTAAAACTAAGTTTCAGATATAAAGACTAGCCACGCTGCACAAAACAATGTACGTGTAAACACACAAATATCATTTTCATTCTGAAGCTCATCCAGGAACAGTGGTACAGTTCAGCTTAAGCTGACTCTCATATAATATAATATAATATAATATAATATAACTAATAAAAGATTCTCTCTGATTTTAATTCTCACTATCCTACTTTGAGCAGAAGTCATTTGTTTCTGTGTGTTCCATCTTTGTTTTTGCACTGTGTTTCCAGGAACAGCTACTGAACACTGAAACAAAACTTATGGCAATGGTGCTCCTGTGTAAATAAGATAATGAAGCGTCCAGTAAGTAATGAGGCAGCCTTTATGCACAGTAACTCTCAGCTGCTGGAAAAACAAGTCCACACAACATACTTCCACAGTGACTCAATCATTTCTGTTTATCTTGTGCTGCTTTCCAAATTTGCCCTCATCAGTGTATTTCCACAGACAGATTTAAGGTCTCTCATTTTGTGAGCCATGCAACAAAATTTTCTCACTGGCCAAGCATCGCAACTCTTCATGTGAGGGTGAATAAACACACAAACATGACACCTGAAACATAATACTTTCAAGCAAAACATGGAACTTAAAGATAAATCCACAGATAAATCCACCACATTAAACAAGCTTACACATGCACGTTTTTTTATTTCCCCAGGAAAAATTAGATTTGAAGATTTTTAACAGCAGAAGTGATATTAAACCCTGCCAGCTCATGACTCTCCTGAAGGCATAAAAGCAGATTCCAGAGAAACAAGAAAGAGTGATGAACAGATTGAAAGATGCAGTGACAGCAGAAGGATGAAGAGATAAAGAAAGTAGAGAGAGATTTAGATGCCCTAAAAGAATCATTTGTGGTTGCTCAAAGAACCATTTCTTTCTTACCTTTTAATAGTCTAAAGAACCTTTAAAACTTTGTAATAGAAAGATTCTACAGATGTTAAAGGTTCTTCACAGAACCACTGAGGCAAAATGGTTCTTCTATGGCATCGTAAGGCACCTTTTTAAGAGGTATACCGTGATGAACATGAGAACAAATCCTCATCAGAGTCTGTCAGACAAGGAACAGTTAAAAACTAGGGTGAGTTTAGCGAGGTTCTGCATTTTGCATCACGTTTGAGGCTGATACAGTACGTCTGCGGTTCCTCTGGTCTGGTTGCTCACACAGGAAGGAGTGGAGCAGATGTTTAAATCACCATTCAGAGGGAGGTTGAGAACTGGTGAGAAAGACAAGCTGGAAGCCAGGTTGAAGAGAGGCCCAGAAAAAGTCCTGCTGTCAGACAGCTTATTAATCAAACGCAGAGAGGGTGGCCCATCCACCCTGTCCTCTACTCCCATGCAGGGGAACACTTTGGCCTGGGCTCATTTTAGCAGGAGGTGTTCTGAAGGTGTTAATTAAACTACCCAGAACCGTCAGAACATGACAGAGCAGAGAGGAGAAGCCGTGAATTTTGCTGGGCTGCACTCGAGGCCCCCGCAGAGTGTCAACGCCTGATCCTGGCACTGCACAAACTTTTCCACCTAAAGTGATTTAGCAGCCACACCTGACATGCTGATCTTTGATTCCTCTAAACACTGGCAAAGTTTATCACGACATTAGAGACTTACAACTTTACACACAAAGCAGTTCAACATCAGTCTAAAGACCTTTGGCATTTTCATATCAAGTTATTACCATCACAAACTACCAGTCATCCTGCCTACATCCTGAGATGCTCAGATAGACTCCAGCCCTCCATCACCCTGCAGTTGACAAATGAACAGATGGAAAGAAATGTACCAGTTATTGTTGTTTTACGGTTACAGTCAGACTTCTCTTAAGATACAGTAAGTTACCGTTAGGTTACCGTTTATCTATGTAGTTTTTTAATTAGCAAGGAGTGGCACCCAGAATGTGGGGTCATATGAAAATCAGGGTGGATCGGGTTGTGCAGGTGTGACACTCGATTACAGCTGCTGTTCATCAGTTCTGTCATGCAATACAGCACATTTAAAGAAATGATCAGACCCCAGAAACTGCTATAGCTCTTCTCATATTTTAAGTATTAACTGTGAGCTGGTACAGAATGTTTTGTTTTGTTGTGATGGAAATTGATACAAGAAACATCAAACATCAGCATCAAAGCTTCTGACGCAACCCTGAGTAACACAGACTCGTCCACCATGTTTGATACCGAATACACAGATCAATCCAAAGCTCTCCCAGAGGAGGCAACCAATTCACCCTCTCTACTTTTAAGTTTCACAATGAATTAGAACCGACAGCTCTGCTGCGGGGATACATAATGTCCATTTTTCACCCCTTAAGCAGTTTGGCTTCTCATCTTCCTCCCTGCCACGAAATGGGAGAGATTTGAACAGTGTGCAGAAATTAAAATGCATGATGAATTAGAGGAGCAGCGCTGTGTGATCGATTAAACTGCAGTGAGGAGCACATGTGGAGAGTGTGTCCTCCAGCATTCACCCCATCTCTCTCAGCACTCTGCTCAAGCCGGGCTGCTGGCATGAAGCTAACGGATCACCTGTCTGCTGGCACGCTGGAGGGGTCTCCTCCTGATGCACACAAGGTCCTTCTGTCACAAGAGATTTTGGACGGGTCGCCACATTAGTCATATCTTTCTCTGCCACTCCCTACCCAGCTAGTAATTTTAGGTTGTAGGAACGTTCGTCTAAGAATGTTTCAATTGACAAAAACATTAAATATGTTATTTTGAATGTTCTAGGAATGTTCAAAATGTGCATATTTTTAGACGTTGTATTAACGGTATGGTTTGGTTATGTATACATTTGTTCTATAATGTTTTTAAAACGTTACACTAAGAACTTAACGCTTTTGATATATATGATATAAAACATTAAAAAAATTCTACTAACATTACAAAGAACTTTTCTGATAACTCTGAAAGAATGTTAGCACTTTTGAGTATATCTAGAATTTGGTTGAAACTATGTATATCAGTCAGACAGCATCAATCGTTTGCCTGCATTTCAAAACAAAGCTCTTGTCAGCAACATGTCCATGATGCTGTGAAACAGCTTTTGGAACAAAGCAAGAATCGGGCTGCCAGAAGAGTGAGCAGCGTTTCCGCAGAGTAAAGCAACTCTGCTTCCTCTGCTTCCTGCTGGGCTGGACGGTTTCCGGTGACTGTGTTCTGGATTATTTTCTGTTAATGTTGGCTGAACTACAAACAATTCAAGATTTCTGTCACTACCAAATGTCGGTAAAGCCAATGAGTGACGTTATTTACAGAGTTCTGCTGAAATAAACCAGACAGGAAGTTCTATCTGTCAGAGGAAGGGAGATGCACTCTTGTGCCTCAGAGGGCGGCACATTTCCACAGAGTGTTTTGGGAGTTGGTTATGAATGTCAGAGGTTATTATAGAGAGCCACAATTATCCCAGTACAGACACATCAGTCTGAGCAATACAGAAACGTCTGTTAATCATTATTCATACAACACATTCCATACAATGCAGTTTGGATTATGTTTTAGAAATCTTACATTGCTTGCACAGTGTACCCAGCTAACAATTTTAGGTTGTAAGAATGTTTCCATAACGCTTCCATTAGGTAACAGAAACAATATAAATGCTATTTTGAAAGTTTTAAAACATTCCACTAACAACATATAAATAACGTTTTTGATAAATATGAAAAATAACATAAAAAAGCTTGAGTAACGTTACTCTCTTTGAGAGAACTTTGAGAGAACATTAGCCAAACTTCTGAGAATGTTCCCTGGTAACTTGCCTGGCCTGTTTTAAATGCAATCGTGGAATTGTAGAAAAGCATTATTTTATCTTTAATCATTTTTTATTCTTGTTCTTTTTCTTTCTTTATCTCTGTAGTTTGGCCAGTATTGTGGTCACTCTGAAATGAAAAATGTGGACATTTAGCTCTAACCCTAACAAACATCTCACAGCACAAAGAACGTCTGGTGAACCAGCAGTTCTCGCTCAGAACATCTATCTGTGTCAATATCTCAACCATCTTTGAAGATGAATTTTACCGAAGTCTTTATATTCTAGACTGCTGTAAAAATCTGCAGGCTGACTGATATATTTTAAGTTCTCTCTGCTGAATGAGTGCTATCTGAGCCACAGGGATCTCCAGGTCACTCAGATGAGAGTCTGGTATTTCAGCAATGCAGGGCAGGTGGGAAAATAACACCAATGAAGTCTGGCTGCAATGAACCAATATGAAAAACGTTGAATTAAAGCCACAGGTCAGAGGAAAGTGGAGACCATTAAATGTGAGGTTGCGAGACCTCTCAGTCTATCTTAAAAACCTGTACCACCCATCAGAAGACTCGAGCTGTGAGACAAGCTGCTACAGAGTCCCCTTATAATAACCTGACACAGGGGAGGGGTAATAGGAATAAAGATAGAAGAGAAAAAGGGAGGGGGTCAATAATGAACAGCTCCACAACAAGAATATAATCAGAATGACGTATTACCTCAGATTAATACAGGCACTGGTGAGGTCGATTTAATTTACTGGAGAAAACAAGAAAATAAATAAAACATGGAAAACAAACACAGCGCTCATTCTAATTCATTAGGAGCTGTCGCAGGGTACCGAACCGAACATTCGTGTTTCAGTACGAACTAGCCAGTTTCCTCGCCAGTTTCCTTTGCTACTTCAGACACTAACTTCCTGTGACACCCCCAATTAGGTTTAGCAAAACGAGTGTAGTGCATTTAAACATGTTAAATGAATAACCTGGTTTCTCAGGCAGTTTTACGATTAGTGCAAGATTCTGTGCAATTCAAACAACAGTACCGATTTCTCTTACAACAAAAAAACATTATTCATATCATTTGCCATATTTTGTAATGTTTCATATTTGTGCCTTGGCCCTTTAAACATATATTTATTATCTTCAAATCCTAACCCACTATTGTAAACAGAAAAGGCTTCAGAAGGCCTGCAGATGTTAAGGCAACTCCATCAACCTGCCCACAGTCTCTTAGAAAGAAAAGATTCAATCTTTCTCCTCCTCCAGTTACTTGTCAACATTAATTGCAATCAGGGTATCAAAGCAAGACCTGCCCACATGCACTATTGTATTTATATGTGCGGGACTGCAGGAACTCCTGGAAGAACTAGATAATATCAGATGTGGAAGTGATTTTGAACAGCCTGCGTCTGTCATTTTTCTCCATTAAATGGTGAAGACACCTGCCTCTTCAAAGGGAACAGACCATCCAGTGTTTAACAAACAACAGATACATTTTTATTTATTTATTTATTTATTTTCGTGGTCTTTTTTCCACTTCTGACTTTTTTCAGTTTAATACAGCTTTTTCATACAAAATAATAGCGCTGTCAAAAACATAAATGAGTTTACTTAACGTTTAGCGTGTTTTGAAAGAATGCCCAGGGCTTTTCATCAGCCACTTTTAGACTGACAATGAACACAAACAAGAGTGTGTTATCATTGTCATGAAGTCCTTGAAAAGTTAAACATTTAAATCCTGATCGGAGGAGCAGGAGCGTCTCTCTGACTGCTTACAGAGACAAACTCTGTTCTGCATGTATTTATATTTACTTTTTTCAGACCCATGTGGACCGAAGCGATTTTAAAGAAAGTGATATATTGGGTAACAGGCAATTACCAAAGTAGGTGGTTGAGGAGTTCTTGAGAACTGCCCTTTAAAACTCTTTAAAATGACAGGTACACGTCAACAGCTGAGACTAGAGCAATTGTACTAAATGAAGTGACCACTTAACCATGAAATTTTGCTTTTATGTTCAATAAAGTTGCCAACCCCCTATTGAGTTTCACAAGTTAAAGCTGCAATATGTAACATTTGCCTCTCTACTGCCATCTCAGTTTGAAATATAAAATTGCAGGTTACTTTACATACTTTTTAACGTGTTGGCCCAGAATGGAGGTAACGTAACGCTGCAGTCAAATAAATAAGCTAGTAGAATTTCCCAAAGGTGGACATCAGCTCATACAATGCCCTGTAATTAATACACAATTGTCACAGAGCACAAAATGAATTTCTCATTAAAGTTTATTTTCTCAAACTGGTATACCTACAGTTAGAAATAAAGGTCTGCAGAGGACAGCGAGAGAGAGAGAGAGAGAGAGAGAGAGAGAGAAGAGAGAGAGTTTGCTCATTCTGATGCAACATCAGGTCACAGTGAAGCACACGTGTTTCTTTATCTTACGGCACTTTTCACATGGTTGATTTTTATTAAGACTAACAGATTTCAGCTTGTCTTCATTGTGCTCTATGAAGGTCACATTAACACACCAGCTGCTTCTCTTATACATACAGTTTGTTTTCATCTTGGCCCTGACGCAGACTTTCAACAATTACGACTACAGCAGTTGGTGGCGTCACTTCCACCGTTAGATTTTTTTCAGAAGTTACTGTACTTGATTACTACAAACACAACAATGTCACAAGAGTACGTTTGCTATGAAATGCAAGTCATATTCTGGTCAGAATCCTGCATGTATGACAAAGCCAACAGGATTTAACATCTGTATGAAATTAATGTAAATATACTTTTCCAATCAAGCTGAAATTTTGCCAAATTGTGTAAAACGATTATTTAATTGTGTGTGTGTGTGTGTGTGTGTGCTGCACTCTGATCATTCTCTCCACCTGAAAGATCACTTTACTTCACCACAATTCTGTCTGATTTCTCACCACGTGGTCTTGATCTTACTCTCATGTGTCTTTGAAGTCTTCAATACTCCCCTCAGAGAAACCCGAGACCCTGACAACCCCTTTAACTGCTGCAGTCCTACTAACAGTGTCCACTGCTGAGCAACACTGCCGTCTCTGTGAATGTAACGTGTATAACCGTTTATACCTGTGTGGGGTAAATCTATAGAAAACTTATGAGAGCTTTTGAGAATGCAAAGTGATGGCTGTTACACTCTCCAGTCCAACACACACAATAAAACCAGTGAGTGAGCAAGCTTTTGTATGGTTCCTCATTCAATATTTCTCCTCAACAACACGTCTGGAGTTCTGCTCTACAGACACTGCCAGAATACAGCATGCCATGAGCAGACACAAAGCAATCTTGGCCTCAGGTCCAAGCCCACCTCCTACTAGCAGCCAACAGCTATGGTTTCCCTCATAAGTCTTCATTAAACAACACCAGAGCCTGAATCACAAAACCCAAACACTCGCCAAGTCCCTGAGACAATTAGGTCATGGTGTAAAATAATACACCACATCATGCTAGCCTGAGAGGTTCGAGATGGGGACAGGCGCTGATGAAGAGTCTAAAGATGTTTGTAATAAGCCATTGAAATTTTTGTCAGCATAGAGCAGCAAGACGGGCTGAAAATAGTCGATTTGCTTAACTGACCTCATTACTCTTCGCAGCTGATTAGTGAGTGCTTGATTAATGAACTTACTTAGATGCACTGATGGTTTATTGGTAATTTATGAGAAAACATCAGAGATAACTGGACTGTCTTCGATCACAAGATTTGCATTTCATACATTTAGTTTTTATGGTGACTCACTGCAGTCAGGTTCTAATAATTATAATGTATGGCAACAATGAAGGGTCGTTACAAACAACATACTAATTATGATGCCAAGAGTGTAAACACATTCAGAATCAGTAATAATGAAACATCGCTGAAACATCAGTCAGTTAAGACCAAACAATCATTAAAATATACTGAAACAACTAAACATCCTGATATTTTTTACTGTTTGGTTGCTTTTATAATGAACATACATCTTTCTAGTTATGACAAGCTCTAGAATATATTATTGTCTATAAACTCAAAAAGGTTCTAGTGATACAAAAATAACTATCATATATTTATATAGTCTACATCATAATTAAAGACAGCTGCTAATCTATACATTTATAAAATAAAATAAAAATACAGCCAAGTCTTACTTTATGATAACTATGCAAACAAACAAAACAGGCATTGAAAAGCACTTATGCCAGTTCCCACACACACATCTGCACTTCTGAAAAACTAAATCATTCGTGAACATCGTCTGTAAACAGCTGGAGGACTGTATATCTTCACATCAGATTAACCAAACATATTTAGAGTTGTGATAAAATGCTAATTTAAAGATGCAAAGATACAGGAGATGAAACTGAAGATATGCTACGTCCAATCCCAAACATTACCAAGATCACAGACAAGAGATCATACAGCTGTGTTCAGCACACACTGTCAGTCTGTTTTAATGGTTCAGTATATGGATGAGAAAATTCACTTTCAACCTTCATTCGGAGCCAAGCATCGGGTGAGACTGATGGGTGTTAACATTCAGATGACAAGAAAAATCTAACAATCCTCCAGCAGACATCTGAGACACACCGCTGTTGCTGAAGACATTCAGCATGTGTTAGCATCGCTCTGTACATCTGACACTCGTGATGCAAAAGAGCAGAGCTGAGTTAAACAGTGTGAGCTAAAGCTGGACGAGACTAAACAAGCAGAGATCAGACATGTGATACATTCCTTCAGCCCTGGCCCTGATGTTGCGTCTCTCTGGGGCCGCATCAGGTAACCGAGGAAAATGCATTTCAGGACGCAACTCGCCTGAAGCTGTTGTTTATAGTGAATCACAAAAAAGTGTGGTTCACTTATTTTTTTCTATGCAGATCTGTACTATTACTAGTACCCATGGGTGAGCTCTTAAAGGAGAGATCTGAGCCATATCTAGGGACCAGTAACTATATCAAAAATTAAACAGATTATATGCATATACTATGAAACTACCCTTAATAACAAGTGTCCAAGCAATACATTCCTGCAATCTAGCAACATCCTAGCAACCAGCTATAACACAGCAGCAGCCAAACCTTGCCATACACACCCATAACACTCTAGCATGCACTGGTGAATAGCAATCACATTTTTTAAATCTGAAAAATGTAGTTTATTATTTTATTAGATTATTTTAGCACAAACGTATTGTCCCACTTTTTTTGCTTTACTCCTCCTACTGTAAGTGCCTTTTAGTTCATAGCATATCTGACTAAATCTGCTAACTACAGAGAGCACTTGTAGGTTTTACTGCTGTCAAAAACAACTTACTGTAGAGTTATTACAAAATCAACGGTCCTGGACTTAAGTGCCTTTCTTAAAGGCCCAATAGTTCCAGGAGGCTCCACTTGTGAAGTTCGAACCAACAGAGTCTGGGGGGACTCAGGTGTGGGCCGAACATTGTTGCCTAATGATGGCTCTTCTTCATTGTTGGCTTTTCTAATGCGTGCTGATACATGATGAATGCGGCCATATGGTCAGCCAGCCTGCGGAAGCCAAGCACATCCTTTTCTTTGAGCGTTTAGCTGAAGTAAAGAACCGATTGCCATTACGTGCTCAGCAGGGAGGGGACGTGACCTTCTAGCACCCTGCTAACGTTCTGAATCTGTACAATTCAGGAAGAGCTGACATGAACCATTGTGCCCTTTTCTTTACATTATCTGCAAATAAACAAGTGTTAGCATGCAGCCTAATTAGCTTTGTTCTGCTGTATGCTATTAGCTTCATCAGCGCTTCGTTCCGCAGCGGGAGTGTTTCCTGTATAATTTATGAAGCCAACTTGTCCGTGTGAAATCTAGGAGATAACAAATGGCTGAGGATCCCATGAGGCTTCAGTGAGGTATGATGAGGCACTGAGATACGACAAAACGTCAGCACTGCAGAATATGAGCGCCTACAAAACAACACCATGAATCTAAAAGGTGTGACAGAACAGACTGACTGCTGTAAGACATGCACTCCCTGTCTACAGTCTGAATAAACCAACAATCAAACTAAAACCATTCATTATTCCAGCCACATTTTAGAATAATGTGAAGTCACAGTTATGAAATAACACGAATGGAATTATGGGAATTATGTAACGACCACAAAATGTCAAACAAATTAAAATTATCCTCAGCTTTTTGCTCTGCATTACAGCTTCACACCCTCTGAGTTATAAACATCCTCAGACATCATGATAAAGGGGCAGGTCCAAACTGTTTATTGTGACAAATAAAGCTTTTTATAAAACTACAATCCATTTATCAGTTTATTCACAAAACTTACACGTACAAAAATGCAGTCAAGTGCATCTCAAAGTCTTTTTAAAAAGAGACACTTTAACGTGTCTTCTGTGTGTGGTCTGCAGCTAGCACAGTGTCCTTTAAAAAATGATTTGTTCATGCAGGCACGGGTGGCCAAATTAGCTCATGGAGAGCGATCACGTCACACATGGGTAACGCTTTACCTTTCTCATCCGATTTGTGATTGTTTCTCAAATTACCAGTCTGATCAAATTACTCAGCTAGCTGCACACGTTTAACGCCGCTCTGCTCTGACAGACTGATAACTGGGAAAGACGAGAGAGCGAGTGTTTAGGGAGGAGAGTCTGATGTCTGATCAGGGCAGAGACTCTGTGTGCTGTAAGTACTCAAATAACTGAGCAGATTCACTCACAGAAATCTGAATTCATATCTGCTCATTAGAATCAGTGCAGCCAGTGAATGCAAACGGCATTCAGGGATTCACAAAATACAGTCATGGTTTGTACCTGATACATTTCTCAAACGTTGCAGAAGCATTTTCCCACCTAACAATTGTATGTTATAAGAACATTTCCATAAGGGTTCTGTCAGCAACAAAAACATTAAAAATTATTTTTAATGTTCTGTTTTTTAGACATTGTATTAACGTTATTGCTTGGTTTTAAGAATGTTATTCAAAATTTTTGAATTTTTCTGTAACGTTTTTAAAATGTTCCACTAACAACTGAAGAATGACATTTTGATACATGATATATAACATAAAACAGTTCTAACGTTACCGCAAGAACATTTTGGTAACTTTGAGAGAACTCTGAGAGAACTAAGAGAACTTTGAGAGAACTTTTATAGAACACTCTGAGAACATTCCCTGTTAGCTGGGAAGGCAGAGAGAGAAAGTCATTCATCTGTATCAGAGTAGCTGGGCCCATCTGCTGTTCCCTCTCCAGTTTCCCAGCATGTCTGCTCAAGCCCTCACTGCTTCAGGGAGAAACACACACTTAGTGGATGTGAACGAAGTCGCTCTGTCCTTTTACAGATGTTATCACACTCGCTAATTGGCTCAACAAAAACAAAGGAAGAGGCTGGAATGGATCTGCCCACAGGATCAGTACAGAATACAGAGTGTTTATCTCCACACCAGCCTGAAGCACCAACATCATACAAACAACTCCACTGCCAGCAATTAACAGACAAGACAGAAACTTCCTGCAGCTCTGCCTGTTGCAGCACTATATGTCATGTATTTATCATCTGTGATGAAGCCATCACACAAGTCTTCATTTCTCAGGTGGCTGGCAATGTTGATACTGAGGCTGAACTGAGCTCAGATTTCAACACTGTCTTCAGGTTTCTTGTTATTTTAAAGCACCCAGTCACGTCAGGGGCGTTTATTAACCCACATAAAGCCATGCTTTTTTAGGATTTTTGATTTTAGGAGTTGATGGTAAAATTGAGGGTTTGATTCCCAGGAAACTCAGGCACTGATTACAAAAAATGTATATCTGTAAATATGTATATACATATATATAAAGTATATCTGGAATGCACTGTAAGTTGCTTTGGATAAAAGCATCTGCCACACGCATTTCTTGTATGGATGCATGGTTTGCAGCTACTTATCACAATAACACAGAATTCATCTGATGTGCAGACACAGGTGTGCTTATTTTAGCCACTTTAAAACCGCATTAAACAGAATTCTCTGGTGGTGTTCACAAAAAACAGTTAACAGGACTCAGCTGCTGTTGTCTAGCGGTCTGTAAGGAAGAACACGGCCTGTACTATTATTTTTTAATCATTAAAAACAGGCTCCTTTGACACACTTGTGTATAATCTAAATATCAGAAAGTCACACACTGATCACTGATTTCAGTCCCTCATTCCCATACATAAAACAACCCTTCTCTTCTGTTCAACCCTAAACTATGAAAAACCTATTTCTGAAGGTTCTGTTCTCTGGTTCTATGTCAAATTTGAGTAGCACTACCCCTGTGAGCATCAGCAGATGTCTGATGTGTGATCCAGACCAGCTCTGGTCTGGCACCGTTAAGCTTGGTGTAAGAACAGTCCAGGTTTTGTTTTAGAACGTGAGAATTTAACTGTGATGTGTGATAACCTTCAACAGTGTGAGGACGTACTATTTTCTGTACGTCCTACATCGCTCTCTGTGCCGTTCCATAGCCGGAGAACTGTGAGCTGACTTTACAATGTGCGACACAGCATCACACACACACACATCCATAACCAAATAATATTTGCATATAAACATGCTCATCAGTCTCCATACAGCAGACATAATAAATGTGTTCAATTTATTTTCATTTAAGCTTATGTTTGTGACGCACAGTATGACTGTATCATGCTCCATCCTAAATGGCAAACACAATAAAACACTACAAATACCTGAGCAACATTTTCTAGTTGCAATTAAGAAGTTTCTCATAGTAAAAGCATTGGAATAACTTCAGGTCAGTATTACACACTGTTTGATGGCTTAATGAAATAACATTTTAGCATATAAGATACAGTACTGCTTTTTCAGGGGTTGGTAATTATTGTCTGTTCTGTGGAACACAGAGCTGCATTCTGTCCATCTTCTGTCAGTCTGTAACCCTGTAACCTGACAGACAGACAGACAGACAGACAGACAGACAGACAGACAGACAGAGACAGAGACAGACAGAGACAGACAGACAGACAGACAGACAGACAGACAGACAGACAGACAGACAGACAGGGTAACAACTGTTGTCAGTCAGAATTACTGACCGAACACAACAAGTGTCAACCAATCAAATCACAACACTGATTATTTAGGATGAAAACACACTGCTCCTGTTTTCAGTAGCAATGAGCTGCTACCTACACAGACAACTACAGTGTTACCCAGATTTCACTGAAATTAAACCATAAAGTGACTCAAACAAACATCTCATTTCATCACATCACAACAGTAATGATGGAGAATGTCCCCACAGGTAAATAACTCTTCTCTTGTGAAATGATCTCAGCCTGTGTGAGCGCATCAGTGTCGACTGAGCCGAGCGAGCATAAATCATATATTACATATCATCAGCATATAATACGTGCACTAATATTGACTAAAATATTACCCCTCAGTGTATCATCTGTGGGAAGGGATAAACATCAGCAGCGGTGAATTATTATTTTAATTCTTTTAATTCAATTATTACACAACTTACCTGTCCGCAGGTGTGACTCCGCCCCGCTGACGTCACTCCGCCCCGCCTCTGGGTTTCAGACGTATGAGGCGGAATGATTTGGTTTGGCTCTGTTACTCCCCCGTTATGAAGTGATGTGCATATGTGTGATAATGAACCAATCACACGACACGATCGAGTGACGTGCAGAAGTCATTGTCCGCCATGTAATGTTACTTATTCTTTATGTCCTACAGATCTTGCTTATGTATTACACGATGAGTGTAATACATATTATTGTTTAAGAAAGTGAGTAAGGGAGTGTGTGTGTGTGTGTGTGTGTGTGTGTGTGTGTGTGTGTGTGATGTGTGAGAGAGAGAGTGTGTGTGTTGTGTATGTGTGTTTGTGTGATGTTGTGATGATGTGTGTGTGTGATGAGTGAGTGTGTGATGATGTGTGTGTGTGTGTGTGTGTGTGTGTGTGTGTGTGTGTGATGAGGTGAGGTGTGATGAGGTGTGTGTGTGATGAGGTGTGTGTGTGGTGTGTGTGTGTGTGTGTGAGTGTGTGTGTGTGAGTGTGTGTGTGTGATGGTGTGTGAGTGTGTGTGTGTGTGTGGGGTGAGTGTGTGATGAGTGAGTGTGTGTGTGTGGAGAGAGAGTGTGTGTGTGAGAGAGAGAGAGAGATGTGGAGTGTGTGATGAGTGTGTGTGTGTGTGAGAGAGAGAGTGTGTGATGAGTGTGTGTGTGATGAGTGTGTGTGTGTGTGTGATGAGTGTGTGTGTGTGTGTGTGAGAGAGAGAGAGAGTGTGTGTGATGAGTGTGTGTGTGTGTGTGAGAGAGAGAGAGAGTGTGTGTGATGAGTGTGTGAGTGTGTGATAAGTGTGTGTGATGAGTGTGTGTGTGTGATGAGTGTGTGATGAGTGTGTGTGTGTGTGTGATGAGTGTGTGAGAGAGAGAGAGTGTGTGTGATGAGTGTGTGTGTGAGAGTGTGTGTGTGTGAGAGTGTGTGACAATATTCAGTGGAGAGGGAGAGGAGACATGTAAGACGTGAATGAGTTGAAGAGTGACAGACAGCTGAATAAAGCAGTTTCATGGTATCTGCTCTTCATAGTCACGATCATATCTGACACTTTTCTGTACGTATCAGAAATGAACACACAAGTGATTTCCCTGCAGATTAAAGCTCAGTGTTTCAGGTCACTGCAGAGGATGTAATGTTATCACACTGCCACCTGCTGGAGGAGTGCTGCCTTACTGACCTCATTAAAGAAGTTCATGGAGATTTAAATTATTGTATCAAATCCAATAATGTATATAAAAATGGCTTTATGAACTATTTACAAAGAAATTCATTCTGCTGGCTTATCATGAATGGGGTCCAAAGCTCACACGACATATCATGATCAGTCTGCCTCTATAAGTCATTTACACTGTGAGGTTTGTGCTGAGGTCATTTACATTTTTACGTTTTTATGCACTTGGCAGACACTTTTATCCAAACCGACTTACAGTACATTACAGTTTGACATTTTGTCAGTATATGTGCTCCCTGGGAATCGAACCCATGACATTTTGCGCTGCTAATGCTCCATGTCTGTGGAAATGGGATTATACTTTCCATAAAATGTTTCATAACTTGTTTGTTGTTCGATGAGGCTTGCCCATTTAATCTAAAAACACACACAGGCTGATTTTGAATAAATAAAGCATGGCAGTGGCCAGTGGCAAGGTTTAGAATAAAAAGGGAGTTGAAAAGTAGTGCAGAATGTGATTAAAGAAACAGAATGTCACATTTGTCCATTTTAATCAACAGAATTTATTTACAAAGTTTTTCCTTATAAATAATTCTACAACCTCTTTGGTTCCTTCATGCTGAAACTGATATTTTGGTCATGAATCATAAAAAGACATATCAGATCTGTTGCTGCCAATGCTTAACTGCATATTTTCTGCTTATTTCTTAAGCTTTTGTGTTTTCATTCACATCACAAGCAGCATTTGTGTCCCACATTTCCTGGTCTTTGGATTTATCAGTAGCTCTGTTTCTCTTCAACCCTTTAAACTCTTCCAATGCCAGACCAGACTGTAATTACATACAGAACAAGAAATAGCATAATAGCTGTGGCCTGACAAACTACAATACAGTGGCTGCAAACTGCTGATTGTCACGCAAATTATTCAACAATTATAATGTAAATAGTGGTGTACAAGAGAGTAAATCTGATGTCTTGAGTCATAATTATTTTTGTAATTTGTAATAATGAATCTCTGGATTGTTGGGAGTGTAAATGAGCTCCTAATTTACAGACTAAATATGAACATGCATTTTAATGAGATCATTTGCATATATTAAGGCAGTAAATGTGGTGTCCTGACATACTGGAGTTCTCAGGATTAATTGCTTGACTGGCTCGCTCATCAGAACAGTTTAGTGGTGTTGTCACTCACTTATCCTCTCTGCCCCTCTTGATTAGTGGCCTTTAACCTGTTAAGAGCTCAGTCTCTTATTCTGTGGAGGGATGTTTCAAACTCTGCTGTGCTGGCTGATGTTATTAGACAACCTAGATGTTCTTGGTAACTTTATAACAACAGTTCTTTAAGAACTTTAACTGACCTTTAACTGAGGGTAATGCTCAGCAGACCATTAGTTAAAAAAGTAATCATCATTGTTGTAACTCATCACTGTTGTTATCATCACTGTTGTAATCATCACTGTTGTAACTCATCATTGTTGTAACTTATCACTGTTGTTATCATCACTGTTGTAATCATCACTGTTGTAATCATCATTGTTGTAACTTATCACTGTTGTAATCATCATTGTTGTAATCATCACTGTTGTAATCATCACTGTTGTAATCATCACTGTTGTTATCATCATTGTTGTTATCATCACTGTTGTAACTCATCACTGTTGTAATCATCACTGTTGTAATCATCATTGTTGTAACTTATCACTGTTGGAATCATCACTGTTGTAATCACCACTGTTGTTATCACCACTGTTGTAATCATCACTGTTGTTATCATCACTGTTGTTATCATCACTGTTGTTATCATCACTGTTGTAATCACCACTGTTGTTATCATCACTGTTGTAATCATCACTGTTGTAACTCATTACTGTTGTTATCATCACTGTTGTTATCATCACTGTTGTAATCATCACTGTTGTAACTCATCATTGTTGTTATCATCACTGTTGTTATCATCACTGTTGTAAGTCATCATTGTTGTAATCATCACTGTTGTAACTCATCACTGTTGTTATCATCACTGTTGTTATCATCACTGTTGTAATCATCACTGTTGTTATCATCACTGTTGTTATCATCACTGTTGTAATCATCACTGTTGTAATCATCACTGTTGTAACTCATCACTGTTGTAATCATCACTGTTGTAATCATCACTGTTGTTATCATCACTGTTGTAATCATCACTGTTGTAATCATCACTGTTGTTATCATCACTGTTGTAATCACCACTGTTGTTATCATCACTGTTGTTATCATCACTGTTGTTATCATCACTGTTGTTATCATCACTGTTGTAATCATCACTGTTGTAACTCATCACTGTTGTAACTCATCACTGTTGTAATCATCACTGTTGTAACTCATCACTGTTGTTATCATCACTGTTGTTATCATCACTGTTGTTATCATCACTGTTGTAACTTATCACTGTTGTAACTTATCACTGTTGTAATCATCACTGTTGTTATCATCACTGTTGTTATCATCACTGTTGTTATCATCACTGTTGTAATCATCACTGTTGTAATCATCACTGTTGTAATCATCACTGTTGTTATCATCACTGTTGTTATCATCACTGTTGTAATCATCACTGTTGTTATCATCACTGTTGTAATCATCACTGTTGTAATCATCACTGTTGTTATCATCACTGTTGTAATCACCACTGTTGTTATCATCACTGTTGTAATCATCACTGTTGTAATCATCACTGTTGTTATCATCACTGTTGTAATCATCACTGTTGTTATCATCACTGTTGTTATCATCACTGTTGTAATCATCACTGTTGTAATCATCACTGTTGTAATCATCACTGTTGTAACTCATCACTGTTGTAACTCATCACTGTTGTAATCATCACTGTTGTAATCATCACTGTTGTAATCATCACTGTTGTAACTCATCACTGTTGTAACTCATCACTGTTGTAATCATCACTGTTGTAATCATCACTGTTGTAATCATCACTGTTGTAATCATCACTGTTGTTATCATCACTGTTGTAATCATCACTGTTGTTATCATCACTGTTGTTATCATCACTGTTGTTATCATCACTGTTGTAATCATCACTGTTGTAACTCATCACTGTTGTAATCATCACTGTTGTAACTCATCACTGTTGTAACTCATCACTGTTGTAATCATCACTGTTGTAATCATCACTGTTGTAATCATCACTGTTGTAACTCATCACTGTTGTAACTCATCACTGTTGTAATCATCACTGTTGTTATCATCACTGTTGTAATCATCACTGTTGTTATCATCACTGTTGTAATCATCACTGTTGTTATCATCACTGTTGTAATCATCACTGTTGTTATCATCACTGTTGTTATCATCACTGTTGTTATCATCACTGTTGTAATCATCACTGTTGTAATCATCACTGTTGTAACTCATCACTGTTGTAACTCATCACTGTTGTAATCATCACTGTTGTAATCATCACTGTTGTTATCATCACTGTTGTAATCATCACTGTTGTAACTCATCACTGTTGTAATCATCACTGTTGTAATCATCACTGTTGTAACTCATCACTGTTGTAACTCATCACTGTTGTAATCATCACTGTTGTTATCACCACTGTTGTAATCATCACTGTAACAGGGTGATGACCACTTCATCATCTCTGCCCTGCCATAACATCTCGCCCTCAAAGCAGACCAGCCCCTGCCTGCGCGCACGCAGCAGAATCCCCACCAGTTTGTTGGAGATGGGGACGTAGCGCTCAAAAAGCGCCCCGAAGTGCACCGCGGGCCGGCCGTCCTCCCCGGGCAGCCCGATGTCTCTGATCACCTGGCAGAGCTGAACGACCTCCCTGCCGACGTGAGAGTGCGCGTCCTTTCCTCTCTGCTTCGTTTTCGATCCTTCAGCAGGGCTGCCATACCCCACCTGCCCTGGCCGGATCTGAGGAGGCATCGCCTGCCCTCTGCTGGCCGGGTTGTGTCTCTGATTGTCGGGGTGGTTACTGGACCATCTCTGCCAGTTCTCCATCAGCCCTCTTACAGACACGCTGCGGGTCTCCGCCCCGTCATTACCGCGCGGCTCAGGTGCGTCTTCCGTCTCCATGGTGACGTCAGGCTCATGCTCACCTGTTTGTACAACACAAGCTGCGAGAGACAAAGAGATATAAATAAATAACTTATTATTTAAAGGACACTAACAAGTGAGCCTGACCCGATGTGAGCAACACAATGTTATGAACTTCCAGCACGTTTACTTTTATTCTTTATCTTTATTTCTTTACACGGTGTAATTGAATTCAATTAGACGTTTAAAGAAATGTTATTGTTTGTTATTATTATAACAATTATAATGAATCAATTATATATATATATATATATATATATATACATACATTACAATTATATTAAACTCGTGTGTCGTATGGTTCAATGTTCACCTTATATAAGGGTTGGTCGGAAATTAAAATAAAGGTGATTACGAAGAAAATCTACACGTTTGCATCGTTTGATCCAATGCTAATGTCGTCTTAAACACTTATAACATATAAACAACGTTTATTTGACCTCTACAGCGTTTATTAATGAAGGCTTACCCGGTCCGCTTTCTTCATGCGCTAATCGCGACGCAAGAAGCTGTGGAGTCTGTGACAGTGATTGACGTACAAACTAACCAATGAGAGCAGAGAATCGAGATGCTGAACCAATAACTGTTCAGATTTTAATGAGCTTGTGAATAAGATTAAACTCTATTATAGTATTATAGGTGACACTAAACCTTTTCATTTTAAGACAATAGCACGTACTTTAAAGCAGACAGATTAAAGATTCATTCACATTTTATTAAAAAAACAGACCACACTGGCTGAATTTTTTATTCACAGGTGTAATTTAGTTATTGTAATTGGGCATTGGTAAGTATAAACCTCTAATTCTTTGATGGGATTTTGAAAGAGATTTACGAAAATTAGTTAGACAGAAAATAGTTACACCGAGAGTAAAATTAAATATATACACATGCAATTAATACCTAAAAGTAAATTCTCAACGAAGACCACATATAAAGCAACTACGTGGTTTCTTAACAGCACTTTACATCACAATGTCAAGAACCCAGCTAACAGAGAATGTTCTCAGAACATTAGCCAACGTTCTCTAAACGTTCTCTCAGAGTAATGGGCGTTTTGAACGTATCAAAACAACATTTTCAATGTTTTGTTCGGTATTGGAAAAGTTATTACAACCTAAATTGGTTGGTTGTGAAAGATCTTAAGCACTGATACATGAATCATGTCATGAAATGAACACGCATGCGCATTTCTGTTACAAAGTCTAACTGAGGATGAAAAGAAAATGAGCGTCTCTAGCTGCTGCATTTTATTAGTGAATAAAATATATGAAGCCTGCGGCTACTCTTTCATTTAAAACTCAGCCAAAGTCCACAGCAATTAATAGAAACCCTAAAACATGCTGTTTAAATGGAGTAAGAGTTCTGGCATGGGTTCAGCTCCATCTTAGGAATAAATCAATATTTTAAATATAATAAATATTCCTTTATTTTTTATTGAACAAAGGCATTGCCGCTGTTTTACATTCTTTTATACCAAGGGGACAGAATCACAACAGCACACATAAAGAATACATGTAACTTAATGTCATTATATTAATAAATGTGCCATCTTTTTGATGTATACACTCCTATACCATCTACAGATACAGACTGTATACGTTGTATAGAAAATAATTCGCATGATCGTATATAGTTTATCAAGTTTTTTGCAAAAAGGGACAAACATTTTTCTTCCACGGATTGACGTAAACATCCCTAAACAAGTGCTGGCCAAATCATCCAATGAACTTCTTACACGTCATCACTACGAGCCGGAAAAGATAGGCGCGGTTTTTTAAAACAAAACGCGGACGTCTGCGACTTTTACTTTTATTAGTGAATTCTGTCATCGATTATCAACAGCCAGTTTAAGTAATCAGACATGCCTAAGAAAGCACCAAGAGCAACTCTGAAGTTCCACATGAGGAAGAACTCGGATGTACGGATAGGAAGAAACGCGGATCTGATGGTGAGATGGTGAACACACAGAGCACATGAAACATGAAGCCTTACATGAGTGAGATCTTTTACAGACATCTTACTAGATTAAATCCAGAGCGAAATGTTGGTGCAAATCCACAACGCAGCTCTTGAACTGGTTGATGGCTGTCCATGTTTGCTCTCTGTAGGCCCAGCTGAATCTTCTGATTGTCCTTCATCGTCTGGCAGAAGAGTCCAGAGTCAAAGCTTTCGAGGAGAAAACAGCAACCATTAAAGCTCACCACGTCAGAGCTGTTGCCAAGGTGTCCACAGCAACCATACTGATTAACAGACATCATGTTATTATATTATCATTGAATATTATGATTACATTCAATGATAATTACCAATTATGGTGGAAAATATCATTGAACTTTAAGACAAAATGGTCTTCCAGCTCCCTTTCTTTATTCTTCAGTTTATTTTCAGTTTAGCATCTTGTTGCGCAGCAGGGGCATGAAAAATGCTCTGCTTGTTCTGAATGAAGAGAGAACTCATGACTGCAGGAACGTGTTAGGAGTTACATGCTGTACTGTGAAGCGAGTTACAGTGAAGCTAATTAAAGACATTAAGATATTTTCACAGGACAAAATGTTTAAATGTCATGTTAATGAAGTTTTAATGGACAAAATTATTAACTACTATTTGAATAATGATTATTTTTCCTCTCTTTGTTGCAGAAACTTTTAAAGAGCATTCGTGGATAACATGGACAGCTTTCCGTTGCAACTTTTTTTATTTTCAATAGCTTTGACCCTGAAACTATCATAACACATCATAAGTGTGGGTTTATAGCACAATGCATGCCAGTCTGAAACTAGAGAGCATGGACTGTTGGAGATGGTTTTATTGTATTTAATTTTTATGTGTTTAAGTCAAGTCTCATAACCTCACCACCCATGGCTGTTATTCAGCTGTGATGGACTGTGATCCTCAGCTCTTTAGATCAAATTATTATTGATTACTTGTTAATAAACAATTTGTACCAATTAACTGGGGTAACAGATGGTTGAGTAACTGTTTCCTTTTCTCAGTTTATGAAAAAGATGTTTGGCTGCTGGCCATCGACAGCAGTGGTTCATTATCTCTGGCTGCTCATGAAAGTTCACTGGGAATTTGTTAGGTTAGATTATCCTGTGTTGACTCTGTATTAAATACATCTTTTGTAATGAGACTGTAATGATTCAAAATAAAATGTATCTGTTTAACCTACCTGTGAGAAAGAAGTAATGTCAGCTTGTGAGAAGCACTGTGCATATAGCAAATATATATTTATAAGACTCAGTTTCCCCAATAAACAGCAGAAATTTATATATTTGGTTCTTAAGGCAAAATGTCAAATGCTCTCTCCCTTTGTATAAAAGCATCTGTTAAATGAATTAATGTTTTAATAGGAGAGAGAAATAAATTCTTTGTAGACTTTGGAATGAGCAGTGTGTGACAGACTACAGAATTATTAAAATGGGGTGCTTATTTCAGAAGTGTAAAGACATTATTAGAATGAGTGTATAAGCATGAGGTCTACATTTGTAAATGAAACAATATATTTAATGTAAGACAAGAATTTTGGGTATCAGGGAGCACAAAAAATCATGCCTGTGTTACTCAAACTGTTTCCGGTCATTGTGCGCTTGTCCTCCAGTCCAGCAGGTGGCGGTGACGGTGATCATGTGCGTCCATGACCGCACTGACATTCACACGAAACAGACGATGTTTTCCTAATGTTATAGATTAGTTTCCTTCATAGTGTTTTATTTTCTAGCAAGGAAAACGGATAGTGTAGCTACATTTAAGTGCCAAGAGCTTTAGTGTCCGTTTTTAAGTCGTTAGTGAGTTGCTTTAAACTTGTTTTAATCTAACATGTTGTGACTTTAATGCTCGGATAACGTGCACATCTCCGGGTTTAACTAGTCTTAGTTTTAATCATAACGATAAGGAAGATGTCAGTGCCAGGTAAGTTGGACTCTGAATGCAGAACACTGACCCCAGACCAGATGGAGAAACTCCAGAACGACCGAGTCTTAGTGTCGGACTTCAAGCAGAAGAAACTCGAAACGGATGCTCAGAAAAACTGGGACTTGTTTTATAAAAGAAATACAACTAACTTCTTTAAAGACAGACACTGGACCACCAGAGAGTTTGATGAGCTGAGAAACTGCGGAAAGGTAAAAGGCCTTCAACACATTTACTGTAATGACTCTGTGTGTGTCATCTATACTGTGTGATCCTCGTAGTGTGAAGGGCAGAAACTGGTGCTGCTGGAAGCTGGCTGTGGGGTTGGAAACTGCATTTTCCCACTGTTGGAAGAGGATCTCAGTATCTTCATATATGCCTGTGACTTCTCTCCACGGGCTGTAGAGTTTGTGAAGGTAAATGCTTTAAAACCTCATGTTGTGGTACATTCACAGGTTAAAAGGTTTAGCATTAACTCTTTCCTTTACTCTGGTTATAATTAAACACTGTTGTTGCAGCAAAATTCCTTGTATTGCCCGGAGCGCTGCCTCGCTTTCCAGTGTGACCTGACTAAAGATGATCTGCAGAGCTCCATACAGGCAGAGACGGTGGATGTGGTCACGCTCATATTTGTTCTGTCTGCGATTCACCCAGATAAGATGCAGAAATCACTAGAAAATATTTTTCGGGTACCGCTTAAAGATATAGCCAGATAAACTGAAGGAGCCGAATGTTGAAGTTCAGTTGTATTAGTTAGTTGATTGTGTTTTTAAAAACATTGAGCATCTACACATTTGTATTTAATCATTTACATTTGTATGTTTAAGTTTTATTTATAATATTTAATAGATACCTAATACAAGCTTGTATATGAACATGGCTTTTGTATGTGTCAAAGAATTATGTTCTTCGCTTATCACCACTCATATTTAACAAACACTTTGGGTGTTTTAACCTGGTTTCTTTCTGCTTCCAAAGTAAATATTGTTTAATGTTTGAACCCACAGGTATTGAAGCCAGGTGGTATTGTCCTCTTCAGGGACTACGGACTGCATGATCATGCCATGCTGAGATTTAAGTCAGGAAACAAACTGGGTGAGAATTTCTATGTGCGGCAGGATGGGACTCGCTCCTTTTTCTTCTCTACAGGTCAGTGTCGCAACTGTCTGTATTTATCAACTGTTTTTAGGTCAGTGCTATTGAAGTGTTTTATTTACATCCGTCTGGACTTTCTTACCGTTCTTCTTGTAGAGTTCCTGTGCGGTTTGTTTCAGCAGGCAGGATTTGAGACTCTTGTGAATGAGTATGTGCTGAGAGAAACAGTCAATAAAAAAGAGGGGCTGTGTGTCCCCCGAGTGTTCCTGCAGAGCAAGTTCTGCAAACCTGCTTCTTCACGACCTCCAGCATAAATGACACGCAGCATTTCAACCTCCTGACATTTGTTTTAATGTTTGCACTGTTTCAGAATAAAAGTTCAGTTGTCAGTTGTGTGGTGGATTTCTTTACGGCTGTTACTCACAGCTGATTTGGAGATTGTGATGCATGCTGTAGGTTTGTGTACTTGTGAAGGTAACTGCACAGGAGTATAAGGTGATGTCCTGCTCACATTCCCTGGTGGTCTAGTGGTTAGGATTCGGCGCTCTCACCGCCGCGGCCCGGGTTCGATTCCCGGTCAGGGAACGATTATTTTCTTTCATTATAAAGTGTAAATGACGTGGAGATGAACCGCATTCAGTTTCATTCGTTTTCATCAGAAAATGAGCAGCAGAGTTGCTCTGAGGCAGAGAACTGCACTGAGAACTGCGACACATCCACACGTATGTTCTCCACGCGTTTACTGTCGTCCTGGATGAATGCACGATTACTAGTGCGTTCATTCATTAGATCATAGTGTTATTCTTCTTCTTCACTGCGACACATTAAGTGTAGAAGTTGTCGTGGCCGAGTGGTTAAGGCGATGGACTAGAAATCCATTGGGGTCTCCCCGCGCAGGTTCGAATCCTGCCGACAACGAATTCGCTTTTGCGTTTTGGGAAATATATAACATTGGGTAAGGGTATATAAGGGTATATAACATTATTTATATAACATATTTACATATATATATATATATATATATGTAGATATGTTATAACATATATTATAATATAAATATAAGAAGTTATCCGTCTGAATACAGAAGCTGCACTTCTGTTTCAAGATCAGTTCTCTTGTACAATTACATGTTAGACCTGAAACATCTAATCAGTCCTGAGGTTTGACAGGAGACACTGTATCAGACTAAGATAAAGATCTTCACTTAATAATGCCTCGACTGTCACTTTTTCTCAAACTAATGTTGTCCGGAGTTTCTCAGAGGTGGATGTTCTCCTCTGGACTGGTTGGAGATTTAGATGTTACAGGCAAAGTAAAGCAGGAGGTTACAGCTGTATGTCAGAAGGGGGAAGCATTGCTCCATGTTAACCCTCCGCTCTGTACTGTAATAGATGAAGCAATGCGTTTATTCATTGTCTTAGTTGATTTATGTTCTTAGACTGCCTCGCTCATCCTTTGCTGGATGTGAACATTACATACAAAGCCCATCTTTTCTTTCCCTGTATAGGAATAACATGCCAGAGTGTCACACATTAAGAGCTAAACTGGAGAGGAGCAAAGGAGGGTTTCCATCCATCAGTGTAGAGGACACACCAGCCCAAACAAAAGAAAAAGTTCAAACAGAACCTGTGACAGGAGAGCACAATTGTTTTTCTCAGCATCTGTGACTGTAGCATTGTTTCTATTACGAAATTGTGATTTTCACTGTGATGGTCCACAGCTCTGCAGAGTTCAGCTCTGATCCGATGTTTCTGATCTGATGTTTCAGTGTCTGTCACACCTGTCTGATGTTTCAAAGGTTTGTCTGATGCTTTCTTGTAACCTTCGCAGTAACAAATACATAGAAAACAAGCAGAACAAAAGCGATGTTGATTAATACCAATCAAAACCAATCAGTTATATTACCGGTGTGGTTTATATAAAGCTTCTTGACAAATCTTTTCTCTTAAATGTATTTTGAAATAAAAACAGAGTAAGGTGAACATTCCCATGATACAGTTTTCTCTACAAAAATACGGTCGCATGTCACACAACGTGAAGTAATATCAGAAACGCCCGATTCTGTGAAGTGTTGGATGCGAATGATGGAACAGAGACAGACCTTCACCCACCCGCATGCATGTCTTAAACATCCAGCATCCTTTACAAAGAGAAACACAGATGATGCTTTACAACCTGCCCAACAGACAGAGAAAGCTGTGTGGGTACAGTCACTGCAGCAATAAATAAAGACACAAACAATAAGGGTAAATAAAAAGCCACAGACCACATGATTTTTACAGGAAAAAATGACAACTGTCTTCTGCAAACAGAGGCACTTTTCAGCTATCATTCAGATAACACATCACATCCATTGTAAAACTGAGCATTAAAGGTCCCCAGAAAGCTATAACCCATGACAGACTGTTAAACAGCATAATAAAGCACCGTTAAACCTTACATGTATCTTACACACATAGGCACATTTTCTTTGCGGTCTGGTGGACATGGTCATGGTCAAGTTCTACAGATGAGGATGCTTGAAAGATTAGAAGCACCGAACCGCTCAAGGTTATTAAAACCCATTCCTGCATCCAGTTAAATATGACGAGTATTTAGCAACACATGACCAAAGAATACTGCCAGCGATGTCACAGCGGTTGGACAAAAGCAAGGGCTCATGCAACAGTTATTTCACTGCTTAACTATCAGCTGCTTTACTCAGACAGACGATAACAGTCACAAAGCAGATTATTCTAGATTAAGAGTTTCATTTTAGAGCAAATATGCCCCTACCCAGCTAACAATTTTAGGTTGTAAGAATGTTTTTGTAATGTTTTTAACACAAAAAACACTAGTTACATGCAGAAATGCCTTTACCACCACAGCATTAGCTGCAGGGATTACCAAGCAAAGGTTAACATAAATAGACGGAGACGTCACATCAGATTAACAAGAACACTGTGAGATGTTTGAGCGCTTGGTGTAGCTCAGGTTGAGGTTCTTCATCAGATAATATTGATACTCTGTTCACAGGACAGGATGAGCTGCTGGTTTAAATGTTACAAAAGACAAAACACAAGATATTAAGCAATGCATGTATTTTCCTCAAAATTAGTATCTAACAATATGACGGATTACATTCAGTTCTCAGCCCTTTCAAAGTATTAAATGAGGAAAAAAATAGCAACACTGACAAGAAAATAGATACTTCTCAAAATAAAATTACATGAAACTTTAAAGATATCTGAATAATAAAATATAATTGCCTATTCTGTTTACCCTCTACTTTATCTATAACCCACTGTGTGATGTAACGGCAAACAGGGAAATCTTGCTCCATCTATTCTCTTGTCTTTGCAGCTAGACTCTGTGTGAAGACATGTAGTATTCCCCGCCCACATCCTACCCATACCCCACCCACTCAGGCCCCGCCCCTCTCTTGCAGAGAGAGTAAAGTGCTGGTAACAGATTCAGGGGTGTTCAGGAAACACACATGAACCACAAGCAAACATTGTGAAAAAACGGCTCCTGGGCCAAATAAGAGGAAATACATAAACAACCTGTACAAAGTTTACAACATATGCAAATCAAAAGAATCCTTTCAGAATATTACCATATTAACATCTGCATAATTAATTAAAACAGAAATCATCTCAGAATATCATCAGGTTACATTTGGAAAGATTAAAACAATTAACTGTTCCATAACTAACCTGAAACCTACAGTTAACCTACCGTTATATAACCTACAGTTATATTCCAAAATAAGATGATTACCTTAAGATCAATTACTGTAAACCTACTTCTGAATCCCACAGAATAAGAAGCAAAACATATTACAAATGTATTTCTGTCATTGCATTTGAATGGAAGGATCACTGTCAGAACTCAGATGTATTAAAAACCCTTGTCATGTTAATTATTGTTAATCTGACATTTTCACAGGTAATCAAGTATTCAGTACTGAGACATCAGGTTAGACATCATAGCAGTATAGCAGGTTTAACCCACCAGCTTTCACATGAAAAATAACTGTAAACCTGGCAGGAGTAAACTTGGTTACGTCTCTAAACAGTCTTCAGACAAAGTCAATAACAGGTTAGTGCAGTTTTCTTTGTGTGAAACAGCCAGTAAAACAAAAGTTTTCTGTGTGTCTGTCACTTCTGTTTAATGCTTTCAATTCCCAATCGAATCTTGTCTGTCATGTGGTGGTAACACAAAGACTCCAATGAGACAGTAAGGGAAAATGGACAGGTGTCTTTTGCTATAGTGACGGATACTTTCCAGTTCCCGTGGGCTGCATGCTAGCTCACATTTCTGTTAGAGTTTCGTCTTAAAGTCGTGGCTGGTATGAGACGCCAGCGTAGTTCAAAACGTGTGAAGCACGGACGCAAGACACAACTAGAGTCGATGGACTGAATGAAAACGATCTGGTCATAACTGAAGTTCAGCATAACTGAAGTCACGTGACAAAATGTAAAAAACAGGGTATGGTCCATATTGTGAACATGCCATTAAATGAAGTGTCTTAAAATCGAATCAGTTTAGAAGTGTGAAAAGTCAAACTGTAGCCTGGATAGTTTCTTTATTTCTTTAATAGGAGGTACATCCTGAGAATAAATCGCGAAGAAGGCACTGAGGCGACACCCTTGTCAGATGATTTCCACCATAGACCTCCATTATAAACATGTGAACAAGCTTAAAAGAGCTTCAATCTGATGTGTCACCTGCAGATACTAGAAACAGTCAACAGAGCGAGAATTCCATCTGGAGGCATTCCCTGAAACGCATACTTTCACCGTTAGTGGTTGGTTAGCTAAAGCTTAAAATGCAGCTCTTTGTTTAAAACATCTGAACCTGTTAAATTAAATGCAACGCCTGTATTCAGTGTTCAACAACTGAATCCGCTGCAAATCTACATGATGATTCACCTGAGAGTTTCTGCAGTGAGTGGAACAGCAACATAGTAGCAGAAACTGCTGGTTGCAAAAAAAGGAACGAATGCCAACGTGAATAGAAATAAAGAGAAAAGACAGCAACATGAGGAAATGCATCTACACGGAGAGGTTCAAATGATCAGAGAAGACTGCGAGAATGAGACGTCACGGAGACAGAGCAGAACGCTACTTGTGAGTGTGCAAGTAGTGCGAGTAGTGTTCAGAAGTGTGCAGGAGCTTAACACAATTCCCATCAAACTTTTTTGTTCATTTACACGGGGCCTTTAATTGTTTAGAGTCAGACAGTCGGACAATTTCAAACCATGAAGCAGACTAAAACATTGGGATGTGATTGTCATTAGTTCTGAAAGCACAAGGCAGGCCTCAGTCACTGCTGTCGTCGTCTTCGTCGTCTGAAACGTTATTGCTGGAAAACTCAGAACGCGGCCGACTGTAGGAGTCTGAGCGTGGGGGCAGGGTGGCGCCCGTGGACAGCTGTTTGTAACAATACTCGCACACACGAACCGGTTTGGACGACTGACTGGGCAGCAGGTACTTTTTTTCTGAACAGGGGCCGCACACGACAAAGCCGCATTTCCTGCAGTGATGGCGTCTGTTGACAGGGGTGAACTTCACCTTCTGGCAGCGCATGCATATGGTCGCCTCGGAGTCGGGCACCCAGACGGCTGCATGTTCCCCCGTGGGAGATTTTCCGCTCTTTTCCAGCAAGTCCGAGACGCACTTACTGATGTGGCTCATCCACTCGGACTTCTCAGTTGCTGTGGCAGCGTAGACAGCAAAGGATTTGGTGGGTGTTTTAATGAGCCAGCCGTTGCGCAGGTCGCCCTCATCGTCCACTGTGTCTATAGTGACGCTCTCCAGAGGAATGATGTGCTGCTTGTTGTACTTTTTCTTCTGGATGACAATGTTGCCGTACACCAAGATGTCGTTGAACAGGAAGAATTGCCGCGCTTTGGGTTTTTTGCGGCACAGTTTTGTCAGAACACCCTCACCGATGAGCACTCGACCCGGGATGGCCAGCGGTTGGCCTGCCGTGCCAAAGCAGGCTTCAACAACACCGATACGTTTGGAGTTGGCCTCACTGTTCGCCAAGCGGTCCACCATTTTTCAGACACCTGGAGAAGACAGGAAAACAAAGGGTTAAATTAAATTAAAGAGAAAAACATCATCATAATTGTTCTCAGCAATCTGGCAACACGATCACACATTTGAGACTGAGCCATAGCAACTAGGGACAAACAAAATGAATAAAAATCGAAAACTAATAAACAGTAAGACTGGACTGACTTTGAAAGGTATGAAAGCTAATATTAATTGTATTTAAACTGAAGATGGTCAGAAGACTTAAAATAACTGGCAATTCTTATAAACAAACTCTAAATCTTCTATTATCACACAGCATTGGCCTGTCACACAGAAGAGAGAGATAGACACAGAAAGAGAGAGACAGACCTCATTATGTAACAGGATCTGAACGTTCTCACATTACATCCCACCTGTTTGTCTCTTAAGGAGTATCTCTGCTAGTCTAAGACAAACTTTACCAGATCAACTGCAATCCAACGTCCTCAAAATGCTACAGATTCATTTATTAAGCAGGTCTGACAGTCACTGTGCGTTACACTACAGTATCGCTCTTGTTTTTTCACTCGCTTTTTAACACAAACAAATGACATAATCCAGAGCTTTGCACAAAGGCGGCTTACCAGACAGATACAGATTGCAGCAGATCGTAACTAAATCACTGAAGGTGATTTATGCTGTAGTGAATTTACATGTACATGCAGCAGCCACCAGTGAAAAACTCTATCGCAGCATTTCCTCTGTGTAAAACAGAAGCGATTCAGCCATGATGACTGTATATGACAATATTCAGAGTAGTTACAAACAGAGAATCATCTGAGGTTATGTAGGGGAGATCTGAGAACAAAACTGGACAGAGCTCTGTTTCCAATTGTGTCATGGACAGAACATACTCCAGTCCTGTGGTTGATAAATCTATCTGATAATTAGGCCTACAAAACACAAGGAGAATAAACAGCATGACCTTTAACATCCTACACATGACCACAGTGCTAAAGTCCTTCTGTCTGTCTACAACCTCACACTCAAATCACAATTTATATCTTCTCCAAACATCAGCCCCCTGTGCAGGAAACGGCCCACACAGCTAACCGTACCCGGCTACAACTGCCATCTATTTATCATGCAGGCAGACTAACAGACTGTTGATCAGTCATTCTGAAATTATTCAATGCCCATTTGGTAATTCAATATAAGCTTTACTTTTTACTGTACATAATATTTAGCCAAAATTCACAGAAAGTACAGCAAGTCTTCAGTTATTGTCATCATATTTATGTACATCTCATTTCATATCATTTTATTTACCTAACAAATATAAATATACACCTCACTAATCCCTGCAGTGAGGTGTATGTCTGTAAGTTCAGGTGTTTAACCTTCTTCAATGTTGTGTGAAAAAGAACAAAGATTACATAAAGAGCTTCAGAAGAACTCGTGCTGTACTAACAAGAGGGCAAAAGTTCACACACAGCTTCACACTTTTATCATTAAGTGGAAACATCTGGGAGGGCTTCCACACCCCTGTATGTATGTCACATGCTGCGGGGGATACACAAGAGATGAGCAAACACACTCCAGTAACCAGAGTCTGAGTTTCCAGTGCAAAGCACTGCTGCTTGAGAAGCACCCGTAATACAAACACAAACACCTGCTGATAATAATAAAAATCATTAAATTCATCAGTAAACAACAGCAACCAGCACATTTCATTACTGATCAGCTGGACTCTGCACGGTAACCTTTCATTTCTAAAAAAATACAAGAGATAAATTGTGCCTTTTTGTCCAATTCATTAATCAAATAAATAAATGACCCAATAAATTATTTTAAATTAATCATTCGTTTCAGCCTGCAATTAAGCAAGCAGCCCAGAGTCTGATTGCATTAATGCAGTATAAACAGAACCACGGGTCACATCTCATAATATCCTGGGAGCACAACTTTGCCCAAAAATGGCCAACATACAAACTCTAGTGTCATTTTCTTACAGGACTCAATTCTTTTGGAGCACTGTCCTTATACCCGTAATCTTGTGGCATCTTTAAAAACCAGCTCCACTTTTAACAAACTACTGATGACTGTTGCAGGACAAAGTGTGTTGTGATGGCCTGATGCCATCCTGCAGAAGATCTGCTCATGCTGCACTGACATAAAGGTCAATGGTGAGTTCTTTAGCACATATAGAAACTCTGCCAGACATGAGGCCTCTCTCACCCACACGCAAACTCTCTGCAGTGATAGCATCACACAAGATGAGACACATCCTGCATCTCAACACAGACAAACAAAATGATTACATATCAACCGGTGTGTTGGTATGTGAAGCCACAGACAGCACTGTTCATACTCCTTACAAAAACGCCAACACACCCCCTAATGATGCATAAATCAACCGTTCACACTGAATCCACCCAACACAAATCAATCTGAACTGACAGTACCCACCAAACAACACACCGTGACCAAAATCAACTGCACCCATAAACCCTGTCATTAGGTCATTATCAAAACGTTTGTTAACCAAACCATAGAAGAGCGATGCAAAAACAATACAAGTTTAGATTACAGCTAGTTACATTTCACTCAGTTACAATAGTAGTGTAACCCATAATACGATTCTTAATAACACTAAATGTAAGTTGTAATAAACTCCAGTTGCAGAGATCATAATAAACTCATCACACCATAATAAACACAGCAGCCCCTCAAAGCACACGAGAGAATCAATTATACCTTCGCCTCTGTTTAAACAGCTCAGCAGATTGCTTAAACTCTAATTACTGTTGCTGAAGAGACTGACACAAGCTGTTAGATCCCGGACTGAATTTGCTTACATGGACTGTAGAATGACAGTGATCTGGAGGAGAGAGCTGGAGCGCTTCACTGAATACACTGACCCTGCAGAGATGCCATTGTGATTTACTTTCAGCTTTCATGACAGTCTGATGAATCCTCTACAGTGTGGCTGATCACAGCACCAGCCTGAACTGCAGCCAGTTCACAAACACTTTCACCATTCAGCAGAAACCAACCATAAACTGGTACTGAACTGAAACGTCCAAATGTTGTCACTAACATTCACCAGTTTTCTCGCAGGCCTATTTCAGGACACTGTTTATAAAGTCTGGTTTAATATCAAGGTTCTTCTGCTTTGTGACACCACAGCTGCAGATGTCATGAAAAATGTTTAAGAATTAAAGAAACAGACGTAATCAAAGTAACCTTATTTGAATGACATCTTTGTAATGGTATATTTTTAAAATGTTCACCCCTCCTAAGCATAAATGCTGTAGTCTGAAATATGTGGCTTATCCTGGGCTTAAAATACCTGGTTCTGTTAACTAGCACATACGTGTGCTAATCTGGATTTAGTGCTGTTGTTTACTTCAAAACCAAATACCAACCCCGCCTGAATATTCACAGCAGAAATGACACTCGCAACTTTAACTATATTGCAAAACTGTGGCAAACTGCACGACACGCACCTGTCTCATTGGAGAGGGTCGCAAGAATTTTGGGATGTAAAAATGGTTTGTAAAAAAGCTTTTTTAAAACCTTTTAAAAAGGTTTTTAAACAGATTGAGAACGTCTACAATCCCTGGTAAACAGGTAAAAATAATGGTTATAACACCATTATATGGTGGGTGGTCTTTCTTTTCGCACAGTTGCTCTGCAATACATCAGCTGCTTTGAGAGCATCTTAGCTCTTTCAGGATCATGTAAAGGAGATCAGAGACAGCTGCAAGTGACAGAAGAGCAACAGGTGCAGCATAAACCAACCCCGAGCTGTCAGACACACCAATCCACAACAAAATACAAACAGACTTTAATAGAAAATGACTTCATTCACATTTGTGTCTGTTACTTCTCAGTTCTCTCACCTTAGTGGCAAACACCACAGCTGTGTGCTGAGAATCACATATCACAAATAAGTTAAAAATGCCCTCTGACAGAAAGAGATTGCTATGAGTCCTAAGATGGGTCACAAATTAACCAGGGCTCAGGGAAAACGTTTATCTAGTTATTTGTTTTATGTATGTATTCCAGCAACGTATTGATTGTGTCATGGTATCTCATGGATTATTTACTTATTCACTGATTATTATTACCAATACGGTCCCTTATCTTAAATGAATATAAAGTTAATCTGGGACTCTGTTTCCCAGCCTCCTCGGCATCAGGAGGGAGATGAGAGGCAGGAACACGAAGTAAGAGCTTTACAGTAGAGAGATGAACTGTAGGCTCAGATTGCACTGATGTTTAATGAATGATCTGCTATGTTTCCGTGTTCTTCTCAGCATTTGTCCACTGAGAGTCTCCGGAGAGAAAATGATTTAGGAAAACAATCTCATACCCACCAGCATTATATAATAAATGAGCTGTGCCATCGTTTTTATTACGTTTTCCATCTGCTAAGAGTGTCAGCACAATGAAAGCAAAGATCTCCTGGTGGTAAGGACACATAACTGGTTTGCTTAGGTTTCATATTGATTTATCACCTTTCTTCCTAATATACAGCAAGTACTGCTTTACTACATGGCCAAAAGAACAGTAAAGAAAAAACAGATGTATAATGTCAATCAGGATATATTTGTTTGGATTTTGGACCAAGTTTATTTATTAACAGTTTAGTTTATAAATGCCACAATAACTTAACTTGCCAAACTGAATCGGCACACCCAGGCCAAAGTCTCATCAAAATCGCAAAAACATGAGCTTCATAAAGCCGGAATTTACAACAGAGATGTTATTTGGAAACCACGTGTTTCTGAACACAAAAAAGCAACAAAAAACAAAACATCAGAAATGAAATATGGAGTAATAGTTTGATAAATCATGCTTCCCCTTATTCCCAAATGAAGGATAGGTTTACATTTAAAAATCACAAACTTTGCTGCAAACTGTAAGAAATGGTGGATGATTTGTAAGTCAATAAAGCAAACAATTTAGTGGATGATTTATATAAAGGTCACATAAGGGTCACAGAATGAGTCCATTCCACATGACTGAATGCATCTTATGCTGCAAATAGAAACACGTCCCCATAGTCAAAAAATGATGTGAAACAGACTGAAGTCAAATGTGTTTCATGTGCTCCACAATATAAACTACAACACACATGGTGCAATATTTAACATATGCACTCAGGACATGAATAACAGAATAACAATTTTTTTATATCTGAAAGAAAGCGGCGACCTACCGCTTATAATGTCTTTGATATTCAGATTTTTACTGTATATTATTTGCTCCACGTAATATATTTGATTATTTTATTGATATATTTAATAAATGTATTCTCAAGTTCAAATGAAATGCAATTAAAATTTGAGTCAACGCAGCAAACGAGAACACAAAATGATTTACTTATTCACACTGCTGGATTGTTCACAAAGTCCACCACAGAGCGAGTTAACTACGCAGAGATCACAAGAGAACTATAATCAGGTTAAAAACTACAGCTAGTCTTACTGTAGAAAACTGATGACTTAATGGCAGCGATTTGCCAGATAACTGAACTATTTTCCAGCTCAGTTCGGGGGAAAAGAAGTGCAGTTAAACTATACTAACCCTATTCCCGTCAGTAAGTAAAGATTAGTAAAGTAGAGTCATACTCAGCTACACCACAGGACACTTTGAACTGACAGAACCTTGACTAGTTTCACATCCTCGGGGTGGTCCTCACTAACTCAAGATATGAATTAGATCTTTGCTGTGCTGTATTTTTAAAGCCTTTGAGCCCACAAAAATAAACATGTACACACATACATCCTGTCACATCAGCACACACAGTGCATGTAAACAACACAGGTGATGAGATAAGATCACCGTTTTGAAGTTTCTCCCTGCAGATGTAAAGGAAACAAAGCTACAAATGTGACAATGTGGGTTAGCAAGTTATACAATATCTGTTCGCATACAGTATAAAACTAATCACAATCCAGCATCAGTAAATAATTTGTTGCACCCTGCAAATTAATTTATTGACATTAAATTTACAGAAGGGATTCTGTCTGTTCACTGGCAAATGCCTGTAAGTAAAACCTCTTGCTTCATAAGGAATACATTTAGCAGAATAAAGCACGCACTGCAGTGTTATAACCTTAACAACCCATTTTTGTAGTAAACTGCAGATTATCTCTGACTAAATGAGTTCAGACTACTGAGGGCTCTTCCTGTTTGGTGTGACGTACACATGGTTTACTGCAGTGCATTGGAATCTGGCCCGGCATTTAAATGAGATGTATTTGGGAATAAAGCCAATCACTATTTGCAGGAACGTTTAAGTTGCAGAGCTAAACTAATCCTCTGCAAATCACCACTATATCTGTGCTATGGATTAAAGGCATTTAAGCGACAGTCGAGTGTTTACAGCACTAAGAATTCCCTCTGGAATCTGATCAAGCAGTTTAAAAGTGCTCCACATGCAGCGAGGGTCCTATTTGTGTGAATCAGAAATCGAATTTCCTTCCTGTTTTGCTGACACTTGGCTGATTACCCATCTGTCTTTTTCATTATTAGGGACATGACTAGTTGCAGAATTTCAGTAATCTCTACTCGGACAACTGACACAGTCTTTCATAAGCAAATCTTAAACCTAATCGTGAACTACGTTCATTAGCTGAAAGAAGGTTATTTATTTGGACAAGAACAGATTTGGTTCAGATTTCATTTTTTAATATGAACTTCAAACCATGTCAGGGTTTCAAGCAGGGCTGATATTGATAAATACTTTCAACCACTCGTCTAGGTGCCTGAAAGCACAATTGTACAGACAGCAATGATAAAAACAACAAGGTAGAAGGAAGAAATGCACCAAAAGAAGATCTGTTTCTGTCAGTCTGAAAACGACTGCACACACTGACACACACTCCAGAATACAAAGACACAAACGAAAGAATGAAAAGTTGTTTCATTCACAGATGTAGAAAAATATCCTTTTCACAGACACAGAAAACACTGAAGTGCAGTGAGCTCTATTCAGTGCAGGTGTGAATCAAACGTCTCAGCTGAATGCTGAAGTGAAACCGACACACTTTATAAAACACTTTGGACAAACGTTTTAAGTGAACACTCGGTGTGAGGCTGTATTAGAAGAGTCTGCATGTCTATGATATAACACCAAAACAGAAAAAACAGACACCAACTTCAACACAAGCACAAGAAAAGACCGGCCCGCTTCCGCAATTCATCATTTCTAGCTCTTAATTTCCTGTAACTGGCATTTTTGTGTACTTTCTGTAAGAAAACATAAACATCAAACTGCTTAAACAGATGAACCAGTGTAAATACAGTCTTAAAAACATTAAAAAATAGCTTTTTCTAGCAAACTGGTGTTTGCACCCATGGCTTGCTTCAGTTTCAATTACATTGCTGTTTATTAGTAATAGCAGACCATTTCCACAACCCACGGCTGCTAACCACAGTTTGCACAACTAGTTATCTTACAAGATCTGGTGTAAACCCAAAAGCTATTGCAAACGTTACTCGTTAATAAAATAACATGAAAAATAACATGAAAAATAACATGAAAAATAACATGAAAAATAACATGAAAAATAACATGGAGTTGTTTGACTGGCGTTACACGACGGGATGATTTCCAGTGAAGTTTTGAGGTGAATGAAGTTTCAGGTTTAAAACAGACTTTTCTCGGTCTCAGACCACAAGAAGAAAGTCAGTCCAATAAAACTCATTAACTTCTTAACTCGTAATGAAGTTAACTTCATTAACTCTCACCACCTCCTTACTAAAGACCAAACTAAACGAGCAGACGAGTCGTTTGGGATGTCTGCTATAGATTGGTTCATTATTTAGTTAAACACGGACTAAACCTCAGATGTCTTGACAGCACAGGGTTAGTTTAGGGTTAGTTTAGGGTTAGTTTTAGTCATGACAAAGTTTTCCCTCAGGTTAGCATGCTACAGGCTAACAAGACGGCTGGACGACACGAGCAATTCCCCGACCGCTGACAACAAATGCTTTTGATTTTAAAATGATTTGACACAGAAATAAATCACCCTGATATTCATTTACATCAATAACACATGTAAAAACAAAAACTAAATCGTAGTTCAGCGACTGCAACAGCGCTGGAAATGACTGCAAGTTTAGAAACGGACGCAACTGACCTCAGCGCAGCCTCAATCCGGCCACTTCACCGAGCGCACGATGTTTAGTACTGTAATAGATATTTATCGTCAGAAACTTCCCGTTTTCCAGCTTCCTTCCCGGACATCCAAAGTAGGAAAGCGCAGTTTCAATATGGCTGAGGGCAGGAGCAGGGAAAGCGCGCGAGCGTCACACGCGGGGCTGCGCGTCGGGGCGGCGCGTCGGGACTGGATCGTGAGGACAAACGCGTCTGTAACGCGACGCGCTGTTCGCGTTTTTCTTTATTACTGTTTAGTCTGTGATCATCAGCACTGCCTATAATATACTATACATTATATCATTATATCAATATACTATACATTATATCATTATACTATACATTATATCATTATATCAATACACTATACATTATATCATTATATCAATACACTATACATTATATCATTATACTATACATTATATCATTATATCAATACACTATACATTATATCATTATATCAATACACTATACATTATATCATTATATCAATACACTATACATTATATCATTATATCAATACACTATACATTATATCATTATATCAATACACTATACATTATATCATTATATCAATATACTCTATACATTATATCATTATATCAATACACTATACATTATATCATTATATCAATACACTATACATTATATCATTATATCAATACACTATACATTATATCATTATATCAATACACTATACATTATATCATTATATCAATACACTATACATTATATATCAATATACTATACATTATATCATTATATCAATATACTATACATTATATCATTATATCAATACACTATACATTATATCATTATATCAATACACTATACATTATATCATTATATCAATACACTATACATTATATCATTATATCAATACACTATACATTATATCATTATATCAATACACTATACATTATATCATTATATCAATACACTATACATTATATCATTATATACATTATACATTATATATACATTATATCATTATATCAATATACTATACATTATATCATTATATCAATACACTATACATTATATCATTATATCAATACACTATACATTATATCATTATACCAAACATATACATTATATCATTATATCAATACACTATACATTATATCATTATAACAATATACTATACATTATAACATTATACTATACATTATATCATTATATCAATACACTATACATTATATCATTATAACACTATACATTATATCATTATAACAATACACTATACATTATATCATTATACTATACATTATATCATTATATCAATATACTATACATTATATCATTATATCAATACAAACTATACATTATATCATTATATCAATACACTATACATTATATCATTATACATATACATTATATCATTATATATACATTATATCATTATATCAATACACTATACATTATATCATTATAACAATATACTATACATTATAACAATATACTATACATTATATCATTATATCAATATACTATACATTATATCATTATAACAATATACTATACATTATATCATTATATCAATATACTATACATTATATCATTATATCAATACACTATACATTATATCATTATAACAATATACTATACATTATAACAATATACTATACATTATATCATTATAACAATATACTATACATTATATCATTATATCAATATACTATACATTATATCATTATATCAATATACTATACATTATATCATTATAACAATACACTATACATTATATCATTATACTATACATTATATCATTATACTATACCTTATATTATTATACTATACATTATATTATTATATCAATATACTATACATTATATCATTATAACAATATACTATACATTATATCATTATATAAATATACTATACATTATATCAATACACTATACATTATATCATTATACTATACATTATATCATCTTATATCAATATACTATACATTATATCATTATACTGTACATTATATCATTATAACAATATACTATACATTATATCATTATATCAATATACTATACATTATATCATTATATCAATACACTATACATTATATCATTATACTATACATTATATCATTATACTATACATTATATCATTATAACAATATACTATACATTATATCATTATACTATACATTATATCATTATAACAATATACTATACATTATATCATTATATCAATACACTATACATTATATCATTATATCAATATACTATACATTATATCATTATATCAATATACTATACATTATATCATACATATAATAACTCGTGTCCCAACTAGTTGCTTTCATTGTTATTGTATTAACTAGTTTGCCTTCACTGGGTTATTATAAGGGCAGTGATTATAAACAATATGTAGTAGATGATATAGTTTCAGACCTGCTTATGATATAACAACGCAATGATGTGTTTCGCTGATTGTTTTTAGACATAATGGAGAAGTCTTTGAGCGGATGATCATGGAAAAGGTTTATTATGTGTATTAACATGAACGTGATGCTCGGCTGTTGTGTGTAATGTGTAACAGATGTGTTGCTGTGATGTGTGGGGGAAGCCTCAGATCAGATGTGGAAGATAAGCTCGTACCGCAGTGTAATCGCTGTGATAACAGCTGTAACTCTCACGTACTGTTATTCACCTTCGTTGGTTATTAATGGAAAGCGCTCGTAGATCAGCAGATCCCAGAACAGATGTATTGTTTGAAGATAAGGCGGTTCAGAAGTACTTTACACAATGAACAGATTTCTTTAATTATTGATGTATTGTTTATTTCAATGAACTCTCACTCTGATCTCTTGATCTGGTTATCAGCTGTAGGTTGTGACAACGTTGCCCTAACGTTTCCACTGTACGGACTATATAACATCACATGCTTCTGTTGGTTACTCGTTCGCTTTCATTGCGTCTTTTTATTGTGACGTGTTGATACTTTCGTGGCTTCAGTGAAAGCGCAGTTATTAAGGCCTATATAGGGACCGATGTAAACACACGGGGGCGATAAAGGACAAATAATGACGCGGTTTGTTGGCGGCAGGGAATAAGATTAACGTGACGAAGACGTCACGGGATGGGCGTGTCTTCTGCAGGCGCGTCATCATTGGTTCATGACGTCATCGGTCTTAACGCGTGAGGACAGCACATTACACAGTAAGGTCAGTCGTACTGACTGACGTCACGTGACTGCTAGCGCTGAAATCGAACCAGCAACCTTCTGATTACAAGCACAACTCACTAACCAGTAGGCCACAGCTTCCCTCAGAATAGCTAGTCATCTATCAGCCAATAACATGCAAGATTTCTTCAAGATGGATATTTCATTCATCTGCTACCTGGACAATATTATCAATCAGAATAAATTCACTTTTAATTCAGGTAAATTGTCAGATGACAGACTACATAACCCTGTAATAATGCAGGGGCAGACTACATAACCCTGGCTAATAATTCAGGGGCAGACTACATAACCCTGGCTAATAATGCAGGGGCAGACTACATAACCCTGGCTAATAATTCAGGGGCAGACTACATAACCCTGGCTAATAATGCAGGGGCAGACTACATAACCCTGGCTAATAATGCAGGGGCAGACTACATAACCCTGGCTAATAATGCAGGGGCAGACTACATAACCCTGGCTAATAATTCAGGGGCAGACTACATAACCCTGGCTAATAATTCAGGGGCAGACTACATAACCCTGGCTAATAATTCAGGGGCAGACTACATAACCCTGGCTAATAATTCAGGGGCAGACTACATAACCCTGGCTAATAATGCAGGGGCAGACTACATAACCCTGGCTAATAATGCAGGGGCAGACTACATAACCCTGGCTAATAATGCAGGGGCAGACTACATAACCCTGGCTAATAATTCAGGGGCAGACTACATAACCCTGGCTAATAATTCAGGGGCAGACTACATAACCCTGGCTAATAATTCAGGGGCAGACTACATAACCCTGGCTAATAATGCAGGGGCAGACTACATAACCCTGGCTAATAATTCAGGGGCAGACTACATAACCCTGGCTAATAATGCAGGGGCAGACTACATAACCCTGGCTAATAATGCAGGGGCAGACTACATAACCCTGGCTAATAATGCAGGGGCAGACTACATAACCCTGGCTAATAATGGAGGGGCAGACTACATAACCCTGGCTAATAATGCAGGGGCAGACTACATAACCCTGGCTAATTTCAATGCAGTGGAAGTCAATGGGTGCCACTGTTGTTTGGTTATCAGTGCAGAAGAAAAAGATAAAAAGATCACCAGCAACAGACCTTCATTTCGGTAGCTGTAACGACAGCGCCACCTTGTGTCTCTGCAACAGGATTCAGAATCTAGCGATAGTTTTTGTCATTTTTATATAAAGACTTTTCTTAGTAAGAGTTTCATTAGGCTTTGTGTACAAACGCCTGCAATATTTCACTCAGTCTACAATTAATTTGCATTATGAGTTTGTATATACGGATAGCAGCCATGCTAAACCCAGACATAAAACTAAACATCTGCGGCTCTTCAGTTGATTTTTATTCTTAAAGGCAGGCTACAGTTAACAGGGAGTCTAACTCTCCAGGAATCAATGCTCAGAAATATCCTAGTTTCAGAGAGGCTCGCAATAGCAAGCTTGCTTTGAAAGCATAAGATCTCGCTCTCTCTTCAGAGAGTCTCCAAAGCCACAATACAGATGCATGAAACATGACCCCTTTACTGTAATAAGAAGCTCTGTGACTTCATCAGTTCATCATGTTAATAAAAGTTCATGTAAGAATAAGTTCATGTTAATGATAGTAGTTAGAATTGTCTGAGAGAGAGAGCAGAGGAAACGCTCTATCAGAGGACCTGTTATTGTTAGAACTAAACACGAGTGAGTTTATCAGCACAAAGTTTTGAAGGGTTCTGCAGCACAACAATCTTCAAACTAAATATGGGTGCAGAATCTGGAGGGAAGTAAGCCGTGGGAAACGCAGATGCTCAGAACATCTGTTTCCTAAAATAGAAACCTTACAAAAACACAACAATATTGTGTAACACACCAGTGCTCTTAGTAACAGGCTGTGGTGTGGACTCTGTGTACTCGGGCTGCCTCAGTATGTCCTTCATTATGACACCACTAGCTGGAAAGTTTCCCTGTTAGATAAGAAGTTTACATGGTCCATCTGAACATTCACCTGGAAGAGACGTCTGAAATCCAAATCAACATAACTGTAGCCAGTAATGTATTAAACAGTCCACATGGTCAACCAGTAACATGAGAGATTATGTAAGTGTGGCTGTCTGGTATTTCACATAAATTCTCTTTTGACTAGCCTATTGCAAATTTGTTTTTTTATCTTACACTTTAAAGTGAAGTGAGTTTAAAGTCAGGTTATGAGTTTTGTGTTTGCTAGTGTACTCCTAAAACTGGCAAAATGAATATTTATGCTATTAAAATGTAGTTTCTTTTCCAGCAAAATGGAACAAAACATTGCTGACTCATAATATTGATATTATTCACAAGGGCATTTACAATTATTTGTGTGGATTTGACGCAAAAACTTTTGTTTTCTTACCCACAATCCTCAGCTGGTCACTGTCTGGCTGCAGATGTGGCAGAGACAAACAGAGAAAACTTTATTATTATCTATCTATTTTATTTATTTATTTATTTGTTCCAAACTACTGCTAGAGCAGTAAAGCTTGTAACTGTCAACATTTCAATAATCGTTTTCTGTTTTCAGAATTTAGAGTAAATATTGTGTAAAATAAGTAGATAGTTTTATTTATGTGCACATGTATGTTAAAGCTGCAATCTGTAACATGTTTGGGGTTAAAAATGAACAAAAGTATATAACAGATCGGTGTTCAGCACAATCTATTTATCTTACCCTGATTCAATGGTAAGTTTATAATAATAATTTATAATTGAAGCTGACAGGTGTCAGATGAATTTATTAGTCAGCTCAGCCTTTACCATGCAAGTAAGGGACTGTGTGATGTTTCCATGGTTGCAGTCAAGTGCTTTGTAGTGGCTGTGGGCAGCAGTGCTGGGGTCAGAGCAACCGCTCACCCCGAGTGTCTTGTTTTTGTGTGAGCAGATGAAGCTGGTTGGCTGTCTGCGCTGTCCTGGCAACGACTCTGCTGGCCAGCCTGGCTGGTAACATAATCCAGGCATGCAGGAAATGCAGAGCGCGCAGGCAGAGACTTCTGCTCGCCTCTGGGAGAGATCAGCGAGGGTGCAGAGCGTGGCAGAGGTCAGAGGTCAAAGCCTGGAAAGAGTCTCTTCCAGCCAGAAGAATCAGACTGGCAGCTCTCTTTATAATGCGACTGTGAGAGAAACTTTGCTTCAATGACTACAGCTGGCTGAGTGGGCACCATCAAGACACTGACTGTCAGAGAGAAATGTGTTGTGGGTCTCCTCTACATTAGCCCAAGCACTTTATTTTGTTTGACGCACTTTATCTTTACCATGTTTGAAGTATTATGTCACTGACCACAATAAAACCTTTCATTTTGGTCTTTAGGCAGAGAGAACCAAGAAACTGGCAATATCACCACAATGTCTTTACTTATTGAGAGAATGAGCCAGTTGTTCAATCCATTGCCATGGAAACAGACAAGTTGTGAACTTTGAACGTATTTGTACAAAATCCTTCCTGCAGAAACTGCCAAACGTCTATTTTGAAACATTTTTATTGAATGATTTTTTCCTTTGGTACCAGAGGTCATTCTGTTGATGCTGAATCCAACATCAGCCCTTTCATTTCCGTACAAACTTTGCCAGCTTTGCTGTGTTGCACATTGTCTTGGGCACTTTAAACCAGCCGTAGAAACATGTTATATAAAAAGTCAAGGCCTGAACTGTTTAGGAAAACAACAAATGAAGATTTCTTCAGTGTTCAGCACAGTCGCTCTCTAATGCAGTTTCAAAGCAGTGAATCCAGGTATTACCAAGAGATTTGAGCAGAAGTGTTGTGTTCTGTTTTAGCTCTGAAACATGTGCAAGAGGAACATTTATTTGAGACAGTTTTAGACTCACACAGTTCCCCTGCTGTTTCCTGTTTAGCATAAAAATAAAAAAAAGTTAGCTTTGATATTTACAAGTAGACATACATGCAAGTGGAAGAGAGAATATGATGAAACCTGGCAAGTTTGTCAAACGATATAATTATAGTTTATAACAATATAATAATTAGATATAATTTAAATTATATCTACAGTACTTATGTATGTATGTGATGCTTTTCTTTTTAATTTTAAAGTGAAATCAACCTGAAGATGTTTTTGTAAGATTTCCTAAGAAAATAGTTGTTTTGTTTAGTGAGTTATATTGAAATCTTCTGAATAACAAGAAGTGTTTATCTGTAACTTGATACATTTGGCAGTTTATTAACTTCCTCGTGGCTCACTGCCTGTTTTGCATATGATCTGTGAATGACCTCAGTGCTGATTGTTTATTGTCAAGCAGTCAGGCACTTCAGTTTTTAATGGAGTTTTTGATTTCAGCTCACAAAAACAAGCAGATGCATCTGAGGTTACGTAGGCGATCCGTCTGTGTTCAGTGCTCGTGATAACAGTGTAGCTGAGATTGTCTTAACACTTGTTTAAACAATTGATTTTGTCTGTTTCTTTTGTTAAACAGCCTACAGAATGGTACATTTAGTTTGTTTTCCTCACAAGTGTTTTGAATTTATTGAATGTAGCTGTTATGATTGAGTGTTTCTCAACCTTATTAACTCACATCATCTGGTTGTCGTCAGGTTGGTTTGACTTTGCAGTCAGTTCCACAGTAACTGCATGAAGAACAGCCCCCCCAACCCTCATAAATAATAAACCAGGATAAATTTCACCCCAGTTTGACTGGAACCATCATGTCAAACTTCAGAGTATTTGAGTGTTGTGTGACTCTGTTCCTGGATTCTCCTCGTCATTGTTTAGACTTTCAGAGCCCAGTGAATATAAAAAATAATATGCTTCCATAATAATATGAATTTATTGCATTTATGTATTGTTTCATGCTGTGTATATATTTTTTATTGTGAGATTCTCATAAGCTAATTACAAGCTTAAAACATGTTTGTGTGTCACTGCATACACTGGAAAGGTGTGCCGTTTTGTCGCTGTTTTCTGGGTGTGTTCAGTAGAAAAGGTGTTCAACACAAAAGATGAGTTTTACCTTGTGGGATTAAACTTATTCATTCATTTTGTTTAAAAAATTTATCTGGTTGAATTGGGTTACATTAAATGACCTGAGCCATATCAGAGTACCAAACAGACCGGCCAGTTAACAAGATTTAATGACAGAATATGTCTCATTTTACATTTGCTTTTTAATTGTTTTTTCAAGACTGAAGTTGACACATTGTGGTTTCACGTATTTAAACTGCATGTTTTAGGGCCTTTGGTATGCAGAAAAATATTTCCAGAGATTCCTACAGCATAGCTGTGTGTTCTTAACTGCTGCATCCTGACAAGCTTAAGAATGAACTCAGGCTTCAAAACAACAGACGACAAACCTGTAAATCTGACTGATGCAGGCCTGAAACCTCTCTGACTCAGACATGCCCTCTTCACATGATGCAATCCACCAGTCAGATGTCACACTGTAAGATCTTTACATCATCTCTGCCCTCTTGATCCCTCCAGATAACACACGGTTTGTTCTCCATATGTATTCCAGTCACAAATCTTTCAATAACTGCAGTGGTTCTTAACTGGTTTAGCATTCAGAAGTAAATAATCATTTATTGATTTGTTATTTTATTATTAAGCCAGTAATTAACAACACAAAGCACATTTTTGTTGGAACAAACTATGTTGATCCTTTCATATTGCCATTCAATATGTCAAACTATAAACATTTCTAAAACTAAACAAACTCCACTGAGAGTTTCTGACACAAGAGAGTACTGACACTACTCTCAAGTTTTGAGGCAAGGTTGGTCAGGGTCAGGGTGGGTTGTAGCTTATCTTCATGGTTTAACTGAAGTGAGCAGGTGTGGCCTTCATTTGGAGGGTAAATAAAGGAAAAACACCATGACAGTGCACGAACATGATGATTCACTCTCACGTCATCCTGGAGTGGGAAGATGCACAGCGAGGAAAATATTTATCCAGCAGGAAGAGTCTGTCCCTTCTCCACACCTTCTCTACATGAATTCAGCTCAGATCAGGAAAGCAGAGTAAGGGACAAACGTTCTTTTATTGCAAAGGTCATTCCTCTTATTATAGGGGAATGGCAGGACAAAGAACACAAATGTGTATATTGCTCTAAATCACACTCTTATTTTATCATACAAAATCATACACTCTTAAAAAGAAAGGTTTTTAAAAGGTTCTTCACATCAATGCCATTGAAAGAACCTTTTTTGGTTTCCCAAAGAACCATTCAGTCAAAGGTTCTTAAAAGAACCATTTCTTTCTTATATTGCCATAGTCAAGAACTTTTTCTCACTACAATGAACCTTTTGTGAAACAGAAAGCATCTTCAGGTTCTTTATGGGACCATACAGACATGACTGGTTCCTCTACGGCATTGTGGAGAGCACCTTTTTAGGAGTGTATTTATACTATATGTTTTAATATTTTGTCAGTTATATAAACTGTTAGATTATATGTTAAACAGGTTGTGTATGTTTCTGCCTTTAGTAAGTATGAATGACAGACAGCATACATAGCTGAATAATACAGATGATGCAGTCTCACACTGATCATCTCTAGCTGCCCTGAGATCTGCAGACTCACCCGTGTGTGAGTCCTTTTGTTACTCACGAGGGAGAAAATGGACCACCGGGCTTTTCCTCCTAAATACATTCATCTGAGTGGAGGTGAGAGGGTGGAGGGCTTTGTTTCCAAAACAAAACTGCTGACCTGCGTCCTACAACAGGGAGGAGTTTTTCCCTCAATAAAAGCCTAAAATGTACCTATGACCCAAGATGACCGTTCACTCCATGCAGCATTAATAATAAACATTTTCATGATTCTGATATCTCTCTTCTCAATGTAAAACAATATTTCATGTCCATTTTTAGTAAATATTTGGTGAATAAATTCACTTTACTGTAGCTCTTTACTTTTACAGCTCTGCCCAAGATAATGATCCACAGTGGCGCCCAGTTATGCATGTTTACAACAACAAAATTGCTTATTAAAAATGGAAAATAAAACTACATTTACATCACGTGCGCTGGTGACAGTCAGTCATAGTCCGGGGCGGCATTTCATTGGCTGAGAGGGTCGCTTAAGCCCCGCCCCCGGGCGGTCCTCGCCTACGTAACGCCCGATCAGCTGTTCGTTTTCCACAACAATAACAAAAGCAGCAGCAGAAGAAACGACGAAGAACCGACCGCGAAACTGCGAAATAAAGCGTCCAAACGTACAGTTTCCTACAGGAAGAAGCGTATTGTGTTTTAAATACCTACCAACACCTGATCTGCGATCTGTTTGTGTTGCTGAAGTCGTCCTCTTCCTGTTTACTTGCTGCCGCAGGTGAGTTCCGCCGCTGCGGGTCGACTGACTGGAGATGTCGAGCATGCTTCAATAACACGATAAAAAATCAAGTAGCGGTCGTGAAAAGATGATCATGCCTTTAACCAATGTATAATGTTTACAGAAGAAAAATGCATGTAAATGCATGCAGTTGTGCAGGACAGCTCGTCCGATCTCGCAGGCGATCTGATGTTTTTCTTGGTTCGGGTTGTATCAGATGAAGATTTTGCAGTATAGTCACTCATATCTTCAGACCTCGGTCAGTCTCTCTGTGTGTGGGTCCAGAAACCATAAATATGACTGTCATGTATGTTCTCACCTGGCATTACCAATGCTGTTGATGTATTATTGAGATGTTCACTGCTTTCATAATGTTGAATGTTCAATCTACATTTGAACTCATAATGTTAATGTCAGTAAATGGTTAGTTATGAGGGGTTTACCTGTTTCCATGAAGTCTCATTTTTACGTTCACCATGAATAGGTATGTATGAGGTATCGAGTGTGTAAGGAAATGTGTGTATTTTGGGCTGTAATCGCTCCCTCTGTTGGATGATGATCTTTTCAATTAGTACAATTCCAGATTTACTTCTCCGTTATTTTTGGGCTTTATGGATGTGCATATACAGCCTAACATGACAGTATTTTTCATTTGTGTTGCTTGTTCGACGCATGGACCAATGCCTTTATTGAAATGCATCTGCAGTGGGTCACACAGTTCTGCAGGGTCACACTTTAGGTTTATTATCTGGGAGCCATACTTCACCGAATGCATGGATGACGTCGTGCTGTAATATGTTTTGTTTTAGCTTTATAATTAGGTTTCAAGGCCTATTTCAAATGAAAGAAAATTTTTAACATTGTATTTGTACAGCGAGCAAATGGAGACTTTTGATGAACTATCCTGTCTCTCTGATTTTTCTACTGAGAAAACAACGCTAATAATCTCATGTGTCTCAGCATGAGCTAAGATCAGATCTCAGCCAGATCTCACACTGAGATCTCAATATCAACTCAAGCATCTTCTCATCACATTCTTAAAATACTGTGATTGTAGTCAGAGATGTAAAACAGTTTGTAGTCTTTCTTTTCATCGCTGTGTCTCTTGTTGCTAGTAAATCAACAGATAAGGAAACGCTCATGTGTCATAGCCCTGAATGAGGTGAGGTGTATATGTTCAGAGATCAGTTTCAAGGGCATCGGCTTAGGGTGAGAAACAGTATCTGTGGCAACTGAGACATCTTAGACCGCTTTGTTTGGGCTGGTCTGGTCTCAGGAATATCTGCCTGACTTATGAGCACTGACACCACTAGTGAAAAGTATAATATTAGCATAACAATTACATTTTAGTATATAGTCCCTCTTAATTTACATAATGACTATGTAAAACTTGATGATTCAAGCCATCTCTGTGATCTGAGAACGTTCCAATAGCTGTGTTGTATTCTTCAGTGAAAGCAAGACAATCTGACTGTTAAAGTCAATGTCACAAATTTGCTTTGATTTGATTAATGAACCTACAAATAGGGCAGAATCTTAAATATGTTTCTTCATTTTATGTCAACTTCTCTCCATTTTATAATTTCAAGCCAAGATACTCCTTTAGCAGCTTGCTTTGTTTGTGTGAAGAGTGACAAACATACATGGTTTATTTCAGTCAGTGTTATCTGTGGGTCTGATTACGTGTGTGCCTCAGTCTTTGTCAGTGATTCAGTGTTCTTCTTGCTCATCCTCCAGGGTTTTTGCACAATATACAAGAGCTATGGCTGACATTCATCAGGTGTTCCTCAGCTGAGGAGGAGTAACTAATGCACTTCAGCACCTTCACCAAGATCTCAGCGAACGGCTCCTGCAGCTGATGACCGAAGAGACCAGCCCTCGCCGTCCACCAGCGGGACTGTCCAGCCTCGTGCCTCTGCCCGGGACACCACCATGTTCCAGAGGTTTACCAGTGTCTTGTTTGGAGACTCCCTGGAGGACAGCAGATGTTCTGCAGATCCAGACTTCAATGAGAAGGAAGAGGACAATGAATGGATTTTGGTTGATTATCTAGGTGAGAGATCGTTTTGTGCCTGTTTAATTCTGGTCTGAGCTGCAATATGGATTTAAATGTCCAGAGCTGCTTCTTACACAAAGAAAAACAAAATCCATAAAGAACCTCTAACATCTGTAGAACCTTTCTATTGCAAAAAAGGTTCTTTGTAGTGGTAAAAAGGTTCTTTAGCCTATAAAAACGTAAGAAAGAAATAGTTCTTTTAAGAACCTTTGACTAAATGGTTCTTTGGGGAACCAAAATAGTTCTTCCATAGCATCGCTGTAAAGAACCTTTATTTTAAGAGTGTGTGTGTGTGTGGGACGACCCCAGCTAACCCCAGTTGAAACTGTTGACATGATCTGCTGGAGCCTCATTTCAGACGTCTGTGTGATCCTATAACTCTGGCACAGGAGCAGTGCCCTCATTGACATGATGTCTGTCACATGTTATCTGTCCAGACAGAGGCCCTGGTGTCTGTACAGCCCCATCTCATGTTGTACATGTGTGAATTGTTCACTTGCAGGGGAATCCCTTTTGCTTAATTCACTTCTAGGTTCATATCAGGTTTATGAACAACTTGGAGGCTGTCAGACAAAAGTGTTTGTAATGGAGTCTGCAGTAAAAATAGGACCGATCAAATTCCCGTAGCATGAGCAGCTCCTCAACATGCAGCAATTACAAACATTAATCATTGCCTAAAGCCAGAGGAAGACAGCAAGAGAGAGAATGACATTTCTGTTGTAATGTCTGCATTTACCCAGCTAACAGGGAACTTTCTCAGAATGTTAGCTAACATTCCCTAAACAGTCTCCTAAAGTTATTAAAAAAGTTCTTGCAGTAATGATTTTTTCGTTTTACGTTTTTTCAGTAGAGTAGTTAGTGGAACATTTTAAAAGGCTTACAGAATTAAAAAATGGATGAATAACGTTCTTATAACCAAGCAATAATGTTAATACAATGTTTAAAACCTGGACATTTTGAACGTTCCTAGAACATTAAAAATAACATTTTAAAACATTTGTTTTTGTTACAACCTAAAACTGTTAGTTGGTACAACAGCAGTTGTTTCCCATGATATTGAGATGATTAGAGGTTACCTAGCTTGTCAGGGATATTTTAAAGTTCTGTAAGAGGGTTAAGAGTTGAGAAAATGTTTGCTATCATTTAGCAAAACTGCAGATAAACAAGGTGTGGCTGCGGCCAAAGATAGTCCTCTGTGTATCATAACATTAGTGCTGTGGGTGTGGTGCTTTGTATTACATTTGACATGTAATGTAAATACAAAGCTGTTATGATATGATAATATTTCAGCTGTAAAGTATTTATTTTATCACGAGCTGGGTCAGTGTTTGTAGTCAATTCAAGCACTTAAAACATGTAAGAATCAGTAATTGAAATAAACCCATACAAAAAAATGACTTATTTTATGAATTGTGGAAGGACCCAAAATCTCCTGTGATATCTGTTACTGTTGGCCATGAATTCATGTATGGTAGGGCAGGATTGTTCAGTCACATTGCCCCCTAGAGGTCAGTGAACGCGTGACACTTTAAAAGCTTTGCCCAGAAAGCCAGCTGTTTTCACCATTCCTGGTTACCTGCCAGAAGAATACAAATAGAAGTGAACTGTGGACAGAAATATTTACTCTCTGGGTTTGTCTGTCTAAACACACGACTCATTTTCAATAGAACCAGTGCTGCTTTTGATTGTTATGTTTCTTTAATGCAGCTTCAAATGGTTTATATTGATCAAACATATTGATTTTTCTGATCATCAGGTTTGATGTTTTCAGTATCACAGAGATATAGCTTGATGAATTATGGTTGATTTTGGCAGTATTTATCATCTGCCAAATGAAATAAGTTAGAAAATTAGCAGCACCTCAACAAGCGGCATGTTTTGAGGTTTGATTGATGTTCCTGTTCAGTTGGTAAAGAGTTATAGTTAACACACATACTGAGTGTTAAAGCACTGTAAGTCGCTTGGGTTAAAACATCTGCTAAATGAATAAATGTACACAAATAAACCTGATTTGATGTTATTCATTTCAGTACTACAAACAGTGAATGTTTGGTTTCATGTCAGTGTTTAATATTCGTATGGGTTAATATATCTGTATGTTGTGTTTGTGTAGCGAAGGCCTGCTCCAGCTCTTGTGAGGATGATCTGGTGGAGATCTGCTCGGATGATGTCACTCCTGCAGACGCTCCTGTGCGCTGCTCCTCCTGCTCCTCTCTGGACTCAGCAGACACTGACACAGAGGAGAACAGTTTTCTGCGTCTGGAGGCAGCGTGTGGGCTGGAGGAGAGCTGGTTTATCACCCCTCCGCCGTGTTTCATGGCTGGGGGCGGAGCTCCAGTCCTGCTGGAGACCAGTCCACTGGAGAACCTGCTAATTGAACATCCCAGCATGTCTGTGTACACCGTCCACAGCCCTCGCCAGCGGCCTGCTAAAGACAGCACCCGTGAGACATCGATTTTAAGGTAGAGGATGGCGTATTTTCTTGGTAGTGTACACTAAACTACCCTAAAACATTTTGATGTTTTGATGTTTGATGAACATTTTTAAATGTAGAATCTACCATTTAAGACCCGTTACCTGTCTGAAGCTATGATTTAGATCTGATGGGAAAAACAAGCCCCTTCAGTTGTATGTTTTGTTATTCAATTATTTTTCATGTGGACACATAAATAACTAATTTTATATAAGTCAAAACAAAAAAGCAACTAATTAAAAGCGAATCTCATTAACAGAAACAGTAATGCGCAGTTATGAATTTTGAGACAAGTAAATCATTAAACAGTGATTGACAGGTTCTGTTTGGCTTTGCAGATCTGAAGTTCAGCGCAGACAGAGTCAACGTTCTGGCTGCTACACAGCCGCCCTGCTCACCCCTCATGCGGGCTTCCTGGAACAGAACAAAAACGGTCGTCTGGTCCAGCGCATCCCTGAAAATGTGGAGCACCAGCAGCTGTCTCGCAACACCCTGCATCGCCTTAATCTGCTGTGTGATGGAGACGCCAAACAAACTAAAACCACCGGAGGCCACGTTCACCAGCCGGGACAAAGGCAGTACAACTACTAAGACAAGTCCCTACTGCACTCCCCCCATGTTGGAAGAGTTTAGAGTCCTTTAGAACCAACGCTATAGATCACTTTACTTCACTGAGATTCAGCTCAACCTGGATGTGTTTTTACATCATGCGTTTCATGTCTGAGCTCCTCTGAACTTCTGTTATGATCTGTCTTCAAAAACCAAGCATTTATCTGCCGTCACAGGCACTTTCTTGAGTTGTTAGGCTGAGCATGGTGTCTCACTGCAGGCAGACTGACAGCTCTGTTGCCTTTAAACATCTCGCTTTTCTAACTGGGTTCACGAGAGCATCAGCAGCATTTTTAGGATAGGAAGGAACCTGGGTGTGACTCAGTGCTTTCTTCCTTTTTATTGTTTTCTTAGTCATCAGGTGTGTAACTTTGGTAAGATGTACTCAGTTTATTATCACTAAAAGCCTTGTTTCTTAGTAGATTTAAAATATGTAACATATATATTTAAAACTTCCAAAATATTTTCAAATGGAAAAATATAGACTATATTACATATCAGTATGAAGTTAATAAGAGTGGGTGTTCAGTATGTATGTAAGCAGCAGTTTCTTCTATTTTAGTGACTGATTTGATGTATGTATGACTGTGTAGTGCTAGTTTTCCAACAGGTGAATAACAAACGGAAAAATAAATCAAGTGTTAAATGTTATTAAATGTTATTTTTCATGTTTGCTTTATATCTGGAGCACATATCTCAGGGTCACCACAGCTCACCTTTGCTCTTTGTTAAAATGCAGATTAAAATACATTGTCTTTGTACATAGTGGAGAACCTCTAACTTTAATGATGTGTGTGTTACGTTGTGGAAATATCTGTAATTCCTGTAAATCTTTAACAAAAACGTGAGAATGAAATGTTGCTACCCGAGGACTGTGAAGACGAACTCTAATCGACTGTTAAAACCTTTGATGACAGAGTAAAACTGTTAGCGTTTAATTTTTTCTTCTCATCGTAGTGACATTTTGTGATGTATGCATTTATTTTGTTTGACTAGTTACACATTGTTTTCGCTGAATGAAATATTTTAAGTAGCAACAAACTTAAAAAAAAAAGTTGTAGTTAATGTTTGTCATTCTTTATTCCTTTATCACACATGACCCGGTGTTGTAAATTTACAGTGACGCTGTCAAGGTAGAAGTTTCCCCTGACTTCATGTAACTGAATTCAATAACGTTGATTTTCAGCAGATGCATCTAACATGCAGCTGGAGGAAAACATCTGACGCAGTTAACTGGGTATGGAAGCTATGAGGACATGCAGAGACTCTACTGCCCAAAGTGTTACCAGCCCCGTTCTGTTTTCCTGCAGTCTGTGTTGACTAGGACATTTTCTCTGTAGATGAAGGGAATGGATCTGAGATTTTATTCATTATCTATAAGTAATAGCAGAGAGGCCCTCTCTGTCCGGTGATGCCTGATCTTTGTGCTTTATAACAGGGATTTAATTTAGCCTTGAATTGCATTTGGGGATCTTGTGCCTTCCAGTATGACAATGCATCTGATAAGAACTTGAAATTTGTCCAAAGGGACACAAACAAATGTAATTGACTATGCAGAGAATTATCTGGTCTCTGTGAGCCACTTGCTCTGTCAACCTTTTACACAAATGTAGCAAATGTTTTCTTTGTTTAATGTGTGAAGATTGTTTTCTGCGGCATTGCTAACATTTATAATGTGCTTTTGGTTGATTTCAAATGTACTGGAATAATACAGCACCTTGCCAAAAGTGTAAGGTTTCAGCATTATTTTTGCAGTGTTTATTTATCTTTTTCTTGGACTGATATGTTTTATATACTTGTCATATACAAACTAATATGCACAGTATAATTTGTGAATAAATTGTCCTTTTCGTTGTCTTGAAACCAGTTATTTGTTAGTATGTACGCTCTCTTATACATCAATAAACGTTTTAATATAAACAAATGTGATTTTTTCTATTAATGAAAAGCCGGCTATGCATGTTGTGGCTCTTACAGAATATAAAGTGACAGAGCTTTTCTTGTTTTGACATCAGATGTGTAATTGAATCACCTCAACACATAATAAAAGACGTCCATTTCAGAAACCCACAGCAGCAGGAAACTCAACCCAGCTCATTTCTAAAGGATCACATGGTTTGATTAGTACAAGGCATTGTGGGTATTAACCATGTTAATGTGGATTTTAAACCACCTTGTTCCTGGTGCTGACTTTTCTTTCATATCCTGGCACAAATGAAATAATTCATGTATTAGGAGTCTTTAATTTGTAAATAATGTATGTAGAATAACAGCAGAATGCTGCTTATTGCGCGAAACACTCCCCAGGCAATAAATCCCGGATGTGACGTAACTTTTGTACCCAGAAAGTTGAGCGGGATCGTCACTAGTTGCTCATTTCACGTCGGCCACTTTTTTCCATTTATGCATTTATACACTGAATTTATACATTTATACACTGAATTTATACATTTATGCACTGAATTTATACATTTATACACCGAATTTATACATTTATGTACTGAATTTATACATTTACACACTGAATTTATACACTGAATTTATACATTTACACACTGAATTTATGTACTGAATTTATACATTTATACACTGAATTTATACATTTATGCACTGAATTTATACATTTATACACTGAATTTATACATTTACACACTGAATTTATACATTTATACACTAAATTTATACATTTATACACTGAATTTATACATTTATACACTGAATTTATACATTTATGCACTGAATTTATACATTTATACACTGAATTTATACATTTATGCACTGAATTTATACATTTATACACTGAATTTATACATTTACACACTGAATTTATACACTGAATTTATACATTTACACACTGAATTTATACATTTATACACTAAATTTATACATTTATACACTGAATTTATACATTTATACACTGAATTTATACATTTATGCACTGAATTTATACATTTATACACTGAATTTATACATTTATGCACTGAATTTATACATTTATACACTAAATTTATACATTTATACACTGAATTTATACATTTATACACTGAATTTATACATTTATGCACTGAATTTATACATTTATACACTGAATTTATACATTTATGCACTGAATTTATACATTTATACACTGAATTTATACATTTATACACTGAATTTATACATTTACACACTGAATTTATACATTTATGCACTGAATTTATACATTTATACACTGAATTTATACATTTATGCACTGAATTTATACATTTATACACTGAATTTATACATTTATGCACTGAATTTATACATTTATACACTAAATTTATACATTTATACACTGAATTTATACATTTATACACTGAATTTATACATTTATGCACTGAATTTATACATTTATACACTGAATTTATACATTTATGTACTGAATTTATACATTTACACACTGAATTTATACACTGAATTTATACATTTACACACTGAATTTATGTACTGAATTTATACATTTATACACTAAATTTATACATTTATACACTGAATTTATACACTGAATTTATACATTTATACACTGAATTTATACATTTATGCACTGAATTTATACATTTATACACTGAATTTATACATTTACACACTGAATTTATACATTTATACACTAAATTTATACATTTATACACTGAATTTATACATTTATACACTGAATTTATACATTTATGCACTGAATTTATACATTTATACACTGAATTTATACATTTACACACTGAATTTATGCACTGAATGTATACATTTATACACTGAATTTATACATTTATACACTGAATTTATACATTTATTCACTGAATTTATACACTGAATTTATACACTGAATTTATACATTTATACACTGAATTTATACACTGAATTTATACATTTACACACTGAATTTATACATTTATACACTGAATTTATACATTTACACACTGAATTTATACATTTACACACTGAATTTATACATTTATACACTGAATTTATACATTTATACACTGAATTTATACACTGAATTTATACATTTATACACTGAATTTATACATTTATACACTAAATTTATACATTTATACACTGAATTTATACATTTATACACTGAATTTATACATTTACACACTGAATTTATACATTTATACACTAAATTTATACATTTATACACTGAATTTATACATTTATACACTGAATTTATACATTTACACACTGAATTTATACATTTACACACTGAATTTATACATTTACACACTGAATCTATACACTGAAAGATTGATCTGACACATGCTAATATTTTACACTAAATGTATTTCAGCGGCTGGTGTTCACATGAAACACTTTCTCTTTCAGCGTGTTTATACACTGAATTTATACATTTACACACTGAATTTATACATTTACACACTGAATCTATACACTGAAAGGTTGATGTGACATATGCTAATATTTTACACTAAATGTATTTCAGCGGCTGGTGTTTAGATGAAACACTTTCTCTTTCAGCGTGTTTATACACTGAATTTATACATTTATGCACTGAATTTATACATTTACACACTGAATTTATACATTTATACACTGAATCTATACACTGAAAGATTGATCTGACATATGCTAATATTTTACACTAAATGTATTTCAGCGGCTGGTGTTTAGATGAAACACTTTCTCTTTCAGCGTGTTTATACACTGAATTTATACATTTACACACTGAATTTATACATTTATACACTGAATTTATACATTTATGCACTGAATTTATACATTTACACACTGAATCTATACACTGAAAGATTGATCTGACACATGCTAATATTTTACACTAAATGTATTTCAGCGGCTGGTGTTTAGATGAAACACTTTCTCTTTCAGCGTGTTTATACACTGAATTTATACATTTACACACTGAATTTATACATTTACACACTGAATCTATACACTGAAAGATTGATCTGACATATGCTAATATTTTACACTAAATGTATTTCAGCGGCTGGTGTTTAGATGAAACACTTTCTCTTTCAGCGTGTTTATACACTGAATTTATACATTTACACACTGAATTTATACATTTACACACTGAATCTATACATTTACACACTGAATCTATACACTGAAAGATTGATCGGCTGGTGTTTAGATGAAACACTTTCTCTTTCAGCATGTTTATACACTGAATTTATACATTTATACACTGAATTTATACATTTACACACTGAATTTATACATTTACACACTGAATCTATACACTGAAAGATTGATCTGACACATGCTAATATTTTACACTAAATGTATTTCAGCGGCTGGTGTTTAGATGAAACGCTTTCTCTTTCAGCGTGTTTATACACTGAATTTATACATTTATGCACTGAATTTATACATTTACACACTGAATCTATACATTTACACACTGAATCTATACACTGAAAGATTGATCTGACATATGCTAATATTTTACACTAAATGTATTTCAGCGGCTGGTGTTTAGATGAAACACTTTCTCTTTCAGCGTGTTTATACACTAAATTTATACATTTACACACTGAATTTATACATTTACACACTGAATTTATACATTTACACACTGAATCTATACACTGAAAGATTGATCTGACATATGCTAATATTTTACACTAAATGTATTTCAGCGGCTGGTGTTTAGATGAAACACTTTCTCTTTCAGCGTGTTTATACACTGAATTTATACATTTACACACTGAATTTATACACTGAAAGATTGATCTGACACATGCTAATATTTTACACTAAATGTATTTCAGCGGCTGGTGTTTAGATGAAACACTTTCTCTTTCAGCGTGTTTATACACTAAATTTATACATTTACACACTGAATTTATACATTTACACACTGAATTTATACATTTACACACTGAATCTATACACTGAAAGATTGATCTGACATATGCTAATATTTTACACTAAATGTATTTCAGCGGCTGGTGTTTAGATGAAACACTTTCTCTTTCAGCGTGTTTATACACTGAATTTATACATTTACACACTGAATTTATACACTGAAAGATTGATCTGACACATGCTAATATTTTACACTAAATGTATTTCAGCGGCTGGTGTTTAGATGAAACACTTTCTCTTTCAGCGTGTTTATACACTGAATTTATACATTTACACACTGAATTTATACATTTACACACTGAATCTATACACTGAAAGATTGATCTGACACATGCTAATATTTTACACTAAATGTATTTCAGCGGCTGGTGTTTAGATGAAACACTTTCTCTTTCAGCGTGTTTATACACTAAATTTATACATTTACACACTGAATTTATACATTTACACACTGAATCTATACACTGAAAGATTGATCTGACACATGCTAATATTTTACACTAAATGTATTTCAGCGGCTGGTGTTTAGATGAAACACTTTCTCTTTCAGCGTGTTTATACACTGAATTTATACATTTACACACTGAATTTATACATTTACACACTGAATCTATACATTTACACACTGAATCTATACACTGAAAGATTGATCGGCTGGTGTTTAGATGAAACACTTTCTCTTTCAGCATGTTTATACACTGAATTTATACATTTATACACTGAATTTATACACTGAATTTATACATTTATACACTGAATTTATACATTTACACACTGAATTTATACATTTACACACTGAATCTATACACTGAAAGATTGATCTGACACATGCTAATATTTTACACTAAATGTATTTCAGCGGCTGGTGTTTAGATGAAACACTTTCTCTTTCAGCGTGTTTATACACTGAATTTATACATTTATGCACTGAATTTATACATTTACACACTGAATCTATAATTTACACACTGAATCTTACACTGAAAGATTGATCTGACATATGCTAATATTTTACACTAAATGTATTTCAGCGGCTGGTGTTTAGATGAAACACTTTCTCTTTCAGCGTGTTTATACACTGAATTTATACATTTACACACTGAATCTATACATTTACACACTGAATTTATACATTTACACACTGAATTTATACATTTACACACTGAATCTATACACTGAAAGATTGATCTGACATATGCTAATATTTTACACTAAATGTATTTCAGCGGCTGGTGTTTAGATGAAACACTTTCTCTTTCAGCGTGTTTACACACTGAATTTATACATTTACACACTGAATTTATACATTTACACACTGAATCTATACATTTACACACTGAATTTATACATTTACACACTGAATTTGATAACATTTATACACTGAATTTATACATTTACACACTGAATCTATACACTGAAAGATTGATCTGACATATGCTAATATTTTACACTAAATGTATTTCAGCGGCTGGTGTTTAGATGAAACACTTTCTCTTTCAGCGTGTTTACACACTGAATTTATACATTTAACACTGAATTTAAAAATGAAAAACTAAAATTTTCATTTATACACTGAATTTATACATTTACACACTGAATCTATACACTGAAAGATTGATCTGACATATGCTAATATTTTACACTAAATGTATTTCAGCGGCTGGTGTTTAGATGAAACACTTTCTCTTTCAGCGTGTTTATACACTGAATTTATACATTTATACACTGAATTTATACATTTACACACTGAATCTATACATTTACACACTGAATTTATACATTTACACACTGAATCTATACACTGAAAGATTGATCTGACATATGACTAATTTATATTTATACTAACAATGTAAATTTACACACTGAATTATACACTGAAAGATTGATCGGCTGGTGTTCAGATGAAACACTTTCTCTTTCAGCGTGTTTATACACTGAATTTATACATTTACACACTGAATTTATACATTTACACACTGAATCTTTTTCACACTGAATTTATACTGAATTTATACATTTAACACTGAATTTATACATTTATATACACTGAAAGATTGATCGTGGTGTTCAGTGACATTTCAGCTTTTTAAATATTTCACACTGAATTTAATTTACACACTGAATCTATACACTGAAAGATTGATGGCTGGTGTTCAGATGAAACACTTTCTCTTTCAGCGTGTTTTTACACACTGAATTTATACATTTACACACTGAATTTATACATTTACACACTGAATCTATACACTGAAAGATTGATCGGCTGGTGTTCAGATGAAACACTTTCTCTTTCAGCGTGTTTAAACACTGAATTTATACATTTACACACTGAATTTATACATTTACACACTGAATCTATACACTGAAAGATTGATCGGCTGGTGTTCAGATGAAACACTTTCTCTTTCAGCGTGTTTATACACTGAATTTATACATTTACACACTGAATTTATACATTTACACACTGAATCTATACACTGAAAGATTGATCGGCTGGTGTTCAGATGAAACACTTTCTCTTTCAGCGTGTTTAAACACTGAATTTATACATTTACACACTGAATCTATACACTGAAAGATTGATCGGCTGGTGTTCAGATGAAACACTTTCTCTTTCAGCGTGTTTATACACTGAATTTATACATTTACACACTGAATCTATACACTGAAAGATTGATCGGCTGGTGTTCAGATGAAACACTTTCTCTTTCAGCGTGTTTACACACTGAATTTATACATTTACACACTGAATTTATACATTTACACACTGAAAGACACATTATCGGCTGGTGTTCAGATGAAACACTTTCTCTTTCAGCGTGTTACACTGAATTTTTTATACACTGAATTTATACATTTACACACTGAATCTATACACTGAAAGATTGATCGGCTGGTGTTCAGATGAAACACTTTCTCTTTCAGCATGTTTATACACTGAATTTATACATTTACACACTGAATTTATACATTTACACACTGAATTTATACATTTACACACTGAATTTATACATTTACACACTGAATCTATACACTGAAAGATTGATCGGCTGGTGTTCAGATGAAACACTTTCTCTTTCAGCGTGTTTATACACTGAATTTATACATTTATACACTGAATTTATACATTTACACACTGAATCTATACACTGAAAGATTGATCGGCTGGTGTTCAGATGAAACACTTTCTCTTTCAGCGTGTTTACACACTGAATTTATACATTTACACACTGAATTTATACATTTACACACTGAATCTATACACTGAAAGATTGATCGGCTGGTGTTTAGATGAAACACTTTCTCTTTCAGCGTGTTTACACACTGAATTTATACATTTACACACTGAATCTATACATTTACACACTGAATTTATACATTTACACACTGAATTTATACATTTACACACTGAATTTATACATTTACACACTGAATTTATACATTTACACACTGAATCTATACACTGAAAGATTGATCGGCTGGTGTTCAGATGAAACACTTTCTCTTTCAGCATGTTTATACACTGAATTTATACATTTATACACTGAATTTATACATTTACACACTGAATTTATACATTTACACACTGAATCTATACACTGAAAGATTGATCGGCTGGTGTTCAGATGAAACACTTTCTCTTTCAGCGTGTTTAAACACTGAATTTATACATTTATACACTGAATTTATACATTTACACACTGAATCTATACACTGAAAGATTGATCGGCTGGTGTTCAGATGAAACACTTTCTCTTTCAGCGTGTTTACACACTGAATTTATACATTTACACACTGAATTTATACATTTACACACTGAATTTATACATTTACACACTGAATTTATACATTTATACACTGAATTTATACATTTATACACTGAATTTATACATTTACACACTGAATTTACACACTGAAAGATTGATCGGCTGGTGTTCAGATGAAACACTTTCTCTTTCAGCGTGTTTACACACTGAATTTATACATTTACACACTGAATCTATACATTTACACACTGAATCTATACACTGAAAGATTGATCGGCTGGTGTTCAGATGAAACACTTTCTCTTTCAGCGTGTTTATACACTGAATTTATACATTTACACACTGAATTTATACATTTACACACTGAATTTATACATTTATACACTGAATTTATACATTTACACACTGAATCTATACACTGAAAGATTGATCGGCTGGTGTTCAGATGAAACACTTTCTCTTTCAGCATGTTTATACACTGAATTTATACATTTACACCTGAATTTATACATTTACAACTGAATTTATACATTTATACACTGAATCTATACATTTAAACACTGAATCTATACACTGAAAGATTGATCGGCTGGTGTTTAGATGAAACACTTTCTCTTTCAGCGTGTTTATACACTGAATTTATACATTTACACACTGAATTTATACATTTACACACTGAATCTATACACTGAAAGATTGATCGGCTGGTGTTCAGATGAAACACTTTCTCTTTCAGCGTGTTTATACACTGAATTTATACATTTACACACTGAATCTATACATTTACACACTGAATCTATACACTGAAAGATTGATCGGCTGGTGTTCAGATGAAACACTTTCTCTTTCAGCGTGTTTATACACTGAATTTATACATTTACACACTGAATTTATACATTTACACACTATGAATCTATACACTTAAAGATTGATACACTAAGATTGGTGTTCAGATGAAACACTTTCTCTTTCAGCGTGTTTACACACTGAATTTATACATTTACACACTGAATCTATACATTTACACACTGAATTTATACACTGAAAGATTGATCGGCTGGTGTTCAGATGAAACACTTTCTCTTTCAGCGTGTTTATACACTGAATTTATACATTTACACACTGAATTTATACATTTACACACTGAATCTATACATTTACACACTGAATCTATACACTGAAAGATTGATCGGCTGGTGTTCAGATGAAACACTTTCTCTTTCAGCGTGTTTATACACTGAATTTATACATTTACACACTGAATTTATACATTTACACACTGAATTTATACATTTACACACTGAATCTATACACTGAAAGATTGATCGGCTGGTGTTCAGATGAAACACTTTCTCTTTCAGCGTGTTTATACACTGAATTTATACATTTACCCGAATTTATACATTTACACACTGAATTTATACATTTACACACTGAATCTATACATTTACACACTGAATCTATACACTGAAAGATTGATCGGCTGGTGTTCAGATGAAACACTTTCTCTTTCAGCGTGTTTATACACTGAATTTATACATTTACACACTGAATTTATACATTTACACACTGAATCTATACACTGAAAGATTGATCGGCTGGTGTTCAGATGAAACACTTTCTCTTTCAGCGTGTTTACACACTGAATTTATACATTTACACACTGAATCTATACATTTACACACTGAATCTATACACTGAAAGATTGATCGGCTGGTGTTCAGATGAAACACTTTCTCTTTCAGCGTGTTTTTGCACTAATCGCGTATGATGACGTCAGAACCGCTTCTCTCTCCTCGTGGGTTTGTTTACAACAGCACGTTGGTTCTCCTTCGACGACGCTGATTGGTCGGACCGATGTGAAGCCCCGCCCACGGGATGCTGTCAAACCAGGAACCGTGTCCGAAAAGTGAAAAAGTCCTCGAAAAATCAATGAACGTGATATTAAATGATCAGAAACGCTCGCTTACGGTGTCGCCGGTCCTCACGACCCGGATTCGTCCGACCGGAAAGCAGCTCGTTTAAAGTCTTCAAACAGACGGTGTATAAACCGCAGATTTGTCTTTATTTCACCGGCTAACTCAGAAATAAAGTCGAATAAAGTGTCTAATCCACGCGGATCAATGCAGGCAGTCCACACGCGATGCGTTTTGAGCCCAAACGTTCATGCAACGTTTCCGAGTTATTTTTAAAGGCTGAAAAGAGCGCCGCGCATGCGCAGTGCACGCAGGCGGCTGGACTTTATAACGCATTGGCGCCCTGCGTCTCATTCATTTGCGCTCATCGCTGCGGTAAGGACGTGCTCTCGGCGGATCTTTGAGCTAATATTTTATTATTAATATTGTAGTTTAAATGCTCAGTTTGTATGCAACCGCTATGTTTAATGTGCGTGGTTTTGTTGTGTCGTGTTCTGCCGTCGTTTAGCCAGGCAGCTACGAATAAGGAAGAAACCATTAAAAACTTTAAAAGCAGCTTTTTAGGAAGTTTGTTGACGTGCAAATCGCAGTTTATGTTTATGGAAAAGCGAACAGTGCGCTTTATTATATGCACGTTTGACTTCAGAGGTGGATGTTGCTGAAACTTAGCCAGGTTTGCTAGGCGCCAGATCGGATCTTTGTACGTGGACGTCTCTTTGTAAAGGACTCTCAAAACTGGTGAAAATGGTTGAAATGAGGGGACATGTTGTCGGGTTGGGACACTGCAGCGTTGTCTTAAGCCGTGTTTGTGTTCAGATGGTGTTTAATGGGGTCTTTGTGTTTTAATGGGGGTTTGTGCGGCCGCTTTTGCTCTCCCGCTTCATGTAAATTGGCGCGGACTGATCGTTCATGTACCTACAAAACTGGATCATGATTTTCTGGTTTCTCTAAACTAACACGGGATTATAACACTGCTGTTACCTCCTGTGTGCAGTTAATGTCCACAGATGGGAAGGTTTTGGTTTTAATGGTCTTTAATATATATATATGTATGTATATATATAATAGACTTACTTCTGCTCATGCGTACACTTCCCAGCCAAATAGTTCAGGGTTTCAGCCTCGTTTTTATTACAAGCTTCTCTTGAATGCTTTTATTAATCTGTTTTTCTCTTTTCTTGGACAACATGCTGATAACGTGTATTGCAGTCGGTCAGTTTATTGTTTCTGTATCTTATTTACAGTCACGAATTAAACTTTATATTTCTCATGTGTAGGAGAGAAGACACGATCATTGTTCAGAAAATGTCCAAACGCAGGTCAGTGTTTCAACACAAACTCAGCGCCTGGTTTGCGATAGTCTTTCATATTTGTATTGATTTATTTATTTATTTACTTACTTGTTTTATCTCCGTAGTAATCGCAACACTCTACAAGAAAGAAATGAGAACAAATCGGGACAAAACGACAAACCTCAGAGAAAAAGAAAAGTCGAGGTGGGTTGTTTTCATTGTTTATTGTTTCACTGAAACTAGTTTGTCGTTTTCTTTATAACGCTTTATAACCCGTTCATCAGCAGGGCAACAGAAGGACAGTGAAGAAACAGCACAGTGAGATTCAGGTGAGTTCATTCATGTCTCCTATGATGACTTTATGGACATTTTATTTTTGAGATATAAACATCTATATCGTGTGTGTGTATATATATATATATATATATATATTAATCGTCGGCCTGTTCATTACGGCTGTTCGCGCATGCGCAGTGACGTCCGCAGTTAATCAGCGCCCCCCGTGACGTCACGATCACAGCCTGCCGCGTTTATGTCCTTTATCCAGCAGCCCGCGAAAATCCGGGCTGTTCTTTATGAACTGATCACTTGTGTCGAGCTGTTCACTTGTGTCGAGCTGTTCACTTGTGTCGAGCTGATCACTTGTGTCGAGCTGTTCACTTGTGTCGAGCTGTTCACTTGTGTCGAGCTCATCACTTGTGTCGAGCTCATCACTTGTGTCGAGCTGTTCACTTGTGTCGAGCTGTTCACTTGTGTCGAGCTCATCACTTGTGTCGAGCTCATCACTTGTGTCGAGCTCATCACTTGTGTCGAGCTCATCACTTGTGTCGAGCTGATCACTTGTGTCGAGCTGATCACTTGTGTCGAGCTCATCACTTGTGTCGAGCTGTTCACTTGTGTCGAGTCATCACTTGTGTCGAAGTGATCACTTGTGTCGAGCTGATCACTTGTGTCGAGCTGTTCACTTGTGTGGAGCTCATCACTTGTGTCGAGTGATCACTTGTGTCGATGTCACTTGTGTCAGTGATCACTTGTGTCGAGCTCATCACTTGTGTCGAGCTGTTCACTTGTGTCGAGCTGTTCACTTGTGTCGAGCTGTTCACTTGTGTCGAGCTGTTCACTTGTGTCGAAAGTGATCACTTGTGTCGAAAGTGATCACTTGTGTCGAGCTGATCACTTGTGTCGAAGTGATCACTTGTGTCGAGTGATCACTTGTGTCGAGTCATCACTTGTGTCGAGCTCATCACTTGTGTCGAGCTGTTCCCGTGTGCTTCATGAACTAAAGTTCAGCACAACATGTGACAGATGAATAAACGTGGATGTGCCTTTTAATGGCTGAAGAGATCTTTTTGTAGAGTTGCACTTTGACTCTACACAATAAGATACTGAGTACGGTGCAATTTATTGCAAAATGTTGGTACAAGATCTCAGGGAACGTCCCGTGTGATGTATAGAAGATAATGTAAATGCTTAAATGTGTGCTGTGAACCGTTTGTTGTCATTTTGCAGTTTAGTGGCACTTAGTTTATTAGAAGATTATTCGGTGAAGGTCGATCAATAAGGTCACCCGTAGTAACAGAATTGGTTTTCTTTTCTAGATTCGGTGTAATGAAGATGACATCAGTCCTACTGTCTTAATCGAGACGCCTCAGAAGGACCTTCAAGAAACCAGCAATCTTTCTGGTTTCAAGCGCTTCCAGTTCAAAAACCTCTTCATCAAACCCTCTCCACTTCCAAACCTCAGGTGCGAGCAAATCACACATCATCTTAAACTCATCAACAATCTTCTTTAAACCAGCAGAAAGCTTCTGGCATATCCTGAATGTGCCTTTAGTAGCATTTAGCCCAGAAATCTCCACTGGGGTCCACAGATCTGCAGTGTTTATTTCCAGCCCTGATGAATCACACCTGGAGCAACTAATCAAGATCTTTGAGACTGTTAGAAACATCGGGCAGGTGTTCAGGCTAAACTGCAGATCTGTGAACCTCCAGGAACATGGATTGGAGACCTCTGGTTTAGTACCTCACAGACTTCATTAATGGCTCAAACATGATTTATCTTCACAGCTGGGCCGGTTCAGATGATGTGTGGATAAAGATGCTGAACAAGGAGCTTAAGTACGTACACGACAAAGGCTTCGTTCAGCAGCATCCCGCCCTGCTGCCCAAAATGAGGTCCATTCTGCTGGACTGGCTCATGGAGGTCAGTGTGTCATGCGTGTTTGTCTTTAAAAGATGCTAAGGGTTGTCTTCATACACAGCTGATCTTCTGATTCTTGTTTCTCAGGTCAGTGAGGTTTACACACTCCACCGGGAGACGTTTTATTTAGCTCAGGACATCTTCGATCGCTTCATGATGACTCAGAATGACATTGGCAAGAATCAGCTGCAGCTCATTGGCATAACGTCTCTCTTCATCGCCTCAAAGATGGAGGTAATGAAACTCTTACGACTTTGTTTGACCTAAATCTGTTTAAATACTCCGAATAAAATACTTTAAACATGGACTTAATATGGGTTAGAACCCTGTTGGTAACTTGTAGTAACATGATAAATACTTAGTATGTACAATTGGTGCCATATTTTCAGAAGGATGGCAAGATATATCGAGATTCTTGAAATATTGCAAATGCGCATACTGCAAAATAAGTATCGCAATAGTTTGCAGTAACTAATTAAATTTTAATACTTTAAAAATCTATGTATAGGTAAAATTTCAGATTGATGCATGTGTGAGACATTGACACGCAAATGTTAGTTTGAATATGTGTTTGTTTTTCCAAATAGAATGTGAATATAATTTTTAGTTTTTAAATGTATTTTAGTATAATTTAAATTGATTGTACTGGCTTGCCCATGTCCTCACGTTTGTGATGTGTGCTTGTTTGTGACTTTCTCCTAAATGTCTCTGTGTAGGAAATTTACCCTCCGAAGCTCCATGAGTTTGCCTATGTGACAGACGGAGCGTGTAATGAAGAAGACATTCTGGCAGAAGAGCTTGTAATATTGAAGGCTTTAAAATGGGAACTCTGTCCTGAGACGGTCATCTCATGGTTAAAGCTTTACGCTCAAGTTCACTCTCTGCAGGATGACACAAATTTCCTTGTTCCTCAGTTCTCTCAGGAAACCTACATCCAAATGACACAGGTGAAGCTTCAGATGCTGATGAGTAGATGAAGTAGATGAAGTTTAGCTCTTGATGTTTCTTCTAACATTTGCATTTTCTTATGACAGTTGTTGGATCTTTGCATTTTGGACATTGATTCTTTGGATTACCAGTATGGAGTTTTAGCTGCTGCAGCGTTTTGTCACTTTACCTCATTTGAAACGGTTCATAAAGTATCAGGTAAGCGTTCGGAGAACCTCCCTTGAAAGTTTTCTGGTTTCCTGGCTTTCTAGCTGCATCTTAATCTGTGAAGGTGACATCAAAGATTAACTTTATTTTAACTTTTTTTTTTTTTTCTATCTGACCAGGATTAACATGGGAAAGTATATCAAGCTGTGTTCGGTGGATGAGTCCATTCATGACAACTGTACGCGAATGGCCCGGACCACAGTTGAAGGACTTCAAAAAGATTCAGAAAGAAGATCGCCACAACATGCAAACGCATATGGACTATCTGGCCATGCTGGTGAGTCTTCAGCCTTGTCTTCATCTCCATAGTCAACTTTAATCCAGATTTAAAAGCTCTAAATACCTTGTTTCGGCTTTTCAGAGTGAAGCGCACAAGCTGCAACAGGACAGCCTGGATCGAATGTCTCCATTGGCTGTAGGGGGATTGTTGACTCCGCCCAAAAGCACAGAGAAGCCTGCTAATGTCTGATTAGTTGGAAGTTGGAGCCAGTCTTTATTAAAGAGCCAGTGCAGCCCAGAAATGTTTCCAAAACAACATACGAGAGGCTGACGTTGTAGGTGGCAGACTTTTCAGAGCAGAGAAACTGAGAGAGTGATTTTGTGACTTTCTCAAAGCAGTGTTTGAAGCATTTAGAGTGCCTTTCATCAAAGAATGGACTATATTCCATTTACAAAAGATAAAAATGAAACATTCTCAGACTTGAAGTGTCGTCTACAAAATGCTGCTCCTACATGGAATAAATGTTAGTTTATGTGTAAATAGAGTTGATTTTATAATGAGTGTTTTGCAGTTAACTTAATGTTTGGTGAAACCTGGTGCTAACTAAAACCTTATGCTGGAAAAATCCTGTATGTCGAGCTGTGTGGGTTAAAGAAAATGTTTCCTCTTTAAATATGTTGTTTGAGTTTTCCCCACACCTTCATTTTCATATGGTGAAAAACATTCCTGAAGACTTGACTGTTTTCAACCCCACGAAAGTTTAACCAAACCAAAACATTTGCAAGAAAATTAGTGTATTTATTTCACTATAGGTAACTTTTGTTTCTCGTTGTAAAATTTTAATTGTAATGTCTTTGTTCCTCAATGCCAAAGGCATATTTAATGAATTTGAGGTGCTTATTTATGAATTCAACGCCTTATTTTTGTGTTAGCCTAGCTTGATTTAAGAGCCAGTGTTTGTAAACTACACTGCTGGAATAACACTGTAAAATAGTATGAATTGTACATAAGATGTATATGCTTACAAATAGTACCCTGACTGTTGTAATGTGAAGCGATTAAAAAGTGAAACATTTTCAAGTGTGTGTGTTTTATTTAGAATAACTGATATGCAATGTGAAGTTTTAATTTCCCTCTTTATAAGTCAAAATATTTTAAACTACAATGTATAAATGTCATTAAATGGCAAAATATCGGAAATGATTTTAGATTTTTCCCTTGATATAAAAACCTTTTTAACTAACTGGTCACAGATTTTAACAAGGTTTAGAATGTATTACTGGTCCATCATCTTTACTTGAAAGAAAATCACAGACATTCTGCATGTCACAACATGAGGCCATTTTAGGCTGCATGCACCGGCCGAACGGCTTCTGGTGTGAGAGGAAGTGATGTCACTTGTACTGAGGAAAAGCACTAAACTAAAGACCAACCAAATGCCATTTCAGAGCATGAATTGCAAATTCAACTAATGATGGCAGCGAGGTGTCATTTTAACACCAGAAAATCTCCAGAAGAGCTGCGAGCTGTTGTTCTCACCTCCAGGTGAAGTGGAGACAAGAAACACAAGCTTGTTTTGATGTACCCATATGTACCCAGAGATCAGTTTAAATATCTGCTAAAGCTGCTGACTGTTTTCAGGGCTGAATGCCTCAATAAAAAGCTTGTTTTGCCCTTATGGTGGAGTATTAAAGTTTTTGTTACTATCTCTCAAGCAGAGAGGCTGCCTAAACCTTCATGCAGCGGCCAGTCTGTCTCTCACTGTATGGAGGTGTCAGGCAGACATGAGGCTGGTCTGCAGACCGCCGGCTCTCCTCACAATGCCCCTGTTGTGGGAGTTATTGTTGTACTGCCCCCTCACCCCCCTGAACTCTTACCCCTCGACCCCGCCCCCACCCACAACATCCTCTGAGCTCTGCACACTGAACTCAGGGGCTGTTCTGAGATCTTACATTCCCAATGACATTTTAATTTACAGAGGATCACCAGATCATTACAAAGGGTTATACGTTTGATACATTCATTCTGGTTTCGGGGTTAAATAAATTGTTCAAAGCTGCAAAAACATGCAAAAAGACCACGAATGCACAGCAACTGTTGGGAAACCCTTGAGAAACCATTAAAAGCATCAGTGAGATTATACGATTACTGGGTTAAAGACGGGCACTGCGCATGCGTGAACATCACACGGGCAGATGGAGAAACTCTCCGCAGTCACTCCGCCCGTCTGTCCGGGTGTCTGTCTCGTCTGTCCGGGTGTCTGTCTCGTCTGTCCGGGTGTCTGTCTCGTCTGTCCGGGTGTCTGTCTCGTCTGTCCCTCCTTTACACCGTGTTACAGCAGGACGAGATCTGTGTGTGTTGAAAGTGTGAGCAGTCGATTATAGTTTACTGAGGACGTGTCGCCATCTAGTGGCCACCTGCTGTTTGTGACGTTTATGTTTACAGTGACGTCAGTTTTAACTCCGTATACAATAGCATAACGGTGTGTGTGTGTGTTACAGAAATGATTTAGATATTATATTATTATTATTATTATTATTATTATTATTATTATTATTATTATTATTATTATTATATTAATAAACCACTAAACCTGCAGCACAAGCTTTATATCCGTCTCTTCGTCAGGCTGTGAACATTTGCCAGCGTTCATTGCTGAATGAAAACATCAGGTCGCTTCATTACTGTTGCTATAACCTGTATGTGTTGTTTGTATTCGTTGCTATAAACAGATAGATCTGATCGCAGGCCTGTGAAATCAGAGCAGTGAATCAAAGAGGTGCGCCCAGTTCATGACCCAGCATTTCTCTTGGGTGTGTGCGTTGTCATTTTGCAATAGTTTGTGTTTAGTCGTTTTTATGCACAATTCTTAGGGTTATGTTGTTGTTTTGATGTTTAACTATATTGTATGGTGGGGACTGAAGGTTGGTTTGTATTGTATTGCTTTATCGTGTCCTTTAGGTGGCGCTGGTGAGCACAACATGCATGTCTGCTCAGCTCTGTTACTGTGTGACCTACATAACTTCATCAGTGTAAACATCACCTGAATTATTAGTGTGAAGGAAGTGGGAGTGCTGCTGGCTTGGCATTTTAATTCACTTCTGAGAAATGTCTGAAGCGTGACGTAAGACTGGTCAGTGCAAGCTTAACTGTACAATTAAACCACTTTATTATAGAAATGATGAAGCACTTGATGTGTTTGAACTGGTCTGAGAACAGAAAACAAACAAATCAAAAGTGGCTGTTCTGCATTTTAACCCAGAACATTTTAATGAAATAATTAAACACTTCTGTGCTCACAAATGCATACACACGTTTATTTATCTGTCTAAATGGGGACATTCCATTGACTTCTGTTGTTTTCATACACAGCTAGTTATAAATAATATAGCCTAACCCACATCCTAACCCTAACAGAAAACGTTCTGCATTTATACAATTTAAAAACTTTGTTTTCGCTATGTTTATAGTGTTTTTACAAACGAGGACGTCCGCAAAAGGAGGTTTGGTTCAGATTTGTCAGGTTTGCTCATTTTTGGGTACAAATTTAGTTAGTAAGTAACCCCCCCACACACACACACTCATGTATGAGAGGAGCAGGTGCTGAACGTGAGTTACGTTCTTGACATGCAGAAAAAGGTCATGCTGATCATCTCATTCATGTCCTCACTGAGTGTGTGTGTTTTCAGTCCTCTGCACTACAGAGAGCTGGAGTAACAGAAAATGTCAGAGGCCTCCACATGTTTCTGTTCTGCCCTCCTTTACATGATATCATAAGCCAAAGGGATACAGAGTCCTGTGGTTGGATTTAAAGTATTTAAACTCGAAACCTGTCAAGTCACTCGCCTTGTGTTTGTGAAATAATGTTGAGAAATGAGAAATAATACATATTGTGTATTCATGAATTACTTACAATGTTCCCCTATAATGAAGTTGTGGTTCAGCTTGAACAAATGTTTTAGATGTCCAGTTTTTAGATGTTGTATTAACATTATCGTTATGAGAACATTACTCAAACATTCTTTTTAAATTTTGTATCATTTTTAAAATATTCCACAAATAAAAGCTTAAAACCAATGTTTTTGATATATAATATACCTATAGTATAATATTTAAAAAGTTCTATTAATGTTACTGTAAACATGTTTGATAACGTTGAGACAACTTTTACAGAACGTTAGCCAATGTTCTGAGAACATTCCCTATCAGCTGGGTAGTCCTACACCACAAGTGTTTCCAAGAATAGCTCCCCTCCCCCTGTAATGCTACACTGTCCACACTATCAGTAATCACACCCCTCCATAGTCCACGTCGTTTGGGACTTTGTGTAGTGTTGTGTAGTGCTGTGTAGTGTTTGAGATGTCTGAGGGTGTCACTGGTGGAAGACGTCACTCTAGAAACACGGCAGGTCAGGAGTGAGTGTGTCTGCTGACCGCAGCGCTTCCCTTTGGACTGGAAATCCAGAGAAAGTGAAAAGTGTCTGAGGGTTGGGGCTGTGCTCCTGTAAACACAATCCTTAGAGCTTGTTTGTCGGCTGGAGTTCAGCAGCCGAATGCAGCCAGTGTGTTGCTCTAACACGTGCGTCTGCTGTTCACAACACAAACATGGCCTCTCTCCAGGGGGCGGGGCTACAGATTCTAGGAAATCATGACTGACTGTCACAAATGCAGGCTGCATCAAAACTAACAGATGGCCTGCAGAAATTCTCTTTTTCTTTCCAAATGAGCTGTTTCAACATCCTTCAGATGTTTAGTACTTCACACAGACTGAAAATATCAACTACTGCTGCTTTTTAAAGCACTTATTTTGAGTAAGACTGTAGGTCACACGTTTCACGTACACGTTACCAGACTGCCATGTCCACTTTTAGACTGTGATGAGGTCATGGAGGATATAAACAGTTGTTTGTTGAAGACCCGAGGAAATTACTTTTAGAGTTTTATGGCTTGCACTGCATGTCTAATTAGGTTGGAAACCTAATTAATCTACCTTTTAGTGAACTCCCAAAAATGAATATAATAAACTTTCAGTTGATAAACATACTTAAAATGTACAGTCTTTAAAAAGTACAGTCTTTAAAAATGTACAGTCTTTAAAAGAAACCACAATTTCCGGTTCAGTAGGAAATACACCAACACAGGACAGAGATCTGTGTTTGACAATTAAATTGTCAAACAATTTAATTGTGTTTATAACAGACGTTTCCCAGGGAACATTCTCAGAATGGTGGCTAATGTTCTCTCAAAGTCATCAAAACGTTCTTGTAGTAATGTTAGTAGAACTTTTTTACTTTATATGCCATTGTTAAATGTTTACAAAAACACAAAAAGCATAAATATGTTATTCTTAAATTGTTGGTGGAAAGTTTTAGAAACATGACGGAACTTAAAGACTAAATAAATTAACTAAATAAGCTTCTTATCATCAATAATGTTAATACAACATCTAAAAAAGCAAGAAACTGATATGTAAAAACTGATAGTTCCAGTAACTGCCTCACATACAACACAGTGTTGTTCTTTCTTATAATCTCACACTTGTGTCAGGATTAGCCTATGTTTCATGCAGGAGAAAGGTATGTGTGCTGGAAGACTTAATCCAGTACAGCCCAGCCCCCCTGAGCTGTAAATATGAGCTGTAATACACCCATCTGAGGAGGTTTACACCAGGCAGCTACAGTCACACTGCCCTGAAAATAAAGGAGGAGCAGTTTCTGAAAGTTGACTGTCTGAAGTCACACAAATACCAATCCACCCACTCCACAATTCACACAGGTGAAAAACAATAAGTCACATGACGACACGAACGACGGCACTCCACATGAATGTGAATAGTGAATGAAACGGAAATGGAATTAAAACCATCCTATTGCTTTCATCACTACACATTATTTTAAAGATATGTCACGCTCTTTCATGTTGACGTTAAATTAATATTTATGAATATTTTTGCTATACCTATCACAAAACACTACAGCTTTTAATGTAGAAAAATGCACTTTTGGTGTGTATGTTATTGCATCTTAAAACCTATTGCATCTCCCCACTTTAAAAAGAAATCTAGATAGATAGATAGATAGATAGATAGATAGATAGATAGATAGATAGATAGATAGATAGATAGATAGATAGATAGATAGATAGATAGTAGTGCCTACTAACGTAAACAAAAAACCTCAAGAAAAAACATGACCTCAGCTACTTTTCACAAAGCCCACATGACAGAGTGAGTTCTCAGTAAAGTGAATTCTGAGAAACAGAGTCCCTGCAGTACACTGATGAAGCAGTACGTAAGCAACGGCACACACGCAGCCTGAGTTTAATGCGTCCACAAGGTCTGAGTGTGCACTTGAGACTCTTCTCCTGCTGTGAGGTAAACAAGACAAGCTGCTGTGGATGATCAGCTCCAGTCTGTACAAACAGACAGTTCAAACTGCTGGATCATTGCATTGGCAGGACATTTCTTTATAATAATTAATTGGGGGAAAAGACCATTATTTACATTTTGGTACATTAGTTTATTATTAGACACAGTGTTGTTTGCTCAGACATCTGCATCTGAGTTTAAATACACAAACCTCCTTAGTTTACTCAAAATAAATCAGCTGAGGTCATGGAACTGTATATATACATACATATACATTGGGAATAAATGGGACTACATATATACAGAGCATATGGGAATACATATATACAGTGTAGCTGAAGGGTGACTTGCATTGTATATTGTGAGCAATAATACTTTTAACTGCACCATCCAGCCCCTTTTGACTGTATGTTATGTAATACTTTTAAAGACTGTGAAAAGTGAACCCCTGTGGTGAGCATATGCAGTTGGTTTAGTACGATGATATGCATGCATGTTATTTTTAGTTGCAGAATTCTGCTTTATGGAAACATGACTGATTTATTATGGTCATGGATGCAGGTCCTGTGAGAAAAAACTGCTTGTGCAATAGTATAAAATTTGAGCAGCCTTGAGCTGAATATTCTGAAATGATCAGACAACATGTTGCAAGTTTTGGAAGGAATAGCCAAAAACCTGTTACATAACCATTTAAAGTTTTCTGGGAATACAATGATAAAACATTATTAACCATTTGAAATGTTAGTCATTTATTATATGATCTGGTGCTTTATATAACTATACGTTCTAAAGCAGCAGCTGTGGTTATACTGTTTCTGAACATTTTCTAGAAACATCTTCCTCTGAAAAAAGGATGTGGTCACAATGAGCACAGAACAGAAAGTACAGCAGCAGATCTGAAAGAAACAGAGCTCACATTCCTGAATGTGATTAAGCATGTTAAGTGTGACCCTCAGACACAACGCTGAGATCAGGCTAAACGCTGGTGAGCCCATGAAAAAGCTCCACAATGAGTGTTTTGGTAACGTAAAAACCTCAGATACAAATGATCACCCAATCATCTAATAATAATAATAACTACCCATATCTTACTGTCTTACTATCTTACTACTCTCCCATATAAAAACATACATTTCTGTCTCAGATTGATATGCTTTCCCAACTTCAGATGAAGCATTTGTTGGTGGATTGTGTAAATATTAGAAAGTGTAAACACTATGAAAAGTGATGCACGTGTGTGAGATGAGATATGAAATGAGAGTGCATCACTTTTACACACTCACTAACTCTTATGCAATGTGACCGATGCCCCGTGATCTGTGGGGGTACTCGGGGGGGGCAAAACAAGCAGATCGGCGAGGAATAAAACCCGAGCGCACGGTTCGGCCAATAATGATGATTTATACTTAAATAATACACATTGTGTCCGATGTCACCCCGTTTCCGACACGACATACAGCTCACATTGAAAAGCACCGACCGTGCGCCCCCTCTCATTCAAAGTGGTACGTGCCGGATCTGCGTCACCCATTGTTTACAAATCAAGCCTCGGGCTGCTGCTGCCGGGAAGCGCGTCGAGCAGGACCGGCGGAGCGACCGCGTCCGGTTCCGTGAACTCATCCACCGCGACGGGCTTCATCGGCCACATAAACGCAGTGAAATGCCGCGTCGGACGGAGAACTTTCTGTTTGTGCAGCGCTTGACGGTGGATCCGGAGGAGGTGGACGCGCTGGTGTCGCGGATCGGCGAGGCGCTGCAGCTGCACAACAGCGGCTCGATGTCGCGTCTGACCGCCGCCGTCAAAAGCAGCGCGAGCGGCGGCACTCCCGGCGCTCAGCGGCGCAGCGGATGCTGCATCCGTCTGCGCAGCCGGAGTTTACGGGCCAGTCCGTACCATCCGCCCGGATCCCGGGATCAGGAGTGGGACTTGAAGTCCTCTTGGAGCCGAAAGAAGATCGACGCGGACGAGCCGCATCAGCTGCTGCAGGAGCTCATTCTGTCCGGGAATCTGATCAAGGAGGCGGTGCGGCGGCTTCAGTTTTCCTCGGAGCCGCACGGGTCCAAACCCGTGGACTGACCGGCATCGGTTCTGCGGGGCTTTTGCGATACAGGATGCCGCACCCTTATCAGTTTTCTGTTGTATATGATTAATGGGATGGAAATGTTATGTGTTTTTAACGTGACCCTCCGTGTTTCTTTTACACGTCTTTTTCATTGAGTTATTTCCGCCATCAGATCTAATGATGAAGAGCAATTCAACATGGCTGGATCTGCTGCTTTGTAGTCCCGTTCAGATCCGGCACCGGGTCGTGCTGTTCACACTTAAACTGGTTTGAGTCCGAGAACTCGCTGTTTTCGGCCGCTGTGAGCCTCTGTTTTGTCCACACTGTCTTATTGCCAAGAAAAGACTTAAAGCAGCACTCCTTAAAGCGGATCTTTATCAAAGCCACCAGTGGGAGCAGATCTGGGGTCAGTGGGAGCAGATCTGGGGTCAGTGGGAGCAGATCTGGGGTCAGTGGGAGCAGATCTGGGGTCAGTGGGAGCGGGTGTGAACGCTCTGGTGCTGATTCGGATTGCATGTTTTCACTCGGCGTGTAAACGGCCTGTATGCTTCGCAACGAAGTGGATTGAATAACTCTGATTGTTCAGAGGGTTTGGTGTCTAATAAACGTGCTGTTTTGCATAAAGTTTTCTGTCTGTTTTTACGTCTTTCCTCTATTTTTAATTATTTTTCCTGATCATTCATGTTTTTTGTGCACCTAGTGGTGGCATATATATTTTTTTTGATGGTTAAGAAGTTATAAAACGGATTAACCCTGTTCAATTGTCCCTTACACACACACACACACACAACTATATATTACTTTAAGTAATTATATAGTTTATATGATTATATTTATAATTGTAATTTACATTATTTATGATGAGTTATGAAATATTTACTGTTACATCTAAAATTATATCAGTATTATCACTGTATATGCTAGAGTACGGTAGTGATACCATGGTATAAATTAAACCATGTTTAAGTCAGGAAACAATTATATGAATATTAAAAACAAAAGTTAAAATGAATGATTTAGCAGTGAGGTCACTGTTTCAATAATGGTATCAAAATACAACTTTTCATGAGTTATTATATGTAATTTTAAAACAAGAATACACTATAGAAGTGATTGACTGATAGTGTGTGTGTGTGTGTGTGTGTGAGAGAGAGAGAGTGTGTGTGTGTGTGAGAGAGTGTGTGATGAGTGTGTGTGTGTGAGAGTGTGTGATGAGTGTGTGTGTGTGTGAGAGAGTGTGTGTTTTTTTTTTTTTTTTTTTTTTTTTTTTTTTTTTTTTTTTTTTTTTTTTTTTTTTTTTTTTTTTTTTTTTTTTTTTTTTTTTTTTTTTTTGTGTTTTTTTTTTTTTTTTTTTTTTTTTTTTTTGTTTTTTTTTTGTGTGTGTGTGTTACTATACGTATATAATGACGTCTTCTTGTGTCCCACAAAACCAAATTGCTTTAAAACTTGTGTGTGACTCAGGTACTGTACATCTGAACTTATTAATAAATGTCCTAACCTAAAGACAAAATGTTGATAGATTGTCCAAGAATGTGACCACACCTGATATTTTAATAATATTAATCGATTAAATAGTATTAAGCGATAAAATGTTTTAGCTTCACTGAAGCGATAAGCATATGCTCTTTTAACACATTTTATAATAATTCATATACGTATATTATTGTTATTATTGTTATAAACTCAGTATTCATATAGTTTCTTCCTCTTGGATATGGGTGTGTTTCTGATCGTCCAGCAGATGGCGGTAGACCACCGGTCACAACACAGAGAAACTTCTCAATCCGACAGATTGTTTCATGTTCTGCAATCCCAAACTTTTGCCACACTGTTGTTATAATGAGTTATTGAGAAAGTCATGACAGATCACCCTGATCCACAACAGTAAGTTTATAATAATGATTTATAATGTGAGCTGTCGGGTCGGCTTTACTTGACTTTAACTTACATAATAAAATGTAAAGTAAGCTGTAAGTTTATTGTTCAAACAGAGATGGCAGTAGAGAGGCAAGAGTTACGGATCACAGCTTTAAAATGACACACACCCACACCTCAAAAAAATTCAATGTAAGCTTTACATAAGTATGTTTTCTGTCCTGTCCTACATTCTGACCTACATCACAAAGTGATGATGATGGAATGGGGCTCCAAATCCAAGTCAAAGAATTGCTGCTGATTCACAGGCAGATATTTTCCTTCTGAGTTAATGTGGCGTGTTTCATTCCTCATGATGTGTTATACAGCTTAACATTTTACAGATTGACCAGATGAAAGTCACTGGGTGATGTGTCATGCAGACAGTAAATGTAATGTTTTTAGAATGTTGCTAGGATGTTCTGAATGGTTTCTTACAGACCTTCCCCCAGGTCTCCATGATTCTTTGGTTCCTATAGTTATGACTTGGGTGCCTTTAAATGCCTTTAAAAGGATTTGAGACATTTTATGATTTGTCATTCAACAATCAAATCACCCTAAAAGTAACGACGCACCTTGGATTTCAGGTTCATTTATGTCCGTTCACAGACATGGAAGAAATGAGTTACAGGTTAAAGTTTAGTACTTAGGATAAAAAAATAAATTTTGCTTTTGTGTTCCATGGAAGAAAGTCATACCATCTAACAGTTTTAGTTTGTCAGAATGTTTTCCTAATGTTTCCATTAGTAACAAAAACATTACAAATGTTATTTTGTTAAATACGTTGCATTATTTCTTGGTTATAAGAACATTATTCAACATTTTTTAATTCTATAAGAATAAGGTTTTTTAAACTTGTAGATCTCTGTGAGAATGTTTGCAAACATTCTGAGAACATTCTCTCTCTCTCTCTCTCTGTGTCTCTCTCTCTCTTTCTCTCTCTCTCTCTCTGTGTCTCTCTCTGTCTCTCTCTCTCTCTCTCTCTCTCTCTGTCTCTCTCTCTCTCTGTCTCTCTCTCTCTGTCTCTCTCTGTCTCTCTCTCTCTCTCTCTCTTGTCTCTCTGTCTCTCTCTCTCTCTCTCTCTCTCTGTGTGTCTCTCTCTCTCTCTCTCTCTCTCTGTCTCTCTCTCTCGGGCTGACAGGATGATCTATGAACGATCATCCTTCTTGAATCTCTTCTGAAAACAGGCGAGCTTGTGACTCACAGCAGCATTTTTGGCAGGTATTTGAAAGCTGTCTGAAATCCCTCACTGTTAATCAGGATTAGCGCTTAAATATGATTTGTGCTACATTGTCAATATCTGTGTGTGACAACATGAGACAGTTTAAGATGACTCTATACATGTACCGACACTCTATGTAATAAAAGGATGGTTAATCACAAGTGTGAACTGAGGAGTGAATTGTCGGGAATGCTTTTAGTTGTTAAGGGAGAGAAAAGCATTTTACTTGTTAAATTTTAAAGCTGTGTATAGCATTATATGTTCTTCTTTTACAAGTCTAAGTTTAGCACATCCTTCTTTTACTTAAAAATCAATGCAAACACTGTATACATGATCTGTTTAAGCTTATCTAACACCTTTCAGTGAGCGTACTTCCGCTCAGCTTAGTCTTGTACGGTGCCATTTAAAAAATGAGGATTATTTTATCAGCACAGTGCACATGCCTGAATGTGCCCTATGAATATACAGTATGTTGTTGTGTAGTTATCTAATGGAATTTGTTACATTGTACATGTGAAAGGTGAATCAGGAAAAAACTCTTCTGTGTTCAAGAGAATGTTTTCTGACACAGTTCTGCTTCAAATATGGGATAACGTATTCCTCCCCCTGACACGAGAAACAGCAAATAAACCAGGTGACCTTCTCTTGAGCTGCATTAATGCTTGATCTGTCAGGGAGAGTCTGTGGAGGTGCTGTAGATAACAACTTAATCCACCATCACAGGTCTGCAGAAGAGCAGAACATGTAGCAGACCCTCACACTCAGCTTCTGCTTCATCTGAAGAGCTAAAGGCCCTTCTTTCTACTGCAACAGTACAGTATATGCAACAGTACAGCATGTACAGTATGTACAGTACATGGTACATTTACACTATAGAATTACTGTGATAAAAATGAATCATATCATGACAGAATTATGGTTAGACTGTACCATTTACATATATAACACATAAAACATACTATTTGGCCCTTGAGCTTTCCAGTGTACATTTAAATTTATGCATTTTGCATATGCTTTTATCCAAAGTGATTTACGGTACATTTAAGCTATACATTTGATCAGTATGTGTGTTCCCTGAGAATTGAACCCACAACCTTTTGGGCTGATGATGCAAATCTCTACCAGTTACAGAGCTACAGGAACAATGTGGTTTTAGTAGAGTAGTTCTGGACTACTCAGTTTATAGTCCTGACATGAAACAAGGGCAGCCATTAGCACTCACAGGTTGACTCTATGAAGCTGCCTCCTACTCACCCTACAGGCAGCTGTCCATTTTTAGCTGTCTGTGGAGCACTGAATGTTTAAAATATATGAAAACATAGCCATTTATTTTACAAATTTCATCCACTGAAACTGTTCTCAGAAGAACCAGCATGAACTTTTCTTTTGCATATTTTAAGGTCACAGCACAATTACGTGTTCTCTGCAGATTCAGATACTTGGTGTCCTGGAACTCAGATGTTTAACACAGCTATAATAAGCATCTCTTTGGTTTGCAGTGGCCTTGTCCTACTCTTGTGTCCAGCGTATTTTGTTTGCTTGTCTTCTTTGGGTGCTCTTGCCTTTGGCATGTTCTTCTGCTTTAAGCTTTCAGGCCATCACCTGGCCTTCATTTTGACTTTGCTGCTGTCCTGCTGCATGAATGTTTCTGTACTCAGGTGTTGGAATGATTATTTGAGCACGTTTGGACAGACAGAAAGACAGACAGATTCCTTGCAGTACTGCATAGCTTTTTACCACCATCCTTGACAAACAATCCTGCAGCCACAAATGTTCATCCATGTTCATGATCTGAGACTGTTGGGTCGTGTAACTGCATCACCCTGAGCTGCTTCAGGACACAGAGGAGCACTGGTAACATTTATTGTGATGCCATGGAAGAACCATTTTTGGCTGCATGGATCCACAAAGGCCTTTTAACATCTGCAGAACTGTTCTGGATCTTTGTAGTGGAAAAAGATTCTTTAGACTAGCAAAAAGTCAGAAAGAAATGGTTCTTTTCTAGGAGTATATTCTAGGTTGTAGCATTTTTAAAACAGCAGATCTACCTTCCATTTGATACTTCAGCTTGTTCTTCTGTCTGCATGTGTGATGTGAAATCCATCAGTCTCAGCAGTTAAGGATGATCAGTGAGGCAGCTGCAGAGCAGTGGATCGATGACAACAAGATCTTCAACCATTAAGGGAAGTGAACCAAAGGGCAATTTGCTTAGTGAGAGCCACACGCAAAGAGAGAAAAGAGCTTGATTCTACATTCTATTAGATTGCTGAAGGTCAAGACACTGGGGTTAATATGAGAAAAGATGGATTTTCAGATAAGAGGCCAGTGAAGTCTTTCATGTCATCTCTCTAGAGTCCTCTTCAAATTACAGGGGAACCCATGAGGGCAGACGGAACCCTCCTGTTTCTGATATGGACAAAAAACAGAGAATAGACGCACAAAATCAGAATATGCCACATTCATAGACTGCAAATGGCAAAAAAGATTTTACAATGAAGTTAACTCAGCACAGACCTGCAGCACAGACCTGCATAAGCTATTGACATGACAAGCTAAAGAAGAACATGAACAGTTTTGTTTTGATTGTTGATGGTTGATGCTGTCTGCAGTCAAACATTCATCGCACAGAGCAAAAAATGGTCGGGTTCAAACATATTTATATTTGATGCATAAGTAACTCATATTTATGGCACATAAGCAAAGTTTCTCTCATGGGTTTTGTGCATGATTATATATTTAGCTGCATTTTATTATTTTCTTTTTGCTTCTTCAATGCTGCTGCCCACAACCTTTCAAAATAGACCTGCCAGCCATTTTTGGGTGGCAATCCACAGTTGAGAACCCCTGGAACAAGCTTTGTAGAGATATTTGAGTATAGCTGTATAGATTTATAATAAAACCATGAATTTGCATGCTGCATACTGCAAATGCATCAACCAGAGAAATATATTATACAAACATTTAGGCATGTACAGTCATAAGTTCTCAGTCGGAGCATGTCTGTCTGCCCTCACCCCTCTGCAGATCACCTGACCTGTGTGAGATCCTGCTGGAAACACAAGTCATGTTGATGCTCGTTTCTCATCTCAGGTCTTACTGGGAAAGAGAACAGCTTGACCAGTGTCCCTGGTTTAAATGAGTGAGCACAACCGGTTTCTACAGCTCAACAGATGATACTGTGCCCATCAGCTGCGTGTGCAGTTAAACTCCAGCTCACTCTTCAGTACACATCAGTGCACATATACAGTTAGTCTGGTTTGTTTGACTGCAGAAATCATAGTACTGCCACACTGACACTGTAAAATCACATGCTTTTCTGGAACTGGGGATTTGGTTAGTGTTTTGACAGATCTGCAGGAAGTTTTTGTGTGTCATTCTGCTCTTGATCTATAAACAGCAGCTGTTGAATAATAATAAGTTCATGTTTCTTTTTCATGACTGATTTGTCATAATAGTTTTCACTGAAGTGTTGTGCAGTGCATTAAGAGTCAGCCTGTTAATGTAGTACAGAGTAAACAGAGCTCTGAATGTTGCCTAACATTCTCTACCAAACAGAAGTTCTTGCAGTAATGTTAGTAGAACACTTTTTAATGTTATATATCACATATCAGAAATGTTATTCATAGTTAGTGGAACATTTAAAAATATTACAGAATTTAAAAATGTTTAAATAACATATAACCAAGGAATAATGTTAATACAACATCCATTTTGTATTAGAACTTTTTGTTCAAAATTAGACATTTTGTTGTTCTTAGAACTTTTAATATAACATTTTACACTTTTTTGTTGTTCTACTAAAGTTACTGCAAGATAAACGATGTAAACAACGTTTCTGCTGTGCAAATCATTGTTTTTGTCCAGCTGTGCCTAGTGGGCCGCCCTGTTGATTCTACGTAAGCTTTGAAGCTCTGAATGTCCAGCTGTAACTGTTTCAGAGCTGTGTGTCAAACAGGGTCATGTGTCCTCCATCAGCACAAGTGTCTATCAAGGTCAATCTATGGGGAATTGTTGAGATTTTAAAAGGATCAACAGGTCACAGCGAATACATGCAGAGATAAAATGTTACTTGTGCAAATATAATGTTTGCAAATGCACCCCCCAAAAAAACAAGTAAACAAAAAACATTAGAACATATTTTATTACATATCTCCAAATGTAACAGTATAAACTAGTAACATAAGTAACACAATAAACAGAACAAGCTTTAAACTTGTTGTTTAAAAGTGACTCTGTTTAATTTTTTGCATGAAATCAATGTCGTTTATGCAAGAATGGTTTGATGAATGATTTTGCAGAGAAGAGTGCAAGCATAGTGCTGCTTTTCAGCATTACATTATTATAGTTTGTTTTGAGCTGCAGAGTAACAGTGACCCAATGATGTGAGTTTGGGGTGGGGACAACCTGTTTGTCCAACCAATACCATAAAGGTGGAAAACCTGTTTAAAAACAGTCATTTTTGCTATTTTGTTTGGTGCTGCTAGTGTCATAGAAACGACACTTTCAACTTGAAAGGTTTTGAATGGGGTTTTACATGCTCGCTCTCTGTTTGTGTAGGCTTTGTGTTACCACCAGAGATCTCCTGCGCTGCTGTGCGTGCTCGCCCGCTCTCGCCCCTGCAGCTGCAGCATCTCCAGCATGCTCCTGGCATAGGCGTCCCGTAGGTTCACCCCTATCGCCGTCACATCCGAGGTCGAGCTGCGCGTCAGCCGCTTCAGAGCCTCTCCGTGCCGAAGCGCTGCCTCCTTCATTTTCAGAGTGAAGTAGCAGGAGGAGAAGCGATCGTTGATGATGGCGATGGGGAGGGCGAGGATGAGGATCCCGGACAGGATGCAGATAAAGGCCATCACCTTTCCAAGGACCGTGTCGGGACGGATGTCTCCGTAACCCACAGTGGTCATGGAGGTGGTGGCCCACCACCAGGCGCTGGGCACATTGGTGAAGGTGGACTCTGGCATGTCGTGTTCAATGGCATATTCCACCGTGGCGAAGATGGAAATGCCCACAGACAGAAACAGCACCAGAAGGCCAACCTCCTCATAGCACTGAGCTATTGTCATGCCTAAAGACTTTAGACCTGATGAGAAGCATGAAGAATGACACATTAGTACTTACAGCATCTAAAACTGTATGTGTGTGTGTATTTTAGCATTGTCACTGTAAGTAATGAGGACAAAGAATTGAAAGCAACATTAACCAATTCACACAACAACATGACACTCTCTGAGCCCATCAGCAATAGGGGACGTGTCTTCCAACTGTTAGTCATTGCTTGTGTTTGTTATTGTGAGGGCGGAGCAATGAAAAAGGGGTGTGTTTGTGTGTCGATTTCAAATATCAGCAGCTTACAGCAAATCGCTTACTGTGCCATTAATTTATCAGTGCACATTATTCCAAAGAGGAAACAAGGTTGTCTTCAGAGCTTTCATAAAAATGCAATAACTAATTCTCTTTCCTTACACTAATATTATTTTTAACCTCAAAACCACATCATCTAAAGAGAAGAGAGAGCTGTTGAATATCAGCTCAAGGAGAAATACGAGAGTTTCAATGATAAAATTACATAAATGCTGCATTTCAGAGTCTATTGATAAAATTTGAATCAGAAACCACATGATGAGATTTCTCTTGGTGATGGATTACAGTGTGTCTAACAGATTTTCCTATACAAACAAACAGAAACAACAAAAGATGCCTACAGAATTATAGACACTATTTCCAGGTAGGAATGAAATACAGGTTGGCCTTTCAAAGACAGTAAAACACATTCTTCTGTGGCTTTACAATGGCTTAGAGGAACCATTTTTGACTGTATGGTTCCATAAAGAACCTTTAACATCAGTAGAACCTTTCTGTTTCACAAAATGGTTTTTGTCGTGGATAAAGGTTCTTCAGACTATTTAAAGATAAGAAATGGTTTGAGAATCTTTGACTGAATGGTTCTTCTATGGCATTGCTGTGAAAAACCTTTAAAGAACCTTTATTTTTAAGAGTGTAATGCTGTACAGAACTGCTCTAGCTCTTCATTGCATGTTTGCAGTTTATATAGGTTAGGCTCCACTGCACCAAATGTTCATTTTTAGCACATTAAAACAATCTCAGTTTGCATCAGTCAGCATGTGAATCCTGATTCCAGGCTCAGTCAGGATGTGATATAACATTAATCAAACCATCTAGACTGCAGACTCCAGCCTTTAAATATAGACACGTCAGAACAGCTGCTACATTCTCACTCCAAAATGGCACAGAGAAATGCTTTATTTATCTTGTTTTTAACAGTCTCACTGAATGCATTTGCAAGAAGAACCTCATGTGTCTGAGAAAGTCAGCACCTACCCTACTTAGTGCACTGTTGTGTGTTCTTAAAGTGTGTTCTCCTATTTTTTTAGTAGTGAACACGGTAATTCTGTGTCATAAATAAGCAGCCCTTAAAAGAGCTAAACTCAAAAACAACAACAAGCAATGCTTCTGCTTTGAGAAAATGCGTTGGGGAACGATTGTTATTGAGTCAAAAAGACTGATACTGAATCACTTTTCTATTCTTATCCTTGGCTGCTGTCAAAATGTACCACCACGGTTCTGTCTGAACGGTGTCTGACACTCAGCGCTTCAGTGGCTGGTCAGTTTGGTACGCAGGGCGTCTCCTGACTGTATATTTTCATTGGGTTTGACTTGCTCTGATCAGATCAGTTACTATTGAGAATAAACACTTTCAGAGAGGCAAATAACGCCACAAGAGGGAGAGAGAGAGACTACATTTTAAAACGTGACAGATATGAAAATAGGCCACTGACGTTCCCTCGGTGGATCATCTGTCAGATTTACTTTTATTTAAAGCAGAGCTGACAATGTCTGATTAGATCTTAGTTCATTTTAAAATAAAATAATGGCGAAACCTTTTAAAGAAGGTTCAGAAAGTTTTTTTAGAATATTTTCCTAAAGAAAATAACTTTTGTCATTCATACTGTCTTGCACCAAAGCAAAGTGTAAAAGTCTGTTTTGTCCTTATTTTTAATTTCTAGACAGACGTTGTGGTGTGATAAGCCTCCGTCTCACCTAAAACTCTTTCAGCTTTGCACAAAATGTATTTATTCATGATTTTGTAGCTGTATTTCAGAGAAGGATTCTCTGAATAAATACAAGATCAAAGGCAGTTTGTGCTCAGAAACACACAGAGTAACAGTTTTTCACGTTTATCTACTTTTTCTGTGAGCCTCCACAAAATACTGTCAAAATATGAATGGATGAAAACATTTACTCTCCTGCAAAAAAAGACTATCAGGAGACAGTGTCAGGAAACTTGCACTGCTACTATGTGTGGTTGCTAAGGTGTTCAGTAGGCCACAACTGCCCAGGGTGTGTATTTTGTGTTTGTTTGTGATCTTCACAAAGTAAAAGGGCATCACCTGTGGAGTGTCGGCCAAGTTTCAGCATTCTCAGTGCCCTCATCAGTCGCAGGACCTGCACTACACGCCCAACGTTCTCCAGCTCTGTAGATTCTCCGTGCAGGCTCTCCACAGCCAGAGTCACATAGAAGGGCAAAACAGCCAGCAGGTCAATGATGTTCACCACACTCCTGCTGAACTTACACTTATCTCTAACACACATGAACCTGAGCAGCAGTTCACCTGTGAACCAGATGATGCAAACATACTCCAGAACGTCCAAGACGGCTGTCTCCAGAACAGCGAAGTCCAGGGAAATTAGAGCCATGTTCACAATGGACACCACCACAAAGAACATGGACAGTGTCCCAAATGTCTTGGCTGCTTTGGAGGAATCAGGTTTCTCCATGAGGTCCCAGAGGTGTTGACGCAGGTCCTGGCATAGAACTCCAGAGAAGTCCTCCTCCTTACTGTCCATCACTTCATCATCCTTACAAATGTCCAGCGACTCCTTCATCTCTTTCCTTCTGTAGTATTTGTCCCTGCAGCAGCTGTCTATGCGGAGCTCATCGATGCCCCAGTACTCGATCTCCTGCAGGAAGGAGATCACGCACAGCTCCTCACGCACATGCAAGCGACCCGTCTTGTAAAAGTTCATGATGTACTGGAAGGTCTGCGAGTTGCGGTCAAAGAAAAACTCGTTCTCCAAGAAATCTGCATCATCACACAGATCCAGAGCGGAGTCTGGCGTGGAGAGGGCCAGTTTACCCAGACGAGTCTCAGGGTGGGATGCCAACAGCTCCTGAGAGAGAATGTAACGACTGCCTCCCACATTAATAATAAAGAAGTCCAGTGGATCATCGCTGGGCAGAACAGGCTCGCTGAAAAACACGCTAGAGTCCGAGGAGAGCAGCGAAGTGTTGTCCTCGTAGAACTGAGCTGGACTCGACGAATCAGTGATCATGGTGTGAGTCTGGGTAATGTCGACCCTGAGAGAAACATGTGAAGTGCATTAATGTGACAGACAGGAAAAAGCTTCATTGGCAGAGCATTATGTTAGCAGTGCAAAGGTTGTGGTTCGATTCTCAGGGAACACACATACATATAAAGAATGTATATGTTGAATGCACTGTAAGTCGCTTTGGATACAAGCATCTGCCAAATGCATAAATGTAAATAATAATGAAGATGAGACTGCTGGTGTGAATCTAGAGTGAAAAATTGTACATACAGCATATGTGTTACCAGCCATATTGTTAACACATTACAATATCTCAGCTGCCTTGTAAATTGCCAGTCTCATGTGCACGTTAACAGATATAATAAGAGTGGTGGGAAAAAGACAGTTTGAAGGGTCTGTGTATACAATAACTACAATAGCAACTTATTGGAAGCTCAGTGCGTTGAATAAGCAAATTCTTTTCTAACGAAAACTCTTAATTCCCTTTTGCACCAGCACTGTTCACATATCACACACAAGGGGAGAGAGAAAAGCCTTTGACGGTGTCCTACTTCTTCAAAAGCTGCTTGAGTTTTAAATATTTTAGCTGGCCTGTCTAATTAATGACATTACTATTCCTGTAATCATTAATTCTCTTTCGTTCATCTGTATAATATTGTCACAATGGTCATTTTAAAGCCTGATGCATTTTTAACAAGATCCTTGGAGACTGAAGAAGCCTGAGAACACATACTGTATTCTGATCTTTCTTGAACATTTTCTGTTTAAGTGTAATAATAATGTCTGATTATCTTGTTTACGAGAGGATCTGTGTACTGTGTGCTTTCCAAAATCACTTTGGATAAAAGCACCTGCTAAGTGACTAAATTATTTAGAAAATAACAATCACGTCCCAATTAACATAAAAGCTATGCATAAATGATGCTGAGATGCAACCCGCAGAGAGGCTTACAAAATAAATTCTGTTTTGAGTTCAGTATAGTGAGGTTCGTGTGTCTCCAGAAAACAAATTATTCTTTCATTTCAGAGATAACCATCGCTAAAGTTGACCCATACACCTTGCACCAATGCATGCGCTGTAGATAATGTTTATTTAGATTTATCTTATTATTTAATGTTGTACATAATAAAGGTGTGAGACTTTACAAGACTTTAGAGTCTGAATGATTCATGTGAACAGAACAAAACAGAATGAGCATGTAACTATAAATGCAGAAACGCACCTCCAGACTATAAGCCCACGCTGAAAACTGCATCCATTCCTTCTTTTCCCACTTCCAGAGATGTTGAGCCTCTGTCGACAAAACTGACAAACCTGAATACTGTTCAGATGGGAGATGATGGAGAAGTGATGCAGGGCTCGCAGGTCCACGAGAGTGCGAGCGATCAACCAATCAGGAGAGACTCCGCGCTGCTAGGCAACAGACTCCACACGCCTCTTCTGAAAACATCTGAGAGGTTTGCAATGCGTTTAAGTTCAGATGATTTGATAACCAAATAATCAGAATCAAGTGTTGCTAGAAAACCTGTGCAATTTACAATGAGACATAAAATGTCTGTGTGAGTGAATGGATGAGGAATTACTGAATCAGCAACAATGAGGGAAACAGAATGAAAATGTACATGAATGAGCCAGACCATAATGAACCTAAACTCCCGCAGCTTTTGTCATGTCTCCCCCTGCTGTTAGTAAAACAATATCCAAAAAAAATGGAAATATCCAACATAATATATTATAATGGTGTTTGAAGACACTTTTAACACAAACGTGTGTGTGAACAGAAGCAGGAAACTTTTCATTCTGAGTTTTCACAAGAGCCAGTTAAGACCAGCTGACTACAAGCATCAAAGGGAAAATGTTATTGAAGTGGAAAAGATATGTGGATCATTTTAGCAATTGCTTCATATCTTTATCACTAAACATTAAAATCATGCACGACAAACAATAATCAAATAATAATCAAATAATAAAGAGCATTTTATGACCTTATGTCCACACCAACAGAGGTTTAATGATACATGCAAATTCAGGGTTTAGTCAAGGCATCTGTGTATGCAAACTGAATCATCCTTTATGAAAGACCTGATAAACTGGCAAACACTGTGAAATAAGTATAGTATATTTCACTGTTAAAGGTGTAAGTACAACCAAAATGCCAATTACTGGTCCAGTTTCTATGATATGTTGAACTGACATCATTTGTTGCTCTTTGTTGGCAAGAAAAAATGTAAAACTCTTCATGTTGTTGTTTTCAGTTAATATCCTGAAGTGAAGAAACTGAAGTTAGTGAAACTGAAGTGAAGATTGTGTATCAAAACTATTGTTCATGGTTAAATTCTGTGATGAGACTGGAATCAAAATGGATCTGTTGCACTAGTAAATCTTACCTTGTGAACAGAAAAATCACTAGTAAATAAAAAGTTTGACAGCTATCATTCATCTTGTTTACAGTGATAATTTCATGAAAACTTGTTGCAGCAAATTAAAACTCTGAAGGCATGTATGTAAAGCGATGTTATGCTCTTAAATATATATCACAAGTCAAAGAAATAGCTTACCAATGGCATTTCTGTCATAATGTACTCACCTTCAAGTCTTTCCAATCTTGTATGAACTTTTAAGAAATGTTGACAATGCTCTTTTCATTCATCCAGCTAAAGTAAATACCTGCTGAAGCTGTCAGATTTAACATTCTCCACAACTTTGTGTTTTTAACAGATTAACATCAGTAATAAGGACTAGAGTAAAAGAGTAAAATCATGGTCATTTCTATATGTTTAAGTCTGTGTCACTGGGGTCTTTTATATGAAAACAGTTCATTCACTGACCGGTGCTCGAACCCGAGCCGGAGTCCTCACCACAGACCACCAGAGACTGTATGGAGTGACCAGATAAAGTGCGGAAATGACATTCAGATATACTGTATACCACATTTTGATATGTAAGCAAATGTAGTTTTATTTATTGAGAATAATGTGAATATAAATATAATGTGAGAATAAATATACCGCATCTTGTCATTGCGCATGCGGCCTGCAGGTGTCGCAGTTTGACGCGCGGTTCTGATCTGGATAAAGTGCAGCATGTTGAGAAGTCAGCAGGGCTCGACATGATGTCACCTCTCATGTGTGTTCACATGATGACGTCTGAGGACATTAAACCGTGATGTCACAGACAGGGTCTGTGAGAAATGCAGGTAATAATGACTGATTTGTGTTTTTTCATTTGTTTTAGGTACCCCCGGTCTGGAGCTGGACCTGTGGAGTTCACCGCTCCATCCCTTCCCATGATCCTCAGCGTGACCGTCCCAGCGCACTGATTGGGTGAGACAAAATGCTTGCTTTTCTGATGTGCACCAATCAGAGTAGACTTATCAGAGGCAGCATTAAATGATATCAAACTCTTGTTGTTGCCATTAAAGACCAGATGAACTGAAACTGCATCGTCTTCACTTATATCTTCTTCTCCACCCGTGAGCAGCATCTCCTCCCTCTCTGTCAGCTTCCTGCTCATAGTTTGTTGCTCATCCCTGATGTGAGTCCTGGATGTTCTGTCTAAATAAAAAAGAAAACAGCATTTATGTTTTTTAAGTATGTTTGAGGATGTTTTTTAAGACATTTGGGTTTTGAGGACACGAAAAGTGTCACACAAGGACATTTGTGTCATTTGTTCTTACAGAGCTACTAAGAAGAGTTATTTTCAAGTTTCTTAACCTGGTGAAAATGAGCTAGTGTATTTTCTCTCTGCCGAGCCTTTCCTTACATTCTGTTCTGTTTGTTACAGATGTGTGCAGATGGAAATAGTAGCTAAACTGTTTAGTATTAGTATTTAGCTACTATTAGCTAAATCTTTTGCGAAGAACAATTTTGTTGTGCATTTTTGTCCTGAGAAATAAATAAATAAAATAAATTCAGTCAATGCTTTTCCACATGAAACATTTTCTTGTATGTCATGATTTTGTCACAGTCAAGAACACATGAACTGATCACATGTGTGACTCTGAATTCACTGTGAGTTGCTTTGCTTTAATATAAATGTACATGTTTTCTGGTGTGTCTTCAGAGAGATCTTCCCCTATCTGGTGGTGGTCATTGAGTTGGAGAATGTTCTTGTCCTTACCAAGTCTGTTGTGTCGACTCCTGTTGACCTCGAAGTCAAGCTGCGTGTTGCTCAAGGTCAGAAACAAGTAGACAAACATGCTGTGTATCTGGGTGTCAAGAGTTTAAATGATGAACACAGAACATAAATTGAGAGCAGAAAACGGGATGTGAAAATTGGAAGTGGCCTTTTGATCTTTTGATATTCTTGGTTAAATACAAGATAATAATATTTTAGACTCGAACCTCAGTTTATAAAAGTCTAAGAAAGAATATGTTAATATGCACTTATCGTTTGCACCAAATTAGATATGCTCTCCATGCTTTAAGGTCTAAGCAACGAGAACTGGTCCATTATGAAGAATGTGGCCACTGAACTGGGCATCATCCTCATCAGATACTTCACTTTAGTTCCAGCCATTCAGGTGAAAAGCAAAGAACTATGACCTACAGCTTCTGTGATGGAAGTCGTGCAGTTGCTGTTTGCACAGATCTTATGTCTCCCTGTGTGTACATGTGTGTAGGAGGTCTGTCTGTTTGCTGTGGTCGGTCTGGCATGAAGGTGAGAAGAACCGCTCACTCAGTGATCATTCTGGAAAATGCTTTTATACGCTTTTAAAAAGGTTCTTAAAAGCTTCTTTACAGTGATGCAAATCATTGGTCCCCAAAGAACCATTCAGTGAAAGGTTGTTAAAAGAACCATTTCTTTCTTACCTTTTTATAGTCTAAAGAACCTTTTTCCACTACAAAGAACCTTTTGTGAAACAGAAAGGTTCTACAGGTGTTAAAGGTTCTTAATGGACCATACAGCCAAAAATGGTTCTTCTATGGCTATGTGAAGTACCTTTTTTAAGAGTGTAGACTTTCATGAGAAATTCTTCATCTGAATATCTTGTTCTGAATGCTGCATTGTTCAATTTTTATCATAACAACTAGCAGATCTAAACCGACGACTTCCAGAACCAAACAAATTTCATTTAGCTTGTGGAAATTACAGGCAGAAATTATACACTGCACCTATTAGTCTTTGAGATATTTTGTGTGAAATTGAAATTGAATGTGTACTGCACTATTTCATGTTTGTTTGTTGTTTTGCGTCACTCTCTTCACCTACTTGAGCTGAGGGTTCTGGTCCTGTCTGAAAGTGACAGTTCAACCAAAAATGAAAGTCTGTTAGTAAATTTTAAGTTAATGAATTTATGAGTGAAGCATCTCAGTCTGTCTGCATGTTCCTCTCTGTTTCTGCAGATACATTAGCATCTGCCAGTCATTCACGTTACACTACATCTCAGCCCACGGGAGGCAATAGACACCCGACACGCACCATGCTCCTCCCCCCAGCCTCAAGACCTCCAGTCTGCAGGCGGGCAGGTGGACCTCACACCCTAGTGAGATATGGGTCAGTATGGCTTTGATCAAGGATTTTGATGGACTATGATTGTACTCTGTTCTGATTTGGAGTACTGTAGGCTTGTGGCAAAACAATCAAAGTTCAAATCACATTCTATAACACCTTAGCAACACCCTAGCAACCACTTAGAACAAAGAAGTAGCCTAATAGCAATACTTTGGCAACCTTTCACAACATACAGCATCACAGCAGTGATTTTTTTTTTGCACCACTTCAAAGAATCTAGTTGTAACTTAATGTGACGGAAGAAGAGAGCTTTTAAAGTAACAACAGCTTGAGCTCTCCATATCATTATCTCTCTCTCTCTCTCTCTGTTCGGTCAGCTGTGGGATGCAGTAGAAGGTGAGCATTTTATCTTCTCTGACTGGCTGGATCGTTTATGTAGGTAATGCAGTTTATTTACTGTTAAACATGGTTTTTAGATACGTTGAATTAACAGACTGATGGCTTCACCAGAAGCATATGTCATTAACAACTTCTGCATCAGTGTAGAACAGTTTGAGAAAGCATCACAGTGTATCTGTAAATGTTAGAGGGGTTTAACTGTTTCTGACTATGTTTGTGTTAGGACACCCGGGCCGGGCATCACTATTCTCAAAGCTTCTGCAGGCGAAGCGGTCACGTGCAGCCAGGACCATACAGTCAGGGTAGAGACACACATACGCACGTCACACACATCAAGTAAGAACAATTCATAATTCTTTCCAACCCTATATGACTTCTCTTCTGTGGAACACAAAGGAAGATATTTTAAGAAATGTCTGTGGTTTTGTGTCTATACAGTAGAAGTCAATTGGTGGCACCGTTGTTTGGTTACCAACTTACTTCAGAATATCTTTTTTTGTGTTCCTTTGAAGCAAAAAAGTCATACAGGTTTGGAATGACATGAGGGTGAGTAAATGATGGAAAAAATTCATTTTTTGGTTAACTATCCCTTTATTAACATGCTAAAGGTAAAGGGTTTGTAGATGTTTGTGAATGATGCGAAATCAGCTACATTCATTCCCTTTCTTGTCTTTACAGGTGTGTCATTTGGGGGACTGTTTGTTTACTTTGCAGGGCCACTCAGGTGGCATTACAGCCGTCTACATAGCCCAAGTCTATGAAAACTTGTAACCTGTAAAACTTGAGACAATAAGCAAGAAGCAATCATTTTCATTGTCAAGTGAAAATGTGTGGTCAGTTATCAGTACCATATAAAGCAGATGGAAAACAGCGGAGAATAGTCTAGAACTAGTTATGCAAGGCTGGATCTTTCTTTTTACCCTCTTGTTCTTAGTGCATCAAACTGATTAAACATAAACCATGAGTACAGAGTACCGGGAGAAGACAATCATTTCTAATAATTACGACCTTCAATCGTAATTACCCTCCTCAGTGTTCACTGAACTGATCTGATATGTGTGGTGTTGATGTAGACACCGCTCTCATCTCGCTGTACCTTGTCTACTTCATTTTCAGTTCAGGTCTTTGAAGTTACGCGACCGCAACAGGAATATTCTTTAAATACAAGTTGTTTTGACAGTCTTTGGGTTTTTTTGTGGTTGCCACAGGTAAATGTATTTAAAATGTTTGAGTTATTCAAACTACAGTATTCACAATAACAGTCTATGGAACAAAAATATTCATTTGGGAGACATTACCATGACAGAAACAACATAGTTCTCATTGTATAAGACAAGGGAGTTTAATGGTTACTTTTGTTTAGCATATAACGTTTACACTGTGACCTAATGTCAGCTTTTTAGAAAAATTACAATTGAACTTGACATTCAATGATCACTTTACATTTGTTGTTGTCATGAAAACAAGAAGCTTTAAAATTCTGATAACTATTGTGAACCAGAGGAAAACAGGAAATACTTTAAGTAAAAAGCAAAATATCTTTAAAAGGTGCAACTTGATGGGATTGACCAAATTTAAATGTGACTGGGTGATTTCTTTAGGCAAACACTTATGTTTTGTACGTACAAAAATCATTTAGACATACAAACGTTTGATTTAAAGTTATAATTTTAAGGCCAAAATACGATTGTCAAAGATTTCCGCTGTAAGGGCATTAGTCAATGTGTTCATTTGGTTTTGGATCTGTTTGAAAAACAAAAATAAACAGATAACAGGATTCTGATATTTGTTAAGATTTATTTACACTGTTCAAAAACTGCAAAGTAGAATCAACTCATAAAACTGCTATAATTTCTGAGGAGCTTCAGAAATCGTGTTTTAAAAGTGTTTTAAGTATAACAAGCACATCAAGTCAGACCAAGCAGAATTTTCATCACCAGCTTTAATGTTCCTACATACAGTTCAGTGTAGTGATTAATGTAGTGTGAGTGATTAATCATTTACAACCCACAGTTCAGGCAGCAATGTAGACAACAGGCAAGCAGACAGTCAGTGGGTCAATCTGCTTCATAGCGACGGAGCAACAGGCATCTGAAGGTCAGTTTCAACACTATCCATTCTGAATGTTTAACGGTTTTGGTGTATTGTTGTAAGTGGCAGATGCTGACTGCAGAAGAGTCTAAACTCAGGCACCTTACAGGCAACCACAAACATCAAAACATGAGGAGTGCATGCTGGGATACAAGACTGGATTCACGGAATGTAACCAGAAACAGCTGGATCAACGCTGGAAAAGTGCCAACTGAAAAGACATGTCAGGACAGGGTTCCTAGAGGTATGAACAAGGAGAGGTTCAAGGCAGGGCCACCTGTGAAGATGAAGGAAAGCTCCATTGTGATGTTTCAGCTTTTGTTGAGTGTCCACAGAGGATCCAAACTACTAAGCGGATCGTCACCCTCTGGAGGCCCCTGGAGACCTTTTCCCTGCTGGGGCTGAAGAAAGCTTTGTTTACTGATCCGCTGCTTGCCTCGATGGGCGCCGTCCAATGTGAAAGCTTCAGGTGTCAAAGAAGCCAACAGGTCTAAAGATGAAGCAGTAGCTGGAGGAGGTGCTGCTTCAATGGGTGGGTGGTGATTGGAGATGGGGGAAGCCGGAGTGGAACCAGGGAACCCGTTCCCCTGACTACTGGGAGGTGAAGGTGACTGTGTCTTGCCTGGAGAGGAGGCACAAGACACTGGGGGACTGACAAAATCAGGCAGTGCCTCAACAGAAATAGGATCCTGAGAAGGTTGAACAGGCATATCTGTAGGTTCTGGATCTCCTAAACTTGCTTCAGAAGCAGAAGACATTTGGTCCTGGCTGGGATCTTGTTCGTGGTCAACGCTGGGTGGTCGAATGCTTAGTTTAGCTACCGTGGCTTGTATGGAGCTAATAGGCATGTCTCCTCCCAGAACAATGTCTTGACTTTCCTGTCGTGAGTATGACTAGATACACAGAAAAATGTAGTCAGTCACACTGCTCGTCTGTTTTTTTAAAAGTGTGTAAGATATAAGTGGTTACCTTCACTGCTAAGTTGTTGGGGGTCTTGGTACAAGGGGAGGTTATGATGCCATGGCGCTGCAGAACCTGCTCTGTATGTTTTAGAACAGCCTCATAGCAGAACTTGAGGTGAAGCTGCAAAATTTCAACCAAAGTTAATGTACAATACTATATTTCTATATTTGCTAAATCTTAAATCTTATGCTGAGTGTGAAGTTACCTTTTCCTGCAGCATGTTCTTTCTTTGCCGTCTCATCTTTCTCACCAGTTGGATCAAGTCTGGTATTCCATTGCCAGCCTCAATTTCTTGCAGTGCTGCATACAGCAGACAGAAGGCACCGGTACGGCCAACACCAGAGCTAAAAGAAAGAGTCAAGAGAGCTGAGTAATTAGTCATTCCTACTAACACTGCAACAAAAGATATAAATAACTTGCTAAAACCATTTTTGGGTACTAAATACTAGCGTGCCTAAGACTTTTGCACAGTACTGTATATGTATTTACATATATTTAAAACACATTATGTAGTGATTGCTATCAGGATGTGAGACTTTCAGCCAGCGTAACAAAAATGTTTCCGGAAAATATAATCACCCACCCTGCCTTTAATGTCATCTAAATGTTAAAATATAGTACCTGCAATGCACTACGACTGGAGTGTGTAGTGGGCGCTGAAGCAGGTAATGTCCATGGACTTCTTGAATGAAATGGATGAGGTTGCTCTTACTCTCTGGAAGACCCCTATTCATAAAAACATGCCCAGAAAGCATTACAAGCATAACTGGAAACAGGGCTGTACCTTGAGAGGTAGCCAATTGAAAACATATGAAACGTATTGGAAAAAAAATGAAAACAAAGAATGTTCATTTACAGTTCAGGCCAGGAAGTAAACTGAAGATGTATGATGGTGCGTCTCAGACTCTGGTCCCGGTACTGCAAACCTATCATGCGTTCTATATGGGTAGGAGTGCTCTTCTGGGTGGTCAAAGTCAGTGTGATTGGTCCCTGGGCTAGCTGTTGCCCCCTCTCTGATGGAAAGTAGCGCAAAACCTTTTGCTGGAAATAAACAAAACAATGCAAATGATTTATATGGGCTTTTTTGGATTTCGGCCACTTTTAACTATTTTAACTGCATTGTGCTACAGCAGAAATCTCCAACAAAGTCTACAGACGTGCAGAGTTTGACTCCAACCCTAATTAAGCTCCTCTGAATCAACTAGTCAAGGACTGCTAGAAACACCAGGCAGGTGTGTTGGAGTTGGCTGGAGCTAAACTTTGCAGGTCTGTGGACTTTCAAGAACACAGATTGGAGACCTTTGGGCTACAGTATCATATTTACCTTCTCCAATTCTTGCTCAGACACAAGCATGACAATTACAGAAACCTTCTGCTCATAAACCATTAGCCAGAAGTCAGCTGCAGTGCCAATGAGAGGAGCTTGTGTTGCAATGAGCCAAGGACAGTATGGAGACAAATCCTCAATGAAATTTGCATTGATATAGTCATCTTTACCAGACTGCAAAACGACACGATTGCAGTCGTAAGGCATCACATCCTGATGGCGATTCTTCATGGTGTAGCAGCGAGCAATGGCAATAGAGAGCTGTCGAGTATCCTTCTCCTGCTGCTCTTGCAGTTCTTTCCATCGAGCATCAAGTTCTGACAGACCTCCCTCCCCTGATGGACGCTCTAAAGATTGGACTGTTGATCGAAACCGTTCTAGATCTGCACTAAGCTTTGAGACTCTCTCTGGTGCTTGGTAAGGGTCCCCCTGAATAAGTCTCACACCCTCTGCTTTTTTTCTGTGATGTTCCTCTTGAGGATCAGCTTTGGTGGGTAGTAAGACATTGGCAGTGTCCTTGGTACCTCCATGCTGACTCTCTGGGCTTGAGGAAAGCAAGTCATCAGTACTAGAGTTCTGCCGCTGATACAGGGTGGAGTCTGGTGGAGGCATGGGACCACTGGGGGCTGGGGTAGTTACTGAGGACTGTGGTAGTGCTGCTCCAACTGGGGTAAGAGCAGGAGATGGCCTCTGAGTCACCATACCTAGTGACGGAGGACCAGGAGAGGGAGAGGGTGATGGAGCAGGAGAAGGCAACACACAAGGCTGTGGAGCCCCAGGTGCTCCTGAAGATGGAGGTATTACAGGATGCTGAATTGATCTGGGAGGAATGTTTCCACCTTGTGAAACAGCATAGGAAACTGGACCTCCTGGGGGTAGATGTTGTGGAGCTACAGACTGTGAAGTGGGCAGCTGAGATTGTGGAGAGGCCATAGACTGGCTGGGAACTGTTGGAACACTCCCTGGGTAACTCATCGCTGCAGAGCTTGCAGGAACAGTTGGCTGAGGGTGGTAAATATTGTGAGGGGGCACAGGAGGACAAGGCTGGGGAAGGGCCTGTGGATGATTTTGATGCTGTGAAGGAAGAGTGCTGGGGTGCATTTGTACCTGTGATGAGAGTGGGACATTGGGTATCTGTGGCTGAATCGGAACAGTAGCCCTCAGAGGTGCTGCTGAATATGTTGGTTGATGGTTGGATTGAGAGACAGACACTATTTGGGGCTGGGGACAGTGAGATAGTGACTGGGAGACTGAAGGCATTTGTGGATGAGAGGCAGGTGACATGTGAGTGGATGGTGGAAGCATTTGGGGCTGATGGGGAGGAAGTATGTGAGATGAGCCTGGAGGTATCTGCATATGCGGTGCAGGGGCTACATGATGAGAGGACAGGGGTATTTGTGGATGATGAACGCGAGACAACTGCTGATTGACAGGTGTTTGGGGATGGGAAGCAGGGGGAATTAAGTGTGGCATTGATACAGGGGGAACAGTGTGAGAGGACAATGGCACCTGTGGAGGCAAGCCGTGATGGGACATCTGACCCTGGGTGATGGTGCTAACTTGGGGAGGTTGGGGATTTGAAACAAATGAAACAGGGGGATAACCTTGATGGGGCTGTACATGGGCAGCTGAGGCTGAGTGTATATTAGATGCAAACTGTCCTTGGATCGGTGGTTGCTGATAGTTTGGTGGTCCAGGCTGTCTTGCTGGAGCTATGTACTGTGGGAACTGAGGTGGAGCATGTTGAGGAGGCTGAGGTCCTGTCATAGGCCTAGGCATTTGCTGTTGAACTGGTGCAGGTGGATAAAATGGCTGTGGTTGGCTTTGACCACCTTGTTGAGCAAATACTTGCTGAGGCTTGGGATGGGGGGTTGGCATTGCCTGTGGAAATTGATTCATGGGAACCCCTGGCTGTTGTATGTATTGGACTTGAGGTGTCATATGACATGAAGCCGCATATACAGATGGGACAGAAGGTGGAATGGGTTGGTGTGGGGCAAGGGGAGGTATAACTGCCTGGGTAGGTGCAGGACTGTAGCTAGGTATAGGTGTTTGCACACTATTCACTGTAGTGGTGGAAGGTCGGACAAGAGTACTGGGTGGTCCAGGTTGGCTTTGTGAAGATGGAGGGCAGTACCTAGACACCGGTGGTGGTGGTGCTGGAAGAACCTGAGGTGGTTGTGTTGGGTGATTGGGTGGTTGTGGGAACTGCTGTTGTGGCAGATGTGGTTGGGGAAGACTATAACTAAAATTCTGAGAGAGAGGTGGCGATGGGAAATGGGATATTTGAGCAAGAACCTCAGGAGGTGGCAAATTTGGGGGAAATCGGGTTTGTGCATACAGTAAACCTGAGCCAGCGCCAGGCCAACGCAGAACGGAGCGAGCAGGTGCCCCAGACAGTGATGTAGGATGATTAGAAGGTGGAATAGTAAGTTCAGGAGGCAGGCTGCGTAGTTCTTCTGGTAGATCCCCACCAAGGGCTAGGATAGCAGCACTCAGCTGGGCAAGTTCAGGGTCATCTATACTGGCAGGATCCACACTCTGGCCTCTCTTCTGAGGTGGCTTTGGGGCAATGGGTCTTTGGGGAGTGTTCTTTTTGAGCTCTCTGTCAGATATGAAGCAGAATCTAATTAATAGAACTGAAAGAGTTAATATTGATAAAAACAATTTTCTTAAAGAAAGAATCAGGTTTGCCTTTTCCTGTATAAAAAAAATAAGACAGAGTAAATTACTATTAAAACTCTTGATTACTTTTCTATAATGGCTTGTCTCTCCTCCTTCCGTGTCTTGCAGACAGCCTTGGCTCTCTCCAATAGTCGAGAGGCCTTGGTTTCCAGGTCTTCATAAAACTCTTTTCCCTCCTGAGATTTCTTCATTAGGTCTTCATAGGCTTCATAGGAGGCCACAAGCATCTGTATAGTGCTGCTCCATCTAAAAGTACAAATCAAATATACCCATGAAAAGTGTTTCACTTGTGGCACACAACTTGACTGCTCATGACTAAATCTTTCCAGTAAAACTAAGTATTCATGCTTGTATCACACATAAACGGCTTACTTCAGCTCAAAGCTTACTTATGTTCGGTTTCTGCCAAGCCCTTGCGCACAGTGGCATACTGGACGTTAGCCTCTGTCAGTGCCTTCAGGATGTTCTCCTGAGCTGCCAAGTTCTGATCAATGTATACCTTCACCTGCTCATACTTCTTGAGCTGCTCCTCAAAGAGTTTCTGTGAGGATAAGGGTGGGAATTAAGATTAAACTAACATACAAGCCCCTTTAAAGCAGGTTTTACAGTCACAGAGGGTCCATACCTTCATGTCTGCTCGCTCAGTTGTGACCAGAACAGCAGTGATGTCGTCCTGCTGTATGAGGTCTCGTATCTGCTTCTCCAGTGAGCTTCGTTGATCTCGCATCTCCTGCACTTTACCCAAAATCCTCTTCATACTCTGGAGACCTGCCATCTCATCTGAAAATGTTAACAACAACATTTCTTAGATGTTTATAATGTTACCTTTCATCTGACTTACAACAGAACACAAAACACCCACTAACCCTCACTAAGTTGAGGCCTCGGTAATGCCTCTCTAAGGGTGTCCAGCGGGCCACCAAGGAGTCTCAGATTACTGATGTGTAGATTCATGGCCCGATGAAGCTCTGTGTTGGTGAAGCTGGCTTTCTCATGGGCTTCCAAATATTTCTCCAGGTCCCTCCGCAGCTCAGCCATGGTCGAAAGCCGTTCCGGTACAGCCTGTTTTCCAGCAGCCTCTTCTAAGCTTCGCTCTCCTGCCTCATCCTCCTCCAAAACATCCTTAATCTCCCGCAAAGAGGCCTCTACATCAGTAAACACACCTGAAAGGACTGAGAAGAGGAGGAGGCAGGTGTAAAACTCGCTGTGTTTTCTCAACATTTCTCAGTTTGCAAAATAACAAATTTTTAGAAAGAGCTATTCAGTAACTTTAAAGCTGCAATCTGTAACTTCTCTGTCATGTCTGTTTGAACCATACAAGTTACAGGTTACTTTACATACTTTTTATTGTATATTTAAGTGTAAATTTATGTATATTTAAGTCAAATAAAGCCAAATTGGCATGTCTCATGAAATCAGACCTGACAGCTCAAATTATAAATCATTATTATAAAATTAACGTTTTATCAGGGTATGGTAAGGAAGGTAAGGTTTTGAACACTGATCTGTCATGTACACGCTCATGTACTTTTTTACCCAAAGAAGTTACAGGTTGCAGCTTTAAAATAAAAAGAAGCTACATGATTTAAAATACAACTACATTAAATAATAAAGGTTTCAAAGTTTCTGGGTAGTTTAAGATGCCACTAACCTTGCATTGACTGGATAAGGTTTTTCACAGTATCCGGTCTCACGCTCAGTGCTGCACACTTTTCCATCAATACAGATGGGATGGTATTATACATCTCCATATTATCTACTGAGTCTTGGTCCAGACCAAGGGAGTCCATGAACTGTCTACAGAAACATGACATTTGAGACGTTTACATACATACTATGTTTTTCAAATGTATGGTATTTTTAAAGCTGTTTGCACTCACTCTAGTGCCTCATTCTTGCTGTCTATTTTTGCCATAACATCTCGAAGCAGCTTGGCCTTCTCTTCACTGTAATTTAGACCAAAAGGATGTATTGATAGAACCCAGACCCATATAAGGTTGCATTTTAAATATACCAGGAAAACCAACAAACTGGGGAACTGCACCGTGAGAATATATTTCTCACTGTGATTAAATGTGGAGTAGTTCAGTGGGTATGCATACTTTTGCAAGGCATCGTATGTTTTTATATCTTATATGACAAAATGTTTCATTTATCATGATTGTTATCAAATTTTGTATCTATAATGTGTAACAAAACAGTGATGATAAACCTGTAAAGAGAAGAGGCTTCATGTGCAGCCATTGGAACCAGCTTTGAAAAAATGTCTGGACCAGTGACGCTGGGGTCTGTTGGGTTCACGGGCAAGGCTTTGACCAATGGGGCACCTGTATTAGGCAGAAGAGTGTTAAAGACTTTTTTAGCTAATACCGAATACTGCGTTTTGACTAGTCAATGACATCACAAAATAACAGCGTACCAAAACGTAAGGTGGCCAAAATACCTTTCACTGAGGTCAATGTATCCTGAGACGGCACCGCTTCGTGATAAATGAAGTCGTTATCTTTCTTGGCAGAATTAAATCTAAAATAATAAGTGACAAAATCGGAGACGTTTTATATATATGAAATGACAACTTTGGTAAGCCACTAAGCATAACCATGTTTGCTTACTTTCCACCAATGACATCCATGGTGAATCTAAGGGCTTCCTGTACACTGTCTGGCTGCCCTTTGGCCACTTTAATGGCTTCTGTGAGTTTATCAACTGAGCTCTGAAGATAAGCGACCTGTTGAACATTTAATAAATATTAGGACTGTCAATCAACTAAAAAATATATAATCACGATTAATCCATAATATTGGCAATGTTAAGTTTTGTGTAACTACATGCTTAAAAAAATAAAGCTGATTCCAACAACTGTCCAACAATTCCAATAATAAAAGTCCAATAATGAAACAAGAAAAAGTAAGAAAACCATTTTACCCTCTCTCCAAACTTCTGCTGCTCTTCAGCCTGTTTCCCCATGTGCAACTGTGAGAAAACGCACTCAGTATGACTATCTTTGAATGATGGACCAACCAGCTTTCTAGTTTACACTTAGTTTGAACAGAACACTCACATGAGCGATTGCAGCAAAGTAGTAAATCTTCATCTGCACTAATTTCTTCCAGTCTTTCTGTATCTTGCCCAACATTGATGCAGTTTCAGAGTTCTCCAGAGCTCTGCACGCCTCTTTGTAGTAGTCCACCACCTGAAAACAAAGTCGATAAATCTATCACATACAATCTAAAGAATACGTAGAACACTAAAGAATAAGTAGACATGGGCATGCCAACACCATTCTGTTTTTTGTGTTCCACACAAAGCGGGAGAATTATGACCCAAAATTTTCTTTTGCGTGGCCTGTACCTTTTCAAAATGCTAATAGCAGAGAAACTCTGAACAATATAAAAGGAAATAAATTCTTCACCTGGGCACTTATACGAGCAACAAGGAAGCTCTTCCTGTTGTCCAACATGGATTTTTCCAGCAGGCACTCTTGGGCCTGACCCTGAAAAGAGTGTATGGAACTTAACCAGCGTAAATAAAGAAATGTGTGTGTGAATTTTTTTAAGAGTAGATGGACAAGCTCAACAAAGATGATACCAGCATGAGGTTGATGTTGAGATTAAGGATCTGGTGACTCATGTCCACACTGAAGTTGTGGCTGAAGTGATCTCTCAGGTAGCTGAACGCTCCAGCTGAACACTGGAAGTGTGTGCAAGATACCTTCATTCCCTAAACAGTGAAGGAGACAATGAGCACCCTAGAAAGAGTTAGTTTTGTTGTGATTTGCTGTAAGGCTTTCCAGTAGCTTAATGGAATGTTGGCAGTGCATAGGTCATGGGTTTCGATACCCACAGAACACATACTGATTAATAAAATGTATAGCTTGAATGCAATTTGCATATTTGCCAAATACATTAGTGTTTTTTTTTTGTTTTGTGACAAGTAACACAATTTAATTAATAATTGCTTGATAAGAGGACATAAACAGCTTGGAATAATCTGAACATGACGCAAGCGCTGCATTAAGGCAAGGGAGGTTCAGATTGGTTGGCTCGGCTCACCTCTTCAGACACCCTGTTGTCCATGGCTCCCAGCATTGAATGAAGAGCTCCTACAGCACAAGAAACATGATTTGAATCAGGAAACAAGCCTGACCTAACAAAACTCTTTCTCAACCACACAGACGTATTTCAGACACACAAAGCAGCTCATTCAGGGAAGGAATAATGTGTTGCTGTCTGACACTAACTCACCCAAATTATAAAGGATGCAGGCTTGTTCGTAGCAGATGTCATCATGGGTCACTGTCTTCCCAGAAAATATCTCTGTCCTGTGTATTAGACAAAAGGAATTGTTGGGGGTTATCATTACAAATTAAATGTCAATGGAAGACAGTAATGTGATGGCTGATCTGGAGCCCTCACCAGGAGATGGGTACAGCAGCTTCCTGCCCCGGTCCCAGAGGCACACGACTCTGTAGATAATGCAACTGCCCAAAATACTTCCTTAACGTACTGCAGCCCTCAAAGTCTCGTGTGACGTTCACTGCACTCTAGCAGGACAGGATAACAGAGAATGTATTGTACTGAATATCCTAAGAGAACAGAAGGAAACTAGAAAACAGAACCCAGAAATCCCACAGTTCTGCAGAACTGTAACAGCAGTGGTTCAGTTAATACATTGTCTTGCTTCTTCAGTGATAATACAGAGACCACCAGAGGTATTGGGACAGTAAAGAAACAGTTGCTCTGTTTGCAGGGGAGTTTTTTTCAAAAAAATGACTATGAGATTAAAAGATGGTTATAAGGCAAACATGCAGAATGTCACACTTTGTTGTTTGGCTGTTTCAACACATAGATGTTTCACAATTTAGAAGAACAGCGGAGTTTAATTTCTCTATCTAATCTTTGTGTTTGTAAGTGATCGGCTGTGTGCTGTTGCATTATTTGTGCACACATTAAAAGCAGGGAATGTGTAGTATCAGTTCTGTCCATTGCCTCTGCAGTCTGAGTTTTGCATTTGGAAAGAACACACATAAGCCAAGACGAGGCAGCTGACTGTGACAGAAAATCAGTGAAAAATGTCCAAAAATGTGACATTCTGTACATTTACCTCATATTCATGTTTTATTCAAAAAAGAGTTTTTGACTCTGTGGCAAATAGAGCAATTAGACTAATCTAATAAAGCTTTCCACTTCCATTGTGGTTAATACATTTTACCATTGCTAAATCAACGCAGCGCACAAGACTCACCTGTCGCAGTTGCTCCAGTTTCTTCAGCTGCTCATTATAATTGTCAGGATCTTCACCGTAGTTTCTCAGTATGAACTGAGAAAAGGAGAAAACAAGTCATAACAATATCTGGGAGCAAAACATTTCACAATAGAGGTGAAAAAATGAATCAGGCGTTATGACGAAGGCTGCGATACAATCTGATGCTTTCATGACTCAATGCATTGTTTTATTTAGACTCATCGCTGTTAATTATTACCATGCAACATAAACAAACCTTTGGCCTAGATTGTTAGAGATGGATCTAATATCTGACACAACCAACATGACACAAGCGGAGAAATCCCTGACTGCTTGGAGGAAGTGTTTAAGATTTCATTCTGTACAATAAAGAAGATCAATACAGTGAACTTCACTGTATCCTCTGGAGGGGAACCCATTAAACAATTAAAAAAGAACCCATAATAATACAAATAATAATAATAATTAAAACATGCAGTCATGTTAACATGTGACATTATTACACTGCGCTGAGGCCAATAACATGATGGCATCTAGTGTAGCTCTACACCAAATACAATCAATAATGGTTTATGATACTTAAAATCATGATCTACATGAATTGACTATTAACTACAACTGAGTGACAGAATATGAGAACTCAGCTATCTAACATTACAAAGTCAATTAGATGTACATGTTCATAAACACTGAGGATCCCATAACAGACGAATGACAAAGCCGAGGTCTGAAACTGGACTTTAGGGCAGCTCATCTACACGAAACAAGTTATTGTGTTGATTTCTGATGACGGTCTGTTTCGGGTCGTTCAGGCCCGTCTGATGATCCATTACCTGTCTGACAGTCGGACTGAACTGAAACTCTCCGGCCTCCTTCAGATCCAGCCAGATCATCGGCATTCGCGGCACGGCCTCCATCACAGCCGCCGACCGCGGTGAAACAGTATCACAGCCGAAGGAATGAACGTCCGATGAAGAATTAGTTTTAGTTTTACTACCCCGAACCACTGTGTCATGTCCCCATTTACACCCATACAGGAAGCGGATGTGACGCTAGGCTGTGACGTCACGAGCGCCGGGCACTCTGGGAAATGTAGTTCTTGTTTTTGTGTGTGTGTGTGTGTGTGTGTGTGTGTGTGTGTGTGTGTGTGTGTGTGTGTGTGTGTGTGTGTGTGTGTGTGTGTTTGTAGTTCACACGTGTGTGTGTGTGTGTGTGTGTGTGGTTATTCTTTTATGTAGCTTTGACATTTTACCTCTATAGCATTTTTATAACCTGGTTCAGTTCCCTTTGGACCGCTAATGTCCTATCAATTGAGCTGCAGGCACTGATGCCAGTTCTGTAAATGTAGTTCTCTCTCAAAATTCAGGTTTTTACACAAAGTTTACTCTCATATTTCATGTTCCAGCAGAAAGGTGGCAGGTTTGAGCCCTGCAAAGAGGTGGTCTGTTTCATTTGAATTAATTTATTTATCGATACTTAATACTAATTTATTATAAAGGACAGAGAACAGCACAAATGGAACAGAGAAAAAGCAAACATGATAGGGGTGGAATGGGGGAACAAGAATAAATAACAAGAACATTATTCACATTTGAGGAAATGACAAATGGCAGCAAAAAAGGAACAAAAATATCATTACTAAGTTAAAGGAAAGTAATCCGAAAGTGTTTATAGGTCCAGAATATGAATTAATAAAAAAGTTTTCCTGTATCTTACTGAGGTTATTAGGAAGGAAGTGACTGGAGATCATTAGACAGGAAATTGCCTCAGAGAAGCTTTAAAGTTATGTGGAACTGATTCCGGTTTTCTCATTTTATTGCATGTGGACTGCGGACACAGTCACATGTACTACAAGTAAATAATGCCAATAAAAATAATGCCAATAATGCTGCCGATTATTGTGTTTCTCCTGCCTGGTAAGACGTGATTTTCTTACTTTTTAATCTGTTGTCCTGATCTAAATCAGGACAATGCGTTTTGGTTTTTTAGGTGTAAAATGGTGTTCACAAATGGTCAAAAAGAAAAGAAAGTCAAAATCTATGCTGAACAAATTTTAGTTGACACAACGCAGACTTTACCTGATTCATATAGAAGTGTTGTATTTCTATGTCAGTGGAAATCTGTTTTAATAGTACGGTAAAACTGAGTGTATTATGATCTCCAGGTGTTCTCTGTAATGAGAACTACGATGTGAAGTTTCCGGAACTCTCCATCTGTGGAGTGCGAGGATCCAACGTCTTTATTCCCTGTAACTTTACATATCCAACGAGCCAGCTAAAAGAGTTTTTATGGTGCTCAAAGACAGACAACAACAAATGTGACACAGAAGGGCCGTATGTCTACAAAAACACAGTCAAGAACAATGAAACGAACTTTCAGTACACTGGTGATACAACTTCAAATTGTTCTTTGTTGATCAGTAATATTAATTTAACAAATTCTGGAGAGTACCTATTCAGATTTGTAACCACTATTGAAAATGGAAAATATACCAGCAAATCCGCAGTAAATGTTACAGTTACAGGTAAATTCAAAATAACATTTTTAGCAAAATGTTTTTTAAAACAAAAATGCTCATGTATTTCTCTTGTTTGCTGGTAGATTTAAGAGTGTCCATGAAGAGGTTAAAAGTCAATGGAACCATAATAGCTGGTGACTCTTTAAACTTGACATGTACCGTCTCTTGCCCTGGTTATTTACGACAGTTTCAGTGGTTTAAAAATGACAAACCAATACCACCATCAGATCCAGTCCTCATCTTCAGCAGTGTAACTCCTCAAGACTCTGGGAATTACTCCTGTTCTTTGAGGAATTTTAAAGCGAGTGCATCAAAGCAAATGATGCTTTATGTTGAAGGTAGGTTAAACTGGTCAACATATTATGAACACTTCCAACCAAGTTAAATTTAGTTTAGGAAATGTCTGATGTATTGCACATGCTTTAGAATAAATTGTATTTTTGTTTTCTGTAGACACCTCAACATATTTTTGGATTATGATTATTGGAGCGTCTTTAGTCTTTGTTATTTTCATCACTGTAGCTGTGGTACTCTTAACATGGTGGGTCCTTTCTTTAGTTTTAGTTTTATTTGTAGTTGCACATCAATTAAAAATCTCATAATGAGATAAGTCTGGATGTAATGCTGACCATTAGCACATTAGATATCTGACAGCAATTGTGTTAATGGCTAAGACCTGAGACACAAAGTTTGACTGCATTTACAGAAAAAGAGGAACGTTTTTAATAACTGTAAGCCAAAAACTGTAGATATAGATCTATATTTTAAATAACACTTCTACTAAATACCAAGACCAACAAACAAAACAGACAGATAAAAACAAACTTACAAGCAATCATAGTCAGAATCCTAAAATGTATTATTTCTGATGCATTACCTTTACATTTTGCTATTTATAAACATGTCTAAATATCCCTTGTGTCTTATCATTAGTAGGAGAGCAAAAATTCAGCAGACACCAGAGGAGAATGGAGAAACAAAGGTTTGATCTTTTCCTTGTAATTGATGTACCTAACTAGGCATTATGCCACAGTTTCCTAAACATATATGTTGAGACAACATGTTTAACGGTAGTACCACAAGTTTTACTGTTTTAGTAAATCTGTCAGTTGCACACTATCATATACGGCTATCAGCATGACATGATCAAACAGCCAGTTCTCACTAAACTATAGAGACCAGAGGATGTGCAAGAACAGGAAGTGCAATACGCATCCGTCAACATCACCACCAAAGAATCGTAAGACGTGAAAAACTGCAGTCAAATATTTCTTCATATGTACATGTTGTAATCTGATTCAAGTAGTTTGCAAAATGTGTTTCATCATTTGAAAAAAAATATTCAAAGTGAATGTAAGGACAAAATCTTAATCTTAAAGTATTGTGATTTTCATACTTTATGGGTATCTCACGCATTGCATTTACTTTTAGGTCTGCCAACATCGATAAACAGAATGAAGACTCAACCATTTATAGTACAGTGAGATTGAATTAAAGCAGAAATGTGAACAGACCTAAAACATGATCCAGATACAATCTGGACTGTCTCATATTACTCAGAGACTCAGTGACAAAATTAATTTCATAAGTTGCTCCATGATGATGCTGGATAAAGTTATATAATGTTATTGATCTTGATAAATTAATTTACAAATAAAATGAAATATTATGAAATGCATTTTAGGTGTGCCACTGAAGTTTTATTGTCAGTTATTGTTTTGTTATTATTATTATTATTGTATTTGAATACATATGCTGTGTTGGACATGTTTAACTCCTCTAAGACTACTAAAGGAACAGTGCACTCAGAAATAAACAACTCTGTCAGTATTCATTTCATCTAAACCCTTATGATTTCCTTTCTTCTCTTAAACACAAAATGGAAAATTGTGAAGGCTGCTCCGTTTGTACTTTTACATGCAGTTACAATGAAAGCTTTTAAACTTCACAAAGGAGAAAAATGTAAACAGGGCATGCTTATATTGAAACGTTAAAATATTTACATGTATACATTGCATGTATATTTTTACATTTATTTAATTATGGTTTAAAACATAAAACTGTTTTAGTTACGAGTGTTATCCGCGCTGCACTATATGACGTCATCAACAGGAGACAGGCCAGTGGACACGTTACCATGACAACAGCAGGACACACGGAAGTTGAGTGCGTGTCGGCCCAGCGCACTTCCGGCGGACAGGTGAGAGGACAAGCATCACATTTAATGATGTTTTCTTCAAAAATAAAGTAGCTCAGTTTGTTTTTACTTCGAGTTATCTTAATAATTGTCTAATCGCTGAATTTCGGGGCGCGTTTAGCTCGTTTAACCCTGCAAAGCGTCACACGTACCCATCACAACAAAACAAACATCCACGTTATGACGGAGGTTACACCATTAGTTCGTCCTTAAAGTTATTCTACTTATTCCAATATCTGAACCGACTAATTGCTTATTTGTGATTTGTTGTGGCAATGTACTTAATTTGTCTTTTAAAACGTTTTGTGTATGATGAGAAGTATTTCCTTGTCACGTCTGCCCTATATCTGCACCGTCACAATTACCTTAATGTGTATTGACATGATTAACAATATGAAAAAATGAAAAGGCAATTGAAATGTTTACTTTTACTATGAAGAAATGTTATCTTCTATTGTTATACACATTGTGACCTAATTAAGAACTACAGAGTGCTTTAACTTAAACAGCAAAATGCAATTAAGAAACTTTTGTAAACATTTTATTATTTTCTGTTTCAGCTTTTATATTTTTGCAGTTGGCTGCACCGGATTCATGAGGGGAAAATGCCCAGATTTCATGAGCGTCCAGCCCAGACACACGGTCATCCTGCCACAGACCTCAGCAGTCGAATAGCAAACAGATACATCATCCAGCATAGACTTGGAAAGGGAAGCTTTGGCACTGTGTATGTTGTGAAAGACACAAAAGCACCAGAAGCTGATAATCTGTGAGTCCTATAATATTTCTTTCTACTGCTGCAGACCCGACGCCTCAAATTATAAATCATTATTATAAACTTGCCTTTGCAAATCGGGTCAAAAAAGTTATGGATTGCAGCTTTAAATTCATTTTGGGTTCCATGATTAGCTATCATGAGATGCACATGAGTTTTTATTAGAGAAAATAAGATTTCTCCTTGCACTTATTATACTAGATTGTGCTAAAATAAACTTCCTTTACAAACTTTCCTGTCTTTAAAATGCACTCCCAGCCACCAGGGAGCAGCATTGGTCCTTATTACTGCTGAGCAACTGAAAGTCTCATTTTTACTTAGAGACTGAGTAAAACATCATGTTACTCTAATCATGTCTGAAATTATTTAGGATCATAAATGGTGTAAGTTCATACTCTGTATCATGCTTTCACCAGAGGGCAAAATTTACACAATTCACTTTCCACTGTTGATTAGTTGATTAGTAATATTTATTTATCTGTTAAGTATAGAGGCACATTTAAGCAATACAAGATTATCATATTTATATTTAAACATGAACGAATTTCCCGATAATAATGACCTGATCGTACATTGTTTCTTATATTGATTTATAGGTTTATGGGAATTTATAATTGGAAGCTTTATATGCACTGAAACACAAAGCCTGAGCAAGTTATGTTGTTGGCTGTTCATTTTCTGCTTTTAGCTGTTCCTGTCTATCACACTCAACTTTAGATGGTGGAAGGAAACCCGTGGTCACGCCACAGGTTACCGCCCTGTTTGCACTGAATATTAGTTGCATCTATTTGCCGCTTCTGACCCATCACACGCAGAGTTTTTTTCCCAAACCTGAATGCCCAACTTCAGTAGACCATGTCCATTATCCATCTCGCTCTTTCTTTCCTGTTTACACTCACATAAAATTGAGCCATTCAAAAATCCTGCTGGGTGTGTGTTTTGTTGCGACTGCTTTGGTGGCTCTTACTGTACTATGAGGTGCTTTGTTTCTTTGTGAGATTCAAATGCCAGAGTGGGGAGTGTTAGGTGAGCCTTCTGTACCCTTCTTCTCCTCCTGCTGACTTCTTACTGGGCGTTAATAGCCCAGACAAATGGCTTCTTATTCACCCTAAAAGTAGGACTCGTGTCTTGTGGGTTTCTCAGTAAATTCTCTGCATCAGCGATTGCTTGAGCATTGTATCTGCTGTCATGCTGAAATTTATATATAAAGGTGACGATGATGATGATGTAAAGGGAAGATTGTTTGTGATGGTAAATAATGCTGTCCTGTTTACATGCTGTTGATGAATGAGGCCATTGTAAAACCTTTTGAACACACAGATTGTTTTACACCTGTTGCATGTTGTTTATTTCCAGTTTGTTTTCACACCTCATTTATCACATAAAAATTCACATAGAGTACTGTGGAATGAAAACACACTAACACACACGCACACACATATTAGTTGTGTGTATTAGGACAAACACCTTATGGAGTCCCAGAAATAAAAAGTCATAATTTTTAGAGATTTTAGGCTAAACATCCATGTTCTTTTCTTTACAGTAAAGATGAATATTGGTTTATGCTGCCAGAAAGGACAAAAGTCTGTTTAGTGTTATAAAAGTAGTTAAAAAGACTTTTCATGGAAGAAAGACAAAATATGGGGTTGGTTTGACATTTTCGTATATGATGGTAACATGTTTAGTTTGAGCTGAAACATTCTCTTTCATATTCTGCATATATTCATTTAATGTGACAGTCGGAATTGAACAGAATCAGGATAATCCAGATAGGAAGTCTTTTCTGGAAGTCTGACCTTTACCCAGTCGACATCTCTATTAACAAAATGAACATGAGGAAAGGAGAGCAGTCTGTTATTCCCTCCGGTGTAAATGATATTACTTTCACAAAATGTGGTGAAACTTCCACTGCAGGCCACAAGGAATTTCAGGCAATATTGTATCTAAATAAAACCTGTATACTTATAGGAAAAAGCCATTATAATAACAAGCTTGTATTACAACCACCTTGCCCTAGTTAAAATATCACAATTATCATTTAAAGGGACAGCTCACCCAAAAATACAGTAAAAATCATTTACTTGTCATTTCAAACCAGTTTGGCTTTATTTCATCTGTGGAAAACAGAAGTGAATTAATTTCTGGAAGAATGATGGGCGTTGTCTAGAGGAATAATTCATGGGAGAGAATGTCCCTTCCATAAGGAATTAATCAATAATATATGTGAACAGATTGCACTGATCACAATGTCTAATCTGTTAATTTTGCAACGGCTAAAAACATGTCAACTCAATGATTTAATGCACACAAATACGAATAAGAGATTAATTAGCATTCCTTGTTGTAACACACGCTTGTGTTGGCCTCAAATTAACAACATTAAAAAGAAATGTCATTTTGACTGAATATTTAAGCTTGTTAATGGTTAAAAATGAGCGTCATAACATATAAACATCATAAGAACATGAGGTGTCTCTCCAGATGACCTCTCCAACAGACTTCCAGGGCAGCATATCTGGAGAGGTCTGAATATCTTTGTGTGCTTCCCTCTCGGAGGCCAGATCTTCCCCTGGAAGGGAAGTGTTTCTTTCTCCGGGCCTGAAAGCAAACTTTCAGCGTATCCTCCATGGATTTATCTGTCAGACGGTGTTCCCTGGAGATGGCTAGCAGCACTGCTTATATCTCCTCACTTTATGATCCAGCTCTGTGTTATACACCCCTCTCACTCTGTGTTCGGGTCCAACAGAACACTCTAATTTGTCTTCAGGCCGCAGGCTGGTCCCTCTCCACTTTTTGCTCTCTCTGAAATATTTCTTTCTTAACTTTTTATAATGTAAAGAAGCTTATTCCACTACAAAGACCTTTTTGAACAGAAAGGTTCTTTAAATGTTAAAGGTTCTTTATGGATTTATACAGTAAAAATGGTTCCTTTATGGCATCATTTAGCACCTTTAGTTTTAAGAGTGTAGCTGCACATCAGAAATACAAAATATTTTCCTGTTGTTATAGTTTTATATGTTACACCATTGGACAGGACGGTAGATGTATCAGAATATAATGCGCTGATATTGTAGTTAGTCTGCATTGTCTTTAATTGATCTAACTTGAATTGTAATTGTTTCCTGCGAAGCCACATCACAGTTGTACGTTTATGGTTTAATTTGGTTTGAGGCTTTTGTTATTTATATTATTTCAGAGGATATAGACTGTGAAATCAAGCAGCAGTCAGTCATCAGAGCTCTGCGGTTTACTGCATATTCATACCTGTTTTCTCTGATCTCTGGATTGAAATGGAGAGCGGAGCCGTGCAGGTTAAAATTGCGCAGGATTGTAATTGGTTGTTTGCTGGGCTCTCTGTTATTCTCAGAATAGAGCTTAAATTGCCTCTCCGCCTCCAGAGAGAGACTGAGAAATGGGACATAAATGTGTGTTCAATTATTCACTGCTGGAAAATTTCAGTGATTGAAGGTTTTTTTGATGTACCGTTTGCTGTTCTTTACTTTTAACACATTTAAACAATTCTTTCACAGATGAAATTACTACAGGACCGCTACTATTTTACACCAACAATAGTAGAGAAATGTACAGTTTTGTAAACATTTAAACCACCTCAGTAATTAATCTTCACAATACTTTGAGGTAATATTAAACAAAGTGTTATTTTTCGTATCTCTAAGGATTGCACATGACCTATTGTATATACAAGTTTCAACCACTCTCCTTGCCCTCCATTGGTCAGTTAAATGGAGGGTCCGCTCAGAACTCATACTATTGTTTAAAGCAGTATTACTGTTACAGGCTGGGATGAATGCTCAGGTCAGCAGTGCAGTGTTTACATGATATTTACATGTGTGGGGGAAAATTAGCATTTAAACAGCTTAAGTATAGTTTTCTCTGTTATTACTGTAGGCTGTGACAGGAGAAACCGTTTTAACACTACACACTTCATCTTTAATACTGTATCTGGTCTCTTATACTTTCTGTATTGCTGCACACAGTGGCTAAGCAAACAGTATAATATATTATTTAAACATGTATTGATCAGCATCAGCAAATATTTGGTTTTGTATCACATAAACCACAGATCAGTGGTTTGTTTACAAGTGTCAGTCGACTTTGATTTATGAAGTGTATTCAGTACTTTATATAAAGTGGATAAACGTATACCCATTAACTTATAAATGGTACACTGCTTGGGTGGTTGATATAATAAACAGGTAGAAGCTGAATAACGTAGAGCGTCACATGCTTTCAGCTCAAATGTTCCTTATTCTGGTCTTGTGACATAATGCATTATAGAGGCATGTTAGCTGTAATGAAACATGAGAGGGGGAGGAAGTGGCCGAGAGGAAATTAGGTTTTAGAAACGAGAAAGTGCTACATGAACCTGTCATGTCTGGTGTAATGGATGTTCTGTGTATGCGGCACTTCTACAGTGTAAGCAAAAGTAAAATAAATTTAAAGTAAACCATGCTGATGTAAGATACAGGGAGGCGTGGCTTAGAGTTTGTGCTGTTTTAGATATGTTATTTGAGCTGAAGAATCAAGTCACATCATGTGACTTGAAAGCTGTGCTTTTACTTTTCATGAGCAATTTGACTTACAGGTTTCTCCTTGTGGACGATAAAACAGGTAAAGCAATGTAGCGACGGCAGCTGAATCTTTAGCTGGGTGTTAGCATGTATTTGCCTCCGGAGACCCGTGACATCTGAAAATGTGATAAAGAACTCATGCATAATTTCCCTGCAGGTGTTGGTGCCATTTGGAGGCATTTGGTGTACCAAATGTTTTGTGACATGCTTTTTTAAAAGTTAAAAGGTTGTCTTTAGCATTTTAGAAAACACATTACCAATTACACCCGTGTCCCAGCTGCCAGGAAAACATGAAGAATGAGAGCGATCCGGCTTTAAGCTGCTGAAGTGCGCTCTCTCTCCTCGTTCCCTTTGCTGTAATGACTTTTAAGCAGAAGAGGCCAGGAGGCGGGGCCAGTGAATTGAGCTTATTGCTGTTGGTACAACTCCGCAAAGATCTGGAAAGAAGGTCACAAAATATGGTTTTAAAGCCCTGCATTGTGTTAAATGCTCAATTATATTTTTCTTTCTGCAGAAAGTGGATTAAATTAGAGACAGACAATCAGTATTTGTCCCTTAAACTTAAAATATGACGTTTGTTCTGCAGATATGGTGACTGTTTTAAAGCCAGCTGGATTCTCAGCAGAGTTTCTCTCTTATTATCATATAGAGTATTCTTAGTTTTTAAAACAGCTAATGATCACAAGTGTTGCATTATTCAGAGGGTTTTAAATATAATCAAAGCATGGTAATTTATGCTTATAGTTTTCATTCAGATAAAAAATGTTTCTGATTTTAAATAAGGATCTTTAATTCAAACACAACATCCCATAAAAACACAAAAAATCACAAATGAGATTGCTTTAATATTTCATACGGAGACATTTGTGGTTTCTACAGCCCAGATCTTTACTCTAGAGTTTAAGAAGAGATTTCAGCTAGATTACAAGATGAACTCAAACATTTTTCATCATCAACTTTTGCAGAACCAGATCATCTGAGCTTTGCTGCGTGTGTTAATGTAATGGCTCTGTTTTCTTACTGTACATTAACAATTGTCTCATTTGTGTCTACTTTCATTTCTTCTAAGGAGTTTGAAGAGATGCTTCTGAGAAAACGTTGACACCTTCATTAAGCCTATGAAGCAGCAAGCTCTAAGCAATTAAACCTTTTTGGGTGAGGCTGTCGGAGTCCTCTTTTTCCTCATTTGAGAAGATCACAAGGTTTATCTGATGGATGTGTTTCTTCCACAATTTAAACACTGAAAGCAGAATAATTACAATGACTTTTTGTAATCTGTGAGATAATGTCAGACTAAATTTACAGTGTGGCTCTGGCTTTCCTATCACAGCTTGGAAAGGTCACGAAAAACAGTCTGTCCTTCTGTAAATGACATTTTTAGGCTCACACCACAGCGGGTAATTGAGAGACGTGACACTTATATAAACACAGTGTACCTGAGGAGAGGTGGCAGGGCCTGGGCAGTGGGAACCTGGAGAGACTGGGGAAAATTAAAGTCAGAACAAGCAATGAGGTGAGCAGGTTGATTTTGGGGCTCCTGAGAGCAAAACCGACAGAAAAAAAGTCAAAAATATGGAGCTAGGATGTGTCAGTCATCACCTCTGCTGGGCCTGTGTAAATACACTGCTTTTAATAAATATCCAGCTAACAGGGAACATTCTCAGACCGTTGACTAACATTCTCTAAAGGTTCTCCCAGAATTATCAAAAAACATTCTTGCAGCACCGTTAGTAGAATGTGTTTCTAATGGTATATTTCATATGTCAAAAATGTTATTCTCCAACAGGTAGTAGTACAGTATGTTGATACAGTATACATTTTCTTAACAAGACTTAACATAACAAGCTGTTTTATTGTGCAGGAAGGTGCTGAAGGCGATTTCTGTTGGAGAGCTAAAGCCTGATGAGACAGTCCGGGCCACTCAGGAAGCTCAGCTTCTCTCTCAGCTGGACCATCCAGCTATCCTGAAGTTCTACTCCAGCTTCCTGGAAAGAGACGCCTTCTGCATCATCACTGAGTATTGTGAGGTAATCTGTCTGATTTCATTTCCTGTCATCGCTTGTAGTTATAATAGTTCTAAACTGCCCATCTGGTTTTGCTTGTTGTGTTAGTTGTGTTTGTCTGTTGTGATCAGATGCCCTGGGTAAATATTACTATTCTGATAAAAAAGATGGAAGCCAGTTATATTGAGCCACAGAATTCAATCTGCTGTGCTGGTTTCCAGCGAGATCATGTTGGATATTTCATGTAGCTGCTCATCTGCTTTCCATCAAGCCACTGATCCAGGCCAGTTTTTTCTTCATATTTGCGATGTCTTTAGGGTTGTCAGGGACAACTCAGAAATGCCGTAAGTGTGCTGACCTCACCCAGAGGCCACGCTCATCTCCTCTGATGTTTCAGTGTCAGTCTTATCATCTGATCTTCTCGTCTTTTCTTATGAAGATGTGCATCTGCAGGTCAGGCTAGTCTTGTGTCATCTCCGGCCTGTGCTTTTGAAAGCTTGCTCTGTGATTATTACATTTGGCATGTCTCTTTCTCTGTGGTTCACAGTGCTGTTTTGTTCTGCAGTTACGTTCTCTGGGCTTTTCATGAAAATTCCCAACAGGAAATAAGAATTACAAAAGAGATCTCGTAATGTCTTCATTGTTTCTTCTAGACAGCACTGAGAATAGACTGAGCGCAAATGAAGACTTTAAGTAATAGTTTCCTGCCTCTCTGATTTTTCTTTTTAAATAAAGACCCTTAGTCATTTCAGTGTGTTGAGAGTTTTATATAAGATCTCATTAATGCTCAGATTTGCCCAGATACAAAAGTCTGAGATTTCAGTATGAACTGAGAATGTTCCAAAAAGAAATGTTCAGCTTATATTTCACCCCAAAAACATGAATTGTGTTTTGCATTAAAACGATGAAGTTTTGTTGTTGTGAATACCCTGGCCAACTTTAAATCCATACCAGATGTTTCTCATTACTGAAGGATAACAATATTTTTCTAACAGTAATAAGGATCAAGGGAAATGTGTGTAATTGTCATGAAAATAACGTCACAATGCAAAAAGTCATAATTAATTCCGAGTTATGCCAAAAAAAACTAAATGTAGGACTTGCATAGCCTGTGATTGACAGTCCATGACTTTATTCCAGACAGTCTGTAAAAGCAAAATTCAAGCTAATATGGAGCTGACAGTGTGTATTTACTAATTGTCAGACATACCACTATGTGACTGTTTGTTAAAATGAATGAAGAATTTCCTCTGCATGACTCACATCGCATTACCTCAAACTCCTTCAGATAAATGTCATGTCTCCTGAAGACTCTCAGAGAAAATAACAGGGTGTTTCCTCTCTTGTGATGGGGCTGATTTGCAGTTAGATGGGGTGGTTATCTTCAGGGTATTAAAAGCCTCTATTACCCTCCAACCCTCTGGCTCTTTGTGAATGCATGACCTTTGCGCTGCTGTATATTATTTTACTGTGAAACACTACATTATGTGTATGCTGTCCATAATAACTGGACAGTGTGTTCTGTGCATCTTGTATATAGTCTTTTACTGCCACATTACATAACTCCAGTGTTGCTGGTCACCCGAGAGTTTTACTCATTTTTTACACTCGTGTATATGGTGTAGTGACGAGAAAGTCATTTGATTTGACGCTCCAGTTTGAGACACGTACAGGTTTAATTCACAATGAGATTCTGATGAATGGAAACATTCATCATGAACGAGGGAACTGGAGATGGCTTTAGATAGCTCAGAGCTTTATTTCTTCTGTTGACACTGTGACGCTTATTCTTGCCTTCATTGTTCAGTTAAATCTCAGCTCTCATGAAAAGCGTTGGTGAAAACATCTGAGTGTTTTTTTTTTTCAGTAATGATGATCATAACCGTAGATAAATATGTTAGACTGACTAATTGTCTATCAGGCCAGTCCCAGTTACACTCATAACACAAATCCACCCTCATTCGCATGAGCAGTTGGCCTTCCTGAGGTTGTAAGAACGTTTCCCTAATGTTTCCATTAAGTAACAACAATGTTAAAAATGTTATTTGGAATGTTCAAGGAATGTTCAAAACATCTAGTTTCTTAGACATTGTATTAACGTTATTGCTTGATTTTAAGAACGTTAAAACATTTTTAAAACTTAACATTTTTAAATTGAATTGAATTGAATTTAAATGTTCCACTAACTACTTAAGAATAAAGTTTTTGATATGATAAATAATGTTAAAAACATTCTGCTAACGTGTTTTGATAACTTTGAAAGAACTTTTAGAGAACGTTATCCAGTGTTCTGGGAACATTCTCTATTAGCTAGAACAGTCCTACTAAACACAGCTCTTCGACTGCAGATCACAGTCGAAACGGTCTGTAAGATGAATAATTGCAGCATTCAGCATTAATTATGTGGGCACCTTTAATTAGCCTGATTTGCATAACTTCTTCAGTGAGTCAAACAACACAGGGGACAAACAAACTGTGCTGTCTGTGGGCGTCATTATCTGTGCATCCTCCCAGACTGCTGATTTTGTGTAATTCACTTTTGTGTAGTGAGTTTAGGCTGGGTCATGGTGCTTCATACAAAAGAGATTTTCAGTCCTAACATGTTGTGCCCCCTCTCTCTCTCTCTCTCTCTCTCTCTCTCTCTCTCCTCTCTCCCCCTCTCTCTTTTATTTCTGTTTCTCAGGACAGAGATTTGGAGTGTAAGCTAGAAGAGTTAAAACACTCAGGCAGAACATTAGCTGAGCCTCAGGTCTGTGAATGGTTCTGTCAGATGTTGTTGGGGGTACATTACATACATCAGAGGTGAGCTGAGAACACCGCATGAAATATTCACTTCTGACCCACTTAAAAAAATTGTTGTTTTAGGTTTGTTTTGTTGCCCTTGTGCAAAGCTTTGTGCTTTGTGAGGTAAATGTGCTGACAACGAAATAGCAGATTTTCCTCCCTATTCCTTAATTATCTGTTGATTCTTGTTTGTCTTTATTAATCAGGAGAATACTTCACAGAGATCTGAAGGCCAAAAATATATTTCTGAGGAAGAACATTGTTAAAATAGGTAAGCTCTGCTCTGGCAACCCAAAGGAAGCTTGATGATTATTTGATGTTCCAGAAACCAAAATCCCAAACCATTCCCATTCAGTAAAACCTGTTTCATGACAGTTAAGAGAAAGATTTACAAAGATAGAAGATCGTTACCCTCTGAATAAAAAACAGATCAATTGAGGCTAACAGTTTAACAACAGGAATAATCTGTTCTTTTCAAAGTTTCAAAGGAGACAAGCATGTCTGTTTTCTAGAGTAAGTTAAAGGTAAGGCAGGCAGTGTCGGAGAGGCTAACAACAGCAAGCTAGCTTTGAATGCATAAGATCCTGCCACGGACCTCCAACAGTAGACTTCCGTATGCAGATACATAGTTTGCTAGGCAAGTAGGACATCCTGTTATTGCATTTGGACCGAATGCAATGATTGGATGAACAATTTATGGTCCTGCACCTTCCACAGAAGAATTATATTTATATAAATATATTTGGACCATTTCACTTGACAGTGATCAGGATGTGACAAGACTTTCAACAAGCAATAACAATGTGTCTGGAACAGATAATCTGCTCTGCCTTTAACAACCAAAGTTGTTTCAGTATAAATGCTCTCACTGAGAATGAGTGACTGCAGGTCGCTGTCAATATGAAAACCTTGAAATATCAGTTTGCTTTAAGCTAATTCTCATAACCTGCAGTTCATGCGCAGAGTTGTTTATGTTGATGGAACCTTCATCAAATCCTCATATAGGTGACTTCGGCGTCTCGTGTCTGCTGATGGGGTCATGTGACCTGGCAACCACCTTCACAGGTACACCATACTACATGAGCCCTGAAGCACTGACTCACCGGGGATACGACTCCAAATCAGACATCTGGTAGGAAAACTGCTTCCTTTGTAATCTCTGTAAATATTTCAGAGGTTTCTAAGCATTTTCAGTCAAAAGTTTGAACACGCTTGGCTTATTGTATTATGTATTTCTCATTTAAATATTAAAAACTTTTTAATTGAGGGTTTAATGCTAGATATGAGTAACTAGTAAACTAGGTAAAGAGTGGTTGCTTTGACAAAAGATAAAATCTGAGTTTAATATACATTTATATACATAATTCTTATACTTTCATTGGGTTCATTCATATTTTTGATGACTGCTATTATGATTTTGATGACTACTATAATTACTATGATATCTGTAAAATAAAAATGAAATATTTGTAATGTATATTAATAAAATATGAAAAAGAATGAGTAGGTGTGTCAAAAATTCTGACTAGTAGTGTACCTCTAGGATAATTTTTAACTACCAAAAACATCTCAACCAGTCCATTTTCAATCCAGACTTCAAAAGTTTGTCATTATCTGTAATTCAGAAGTACAAGTAATGAAGTATTACGTTTGATTTCTGTCAAATTACAACCTTTGAAAATTAGTGAGCTCTGGCAATCTCTAGAAAATCATCACATGTCAGTAATTTAAAAATCAGAACCTAAAAAAATGACAGAAAGATGCAATCAGACACAACTGGAGACAGCTGAGAAATAGCAGGTATAATTAAAAACAATTCTGCTATCTCACCTGATTATTGAGCACTCAGGAGCTGTGTGGGTGTGTGTGTGTCCTGGTATTTACTACGTTGCGAGGACCAAATGTCTCCACAAGTATGGTTACACCAGCAAATTTTGACCTTGTGGGGACATTTTTATTTTCCCATGAGGAAACAAGCTTATAAATCACACACAATGATCGATTTTGAAAATCTAAAATGGCAGAAAGTTTTCTGTGAGGGTTAGGTTTAGGATTAGTGTAGGGGGATAGAATATACAGTTTGTACAGTATAAAAACCATTACGTCAATGAAATGTTGTTGCTTCAGTTGTTACCTGCCAGCGCTGGAATCGATTACCTTCTGATTACAACCGTGACTCCCTAACCAGTAGGCCAGTACAGAGCTGAGGGGTCTGTACAGACTCCAAAGAGGAATTGTGCCTCCTCTGTTTTTCAGTAAACGCTCTTAAGTCTGTGGAAGTCTGTGTTTATCTGTTTTGCATGACCGGACTCGACCATTTAAACACAGTAAATTCATTTATATGGTTCTTATGTTCTTCGTTTCAGCAGCCTGAAATCATAATAACACTCTTCAATGGACCTTTTCTGCTCAAGTGTTCCCTTCTAAAGTTCTAAAAATATAACTGGCATTTCATATAGTGTAATCATAAATACATAATGTAATGATCTGTATTTGTATAGAAGATCATAGTAGCATAGTATTTTGATTTGTTTTAATTTGATACATTTTTATGTGAGCATCAAGCTTTTATTTCATGGTCATATATCTCTGAGATATTTTGATGCAGTTTTATTGTCTCATGGTCTGCAGGTCTTTAGGCTGTATCCTCTATGAGATGTGCTGTTTGACACATGCCTTTGAAGGACAGAACTTCCTGGCTGTGGTGTTGAAGATTGTGGAGGGACCCACTCCATCCCTACCAGAAACATACTCCCCACAGCTCAACTCTCTAATGCAGAGGTACCAGAAAACAATGCAGGCCTATGTCAGCCCACACCAGTCTGTCTATTCACCATGGATGACTTTCTGATTCAGTCTGTTTCAAAGCAGATTTTACCAACCCCAAGCATGTTTTTAACGTTCCCAGAACGTTGGCTAACCTTCTCTAAAGTTCTCTCAGAGTTATCAAGTAATGTTAGTTCTTGCAGTAATGTTGGTAGAATGTTTTTAACGTTATAGATCATATATAAAAACGTTATTCTTAGGTAGTTAGTGGAACGTTTTAAAAATGTTATAGAATTAAAAAATAACATTCTTTGAATGACATTCTGATCACCAAGCAATAATGTTAGTACAACTAAAAAATGGGAAATTCCAAGAACATTCAAAGTAAAATTTTTAATGTTTTTGTTACTTATTGAAAATATTGTGGAAATGTTTTTACAACCTAAAATTGCTCGCTGGGTCATGAGGTCTTAAACTGAATTCTCTCTCTCTCCAGTATGTTAGAAAAGGATTCTTCACGCAGGATCTCGGCCGCAAATGCTCTGAGAAGCAGATTTATAGAGGAGAGCTTGCAGGTGAGGAGATCATCTGAATTGGAGGGAATCTGACCAGCTGTTCTGGGTATCTGCTTCAAAGGTTAATAAGACGGACCATAATGCATCAGGAAGACTTTGATTGCTGGCCAAGCTCGATAGGTTTCTAAAAGTTTGTTATGCATACTCATCATGTCATCGATTCTGCATCACATTCATCTCACACTGTGCGTGACCTTTCCAGATTGTGCTGTTGAAATGTCAGTGATTGGCATCATTACTGCTCGGCAAGTGTATTGATTGTAGAGCATTGTCATTGGCCTCATTCCCCGCCGTTTATGAATTATTATGCCTGTCTCAGGTAAACATTCAGTCTGTGGATGTTAAAGTCACCATCAAAATACACTATTCTTATTATTTACAGAATATTGCAGTGTTTGATAAGTGATTTCTCTGTGCATGTCATTTTTTTTTAATGTATGTACTCTGGTAATCTTTAATCAAAATCTAAAAATGTCTTAAAATGGTTCTGAATGCTGCGTCTAAGTTTTTTTTAGACCAGTTCAGACAGAACTAAAGTTGTGTTTCACACACATTATGATTTCAACACAACCATGGTTATTGATTTAATTATAGACCGTATTACCTGCTGTTTCTCTACTGACTGACTCTGGGGCCCTCAGAGAAAACAAAACCCATCTGGATAGGAATGTTTGTTATTGCGGTATCTTATTTTTTAGCATTTTTTAGCATATCCATGCTGGGAATCAACATGATTTTACTGTATGAGAATCTTTGTGTTATGGATCTTTATGATGATGTGGGCTTGTTATGACTTTCCCCGTTAAGTCTAATCTTAAATCATTAAGTCTTAAGATTATTTTATAGCTCTTGTCGAATGTGCCTCTGTTACAGTGTTTGCAGTTATATTGCCCTGTATATCACCTGTAGTTATATTTGTTTGTTTACATGAAGGTGCTTTGTAATTTGTGCTGCGTTCGAACGTTTGTGATCCACTGACCCCTGTCTGAAAACTCATAGTGAGATTTGTCTTCCACCCACACTAGCACCATTCCAGAAACATGTAATCAGAGAGAGAGCGGGCATTCACACACGATGACTCTTCTCTCCTGGTGTTGTGTACAGTTTCCACGGCTTTCATTCGTCGTGTAATGTTGTGCCTCACAAATGTGTTGTATTGTTTTGAACAGACGCTCTTTATACTGACTCTGATGTACTGGTGCATTCCGGAAGCTTTGTTGGTGTCAGTATTGTGTTGGAGGGGGTGTGGCTTTGGAGAGCGTTCTGAAGGAGGACGGGATCTTATGCTCTCAAAGCTGCTTTGCTATTGCTAGCCTCTATGAAATTGCTTACCCTGCCTTTTATAGCTTGAAACTATAAAACATATTTATAGTTTATTTATTATTTTACATTTACATCTTCTCTGTTTTAATGTTCACCAAGACCTCAGCAAGACCAAACATTTCTGATAAACTATGTAGAACTTGAATGCATTGTTAATCGCTTTGGATAAAAACGTCTGTGTTTGTTTTCACAGAACTGCATTAAAAATACTCTTGTGTTTTTTCTCACCTCAGAGCATGAAACACAAATTCTCCAGCCTGACTCTGCAGGACAGTTTGAAGGGGGGAGAGAGAGATGCATCACAGATTCAGAGAGCGCTGTAAGTACAATACATCCAGAGCCTCTGATCACTCATGAGAGCCGCGTGACACTGTATACTTCGATCGATTTCTGGGAACACAATTGTTTTTTTTTTTGCGTTTTTTTCTCCTTTGCACACCTGCTTGTTGCAGAATCTAAAAATATGTAGTTGCTACATACGCAGTGTTGTAAATGTTTGAAATTCATTAATTCAGTCATCTTTCCACACTAGTGAAAGATTTCATCACTCAGAGCACGTCAGTCAGAGGTAGTCATGACCTGCTGAGAATCTGTGAACTGTTAAAGCTGACAGTGCACAGCAAGATTGCCTCATTCAGTAACACGTTCCTCTTTGTTTTTTCTGTATGATGGACATTTGCTCGCTGCTTTTCCTATTCCATGCGGTGAAAGTCAAGAATGTAATGAAATGAAAATTTAGTAATTTCACGCTTTAAAAAATAAGTCTTCATATATATGTAACTCCAGTCTTTGAACCCCACAGACAGAAGAAGGTGCATCTACAGACACTGAGGGAAAGATCAGAGGTGCAGAAAATGAGCCCGAGAGAACGCATGAGACTCCGGAAACTTCACGCAGCAGATGAGAAGGCCAGAAAACTGAAGTGAGTGACGTTATGAACATTGACACACTGTGTCACACTGAAGCCGATGTGACTCAGAGTTCAGCACAAGTGTGAGGGGACTTTTTACTTTCTCATGGTGAAAGGATTTATGTCAGCTTTGATTCTTCTCATAATACTGTATGTTCTGATGAATGAAGTAATTGGAGACTGAATCTCGTTTTTTTGAAAAGTTCAGACTCAAAAGAAATGTTTCTCTCACAAACTCTCATGACCTTAGTGAGAAGAGCTAGTGTGGATGTCAAGATTTTTACTAAATAATAAAAAAAAATTACATTTTAGTTTATCACACAAAACTATTATATGTTTTCTGAGACATACAATACAAGCTATTATACATGTCGTCTTCTGTCTTATGTGAAACTTGAAAGTTCAGATTCATTGTCATTTTTTCATTTAGATTCTCAAATTATATAAAGTTATCATATACTGTTTGTACTGTATATAATGTAACTATTGAGGACATACTGTTGGCAGTTTATGAGAATACTGGTCTTGTCTCACTACAGGCAAATTGTGGAGGAAAAATATCTGGAAAATCACCTTCGCATGCAAGAGTACAAGTCTAAAAATTTCCAGAAAGTCAATGTGGATGTTTTAAAGGTTTTTTTTAAAGCTTTTGTGTTATTTTCCTAAAATGATGCATAATCATAGTTAACAGTTTAGTTATAAATAGACAACAGCTTGTATGTTTGAATCTTTTTCACAGAAAGGTTTTGCATAAATATTAGAATTAAGAGGATAAGATTTACTTTCTCAGTTCTTGTGTAATTTTCAGAATATTATAAATGATCTGTTTAAATCTCTAAACAGGTGAGAACGGAGGATCCAGTTAATCAGACTCAGACAATTCAGAGCGAGTCACCAAACTCTGAGCTCATGGGAAATCTGTCAGAGCTTCATGATAAGACGAACCTGTCCGTGTCTAAAGACCACGGTGAGCACTGATGAGCGTTGTAACATAAGAAGTGTACTGCTTTCATTTAGGGTACTGAAGACCTGCTCTAGAGCCCAAACTGTCATGCCAGCTAATGAGAGGGCCTTTAAAGGTTCACAACAAGTATTCATTGTTTAATATTAGTAAAGTTGTTATTAGATTAAACTATAAACTAAAAAAGAGAACATGCAATAAAACAGAAAAAGAGATTTTTTTCACACATTGCTTAGTTAAACTTTCAGCATGTGGATTAATTGTAATGATTTGAAACTTAGCTCCCCTGATTCTTTTAATGCTAGCTTTATGAAGTCTATTGTGAGTGGTGTGTCTGATGAAATTTCATCTTATCTCTTCCAAATCAGAAACTTTCCTACAGAAATGACTTTCCTTCCACACATACACAGACTCAGACACACACACACGTACACAGACTCAGACACACACACACGTACACAGACTCAGACACACACACACGTACACAGACTCAGACACACACACACGTACACAGACTCAGACACACACACACACGTACACAGACTCAGACACACACACACGTACACAGACTCAGACACACACACACACACGTACACAGACTCAGACACACACACACACGTACACAGACTCAGACACACACACACACACACACGTACACAGACTCAGAACACACACACACGTACACAGACTCAGAACACACACACACGTACACAGACTCAGACACACACACACGTACACAGACTCAGACACACACACACATACACAGACTCAGACACACACACACGTACACAGACTCAGACACACACACACACACGTACACAGACTCAGAACACACACACACACGTACACAGACTCAGAACACACACACACACGTACACAGACTCAGACACACACACACACGTACACAGACTCAGACACACACACACACACGTACACAGACTCAGACACACACACACGTACACAGACTCAGACACACACACACACACACACGTACACAGACTCAGACACACACACACACACACACGTACACAGACTCAGACACACACACACGTACACAGACTCAGACACACACACACATACACAGACTCAGACACACACACACGTACACAGACTCAGACACACACACACGTACACAGACTCAGACACACACACACGTACACAGACTCAGACACACACACAAACACTGTGTTTCACTATGTACTTGTATATGGTTGAAATGACAATAAACTCCACTTGACTTGACATAACTTGACTTATCACTTACATTCATGTGTAAATGAGATGTTTTAAATGAGCGCAGAGCCACAGATGTGCTCTTAGATGACTCACAATCCATACGGTGTGATTCATCCATACACGCCTGGGGTGCAGTCAGGGGTGAATCTGATTTATCTGCTTAAAACATTGTGTTGTGTGAGAGTGTGAAAGAAAACAGTAAAGCAAGGGTGAAAGACACAGACACACAGACAGACATTACCCTTCAAGCATGTGAAATAAATGTAAACAATAAATAAAATATGCTACCTGTGATTTCAAAACATACAAGCATATCAGTTAAATCTTCTATGTTTTATAATCGTTTCAGCGATCCCAGAAGACCCTCAGATGGCGGAGGCATTTTATTCCGTGGATGAATTTGAGTCATGCTCTGGTGACGATTCAGACGGAGACTCAGAGGAAGATCTCCCCACAGACACTTCCTGTCAGACAGGAAGACAGGTGAGGACAGAGCTGCTGCTGAGGGGCGTTTAGTAGTTTAATAGTGATTTTAACTCTGTGCCTCCTCGCTAAATTGTACAAACTGTATTTAAACTTGAGGTCTGTCAGGTGACATATAATTTATCAACGGCAGCTTCTCAAAACATTAGAAGCAAATTGTTTAACTAATAGAAAGTTAGCATAAACATTCAAAATTAGGCACCTTGCTGTCTACTCCCTATGTAGGCAGCTGACTATGTAGGGAGTAGGGAACATTTTATGTGGTATGCAGATATGTTAGCAGCATATTGGTACTCTTTCCATCTTTAAGAACACTTCTGAGTTGGTGCGCCTCAAGTACTCTTCCTTTACTCTGCAATATCTCTCTGATTTCTTTACACGCTCTTACAGACACCCTCTGGTCTTAATAAACTCTTATTGACTGAATCATCTGTTTATGAAGTATGACACCAGATGAATTCAGTCACATTTCACACACACTCAGTCCTTACAGGTGACATTTAATGTACAGCTAATATCACAACATTTATCTGTGATGTAGCCCACATTATACAAAGGCATTTTCCATGCAGCCTAAAGGATTCAACATGCTTGTTGCATTGCCACAGATACACTGCAGCACAGAACTGCAGTGCTGCCACAGTAAAACAGAATATGTGCAGATCAGACCGACCCCACCCCACCCAAGACCAGGGACTCATCTGGACTCCCAAGAGAGAACCAGATACCTCTTAAAGCTGCAATCCAATACCAGACTTCTGCTTGATTCAGCCAGGCCAAACCAAGATAAAGCTATTACCATGTGTCCATTACAATGTCACCATTGAGAGGGAAATAATGAGAATTGTGTTGGTGTACATGTGACATTATGCACAGATACGCTCTGCAGACTTATTACAGGTGTGTCTAACAGCCACAGCCTTCAGTCTAACTAACAGAAGAATCTCGTTGTGTGTTAAAGTGTCTTTGTAAGTAAGCCAGGGGGAACATATTGTGATTTCACCAATTTTCTAACAATTTTCTTTTCTTCTAGGGTTTTACAACCAGGGTCTTTGAATGACATGGGGTCCACAAAGAATTTTTTGTAAAGCTGCAGTCTGTAACTTTTGACTCGCTATCCCCATCTCTGTTCGAAGCATAAAATTGCAGGTTACTTGTACTTTTCATGAAGTATGTTGAAGTCAACTGTTGAAAGCCAAACTGACATTTCCTGGGAAATCAGACCCAACAGCTAAAATTATAAATAATCATTATGAACTGGATGTTGTGAAGGGTACGGTAAGTGGATTGTGTTGAACACTGATCTGTTATGTACTTGCTCAGAAACTGATTTTTGTTCATTGTAACCCCAAAAAAGTTATGGGTTGCAGCTTTAATGAAAGTTATTATAAAGGAATAGATTTTTATTTTGGAGGTTCTCCGTGGATAAGAGCTGCTCTGTCCTCCCCAACATCATCAGTCTCCGGCTCTGTTCTCTTCATACTGCATGTGTCTTCTGTGTCTCAGGAGCTGGAGGACATGATCAGACACATGGAGAATGTTCTGGATGGTGACTCAGATGGTGAGTGCAGCTTTCTTTTTTTTTGGTTAAAGTATCTACAGTGAAATTTCTAAATACATTTAAACTCTCATTTCTAAAAACTATTGTGGCAACATACTGGTCAGAAACACAGTGTGCAGTACCTGAATCTGAATTCAGAAGCGGTCTGACTTAAGATTTCTGTCTGGCAGATGATAAAAGAAATCTTTGTGTTTATTTTTAAGACTGTGTTCAAATACCATACACACTGTATACGTACAGTATTGTGCAAAACTCTTAGACCACTACCAGCTTTGTTGTTTTAGCGAATTTTAAATTTATTCACCAAATTTAAAAAAAATTTATTTTTCAGTGTGTGGAAATGATACATTCATTGACAGATGACATACAGAATGATTAAAGCACCTGTCAGTTAAACTTCTCTCAGTGAGGTTTTCTTTTCTTTTTCATTAATGTGAGGAGTGAATGTCAGCAAACACATTTCAATCCATAACATAATTGATTAGCTAATTCATGTGAGGCTCTTCATCACTCTTCTATGCAGTTCTGCTTTGGTCAAATTAATCTCGCTTCGTAATAAAAACCCTTGGCACATGAAAGATCAGACAAAATGAGGCTTCTCTTTCTCCAGTGTGATTTGTGTGTGTGTTACGTGTTGTGTGTGTATCAGAATCTGAAGCTGATCATCTGACAGCTCTGCCGGGTTCTCCAGGAGTCAGCAACATCAATACCAGCATGGCTGAGGGCAGAATCCAGCGCATGAGAGAGTGAGTGTCTCTTCTTTTAGACCTTTATGAGGTTCTTGAACAGACAGCATTGTCAGTGTTTCGTGAGTCATCCAGAGCAAGTAATGCTGACCTGTTCTGAGCCTTTTGAAAGCAGATGTTTTCCTTTTCCAGTCATGATAGGAACAATCAGTAGCTCAATTCTGATATAATCCACCTGCCACTGAGATCCTTAAATATATTCAAACTTTAACATTTTTAAATGTTCCACTAACTACTTAAGAATACCGTTTTTGATGTATGATATATAATGTTAAAAAATGTTCTACTTATGTTTCTGCAAGAGCAGTTTTGATACCTTTGAGAGAACCGTTAGTAAATGTTAGCCAACATTCTGAGAATGCAAGGTTTTCTTGTATCCACTATTCATATTTAAGTTGTATTAAATTAGTGTCATTAAATTAGCATTAGCATAGCAAATAAGCATGTATTAAAATTAGCATCTTCCGATACAACTTTTTATTTCTCAGTTTGCATAATGTGTGTGATTCAGTTCAAGCATTTTATGAGCATTCGATGAATTCAAAATTACATTTTTGACCCTCTGGACAGTCAGTGTTTCATAATGGTAAGAAATATTTGACAATGATTTAGCCACAGAAAGGTGTTTACACTGCGGGGGGTATAACAAATCTGAACACAACTGTGTTGAAGTTACCCAATAACCTTATAACTTCCCTGTGGTGTCTTCGGCTAGGTTGTGCCCACATGTCATATGTGATAAATTGAGTTAATTTATTCAGTCAATATGAATCGATGCTGTCATTTTTTTCAGCACTCTTAAGAAGATCTGTACCACACCGTACTTTACTGTAACACATAGCTGTAGTTTCAGCCTGACTGCAGAGATTTTCTCCTTGTGAGAAGTCGAGCTTTTGGATGCCCTGCTGAGTGTGGACTGAAGATATTAATAACCGAAGCTCTCGTCCTGTGAGGGCAGAAATTACAGGTTGTCAGCTCCCTCACAGCAGCTCTCATAAGAGCATAATGATGAGGAGGAGGGAGAGACACAGCACAGGTAGCAATTTACAGCAGCCGTATGTTCCCTCTGGCTCTCAGCGCAGGCTCTCATCAGCTGCGCGTCTGCGCAGTCTTACACCTCCTGATGCAGCTTATGTTTTCTGTCAGACTGCATAATTTCTCAGTTGTCAGGCATTTGCAGCTGTTTATGATACTAGTGAAGTAAAATCATCTTATTGCGTTAGTGGCTTTTATTTTAAGCCACTTTACAACCAGAAGAACCAGAAGGTGTTTGTTCTCAGCTTTTTCTGGTCCTTGATCCTGTTGGTCGGGTGACCCTTCATGAGGGCTGAATCCAGCTTCAAACAAATAGGTGACAGTAGCGTCAGTTTTAGGGCACTCAGTGGCCCTTCTGTGTATTTACCTTTGCATTTTGGAGTTTGTTTCTAAAATTTCATAATCATATTTCAGATCATATTTTTAACTTTTTAAAGCTGTAATCTGTAACTTTTGCCTCTCTATTGCCATCTCCGTCCGTGAGTCTTGCTTTCTTGGCTCCTCCCACCTCAGCCTAATAGGTCAGCAGAGTTGTTTGCTAATCATTAGCCTGTCGTAACATCAGTAGTGATTAAGTTCTTTTTAATTGTTGTCAAAGTTGGATCTTAAAGGAAATGGGTGTGTTTAATTTTAGTTTGCTCTTGTTTGCCCCATACAAACATGATTGTATCAATTCATTTTGATTGTTTTCTAGAGGAAAGCCATGCTATCTAAAAGGCACTTGTCAGAAGTTGAATCTGTGTTCTCCATGCATAGACCAGCATGGCTAAATCACCTTGATTCTTGACCACTCAGTACTTTTGTGGTTCTCTGTGGGCTTCTGTACAGCATGTGTTCGTGGAGAGCTGTGGGTTACTTTAGGACATCGTTCTGTGGTGTTTTGTATCTTTAAACAAGAGCATCTTCTACAGCAGATGTTGTTTTGTATGTGTTTCAGATGACAACACTCAGCTCACCTCAGTGTGACACGAGTTCTCCCAAACTTGTAAGCGTGTGACTATTGTCTATAATAAGCGTGTCTTGATCGCTGCTCATTAAGAGACATGCATTCAAAGACACACACAGATCGGCTTTCATTACAGCTGTAACTTCTGTGCTTGTGAAAAGTTGAAGTTGGAGGCGTAACAGCCCAGAGCGCTAGATAGTTTGTAAGTCATTATGCTTGAGTTATTCAGAAGGTTCCTCTATAGAAGATCGGTGATTGTGAAGGAAAGAGCTTCTGTTCTCCAGCTTTCCAGAAAGTGGAGGGTTGTGTGTGTGAGCGTGTGTGTGTGTATGAGGCTGCTCTCTACTGGCTGAGGTGCTGTTGAGATGACACTGACACTGAGATGCTGAAGTTATTTACAGTGTGTGCTCACATACCAAACACTCGTCAGGAGGATGTTTTCACAAGACGTCCTGCTTGGATGCCTCCACTTTCCCTCAGCGCTGAAACCGCATGCTGTGGGACGCATGTAGAACAGGAACTCCAGAAAGCTTGTTTGAAAGAAAAGTGTGTTAACACACAGTTCAGTTTTTCAGACTTTTATGTATCATTAGATTGATTGAAAGGTGCAATAAGCAATTACAAAGAAAAGCTGTTGAAAATTGAAATCAACACCCAAACTTTTGTGAATATTTGCTAGATGTTTGTTCTGTGTGTGTTGAAAGAAAAACAATGTTTGTACATATTCCTGCTGTGTGTAAAGGAGAAGAAACAAACTGGATTGGCCCTATCCACACAACACCATAACACTTTAATAGCCAGTCAGCAATAAGAGCGGGTCCACCAGCTGATGTCAGTGCATTTGTTGCATAACATGTTTGTTATTTCCAGGATCAGAACATTGAAGTGTGTGTGTTTGATGTCGATTTCAAATATCAGCAGTGTTACTCTGAAAGCGTTTACTATGCCTTTAAATCGATATGAATTGTGTTGTAGGTCAGTGTGTCAGAGGCTGGGTGAAGAGGTTTTCCTGAAGATCTATAACTACCTGAAGCAGGCCAGAGAGAGACGAGAGAATGAGGAGAACATCAGACAGACTTTGAGCACGCTTGTGGAGAGGTCCAGTGATGGCTTTGATGTAGATCAGCTTCTTTATTATGAAGAGCTGCTACAGGCGGCACAGGAAAATACTGTAAGATAATGAAGCACACACACACACACAGATGTTATCTGTCAATGGCCATATAGATCAATGTACTGTTAAGATCTGCCTGTAGCTTATCTAATGAGTGATGCAACCTGCTAGAGAGAAATCAGATTGAGTGTTTAATATTTTAAGAAGTTATAGCATATTTTTAATGAAATACTCTTATCATGATTAAAACAATTAAAGTTAATAACAAAATATTTATGCCTTAAATTTAAAACTATGTTAGTTTTAAACGTATGTACATGATTCTTAATGTTTCTGAATGTATCTCATATATTATGTGTATAATGGTAATTTATACTGAAAATAAATGTATAATTAAATCTACACAGTCATTAAATCTAACATCACTTAATATGAATTTGTTGTGAAGTATTTTAATTCTCATATTCTACATCCTGTTTGCTACTTCAGTTCAAACTGATACAGTCATGTCTTATTTCATGTCCAAAGATCATTCTTATAAAGCTAAAATGTTTTAAAGGTTTAATAATGCTTTGATCGGAAAACAGCAGTTGGGAATATGTGGCCCTGTATCTGATCTGCTGAAAGTAAATTATTTCTTTACTGTGTAGTGACAGTAAATATATGTGGATTTGTTTTCTCTTTTGCTGCAGTACTTGGTGTGATGGTAAAACTTTTTATGGATCTCTTTCTTTCAGGTTTTAAAGAACTGCACTGCGCTGATATATCACACTCACGTCATTACTGAGTTTCCATGCCTTTCACTGTTTTGTGATAACAGTTATTCATCGACCTGTTTTCAGTTCACAGACAAACATCGGTTGATTTCTCACAGAAGTTGGTGAGCTGGTTAAACTCCAACAGTGTGAGATCAATAGAAAACAGTACTGCACAGAGAGTTCAGCTGAGATATCAGTTCAGCTTCTGTTCTTCATTGTGTTCTGCTGTTCTCACTGAAGCAGCCCAGCCATTCTTTACCAGCCTTCCACTTTTCCCTGACATGGTAAGAATGTCACTGTTTTCCAGCTTTAAAGATAGTCCAGATTCTGATGGACAGATGTTGAATTTGGCCAAATGAACCCCAAACATTTCACAACTTGTAAGACAGGCTGTTCCTCACAATACAATCACTGATATAATCAGATTAAATATGAGTTTCTACAGATTTAGATGTGAAACCTCACAGTGCATTTTAACACGAGGTTTGTACAGCAGATACAGTTGTGTTGTTCTCATTAATTTCCACTGACGTTTTGTGAATTGTGTTTCAGTCGAGCATCAAATATTAAAGTAATAGTTTAACCTCACGTTTGAAAACTCTGTGTTTATTTACACACCCTCATGTTGTTTAGAACCTGCCTGTTCTTATTTTCTAACAGTTATAACAGTTCTTAGTGACTAGTCTGTCAAGAGCCAAAAAAGTCAAAAGAACTTTAGAAGTAATGCAAACAGCTGCTCTGAGGCCAGTCTTCAGTTATATGAATGTATTGTAGGGTTTCAGTGTTGTTCTGTACTGTTTTCAGCTTGACGGACTGTTATTGTACAAAACAAGCTTCTTTTTAAAAAATGGTTTTTGTGTCCAACACTAAAAGGTTTGGAACAACATGAGGTAAATCTTCTCAGAACCAAAGTTTTGGATGAATTTTTATTAACTGCGCACATATTCCTATGTTTCCTATATTCCTATATTTCAGGAGAAACACGGATCTCACAGACTCTCAGCAGAACATCCTGTAAAGGTTTATAAGATTCATTTATTGTTTTGTGAGCCAGGGTTACATCAACACTGTCTCATTCTGGACTGCATTATCAGTTCTGCTTGAATGTTTTGAATCTCAATAAAGACAGCATGTGCCAGCAACACCAAGGTCATGGGTTCCATTTCCACGAAACACTCAAACTAAAAAAAGTTTATCATCTTGGGAGGTGCTTTGTCTCATGAGGTTTGGGCGGAGAGACGGCTGCACCTCTGATCGCTCGTTCCCATCGACCCTGACCGTGTGCAATAAGGCAAGATGCCATAGAGGAGATAATGGCAGGAACACTGAAGATAAGTAATGCTTTCTCTTACACAGAGAGAGAGAGAGAGAGAGAGTCTACAGACTGCCTCAAGTTTCCATTAATCTTCCCTCGATCACCTGTCAGAGGGGCCCGGGCCTAAACACCTCCTGTGATTTTTAAACTGCAGGCCAGAATGAATTACAGATACTTACCAATCTGTAATTATTCTTTTTTTGTCTACACTATTAAAAACAGGTTCTGAAGAGGTTCCTCACAGTGATACAATAGAAGAACAGTTTCTGGTTCCTTAAAGAAACATTCAGTCAAAGGTTCTTAAAAAAACATTTCTTTCTTACGTTTTTATAGTCTAAAATACCTTTCTTCACTACAAAGAACATTTTGTGAAACAGAAAGGTTCTGTTGTGGTCTACTGATAAGCGAGTCGGGCTTGTAATCAAAAGGTTGCTGGTTTGATTCCAGCATGGGCAGGTAGCAACTGAAGTGCCCTTAAGCAAGGCACCTATAACCCCCAATTGCTCCCCAGTAGTTTGCTACCCACCGAGTGTGTGTGTGTTCATGACTTGCAGTGTGTGTGTGTTCATGACTTGCAGTGTGTGTGTGTTCATGACTTGCAGTGTGTGTGTGTTCATGACTTGCAGTGTGTGTTCATTCCTCGCCAGTGATGGTTAAATGCAGAGGTCACATTTCAGGTATGGGTTACCATATCTGACAAATGCGTCACTTTCACTTCACTTCTACGGATATTAAAGGTTCTGTATGAAACCATACAGCCAAAAACATTCCTTCTATGGCATCGTGAAGCACCTTTATTTTTAAGGTGTAGGCAATGCATAGAATTGCATAAGGAGCTAGTCACAATGCACTGTGGGATTGCCTTATTAGTGAAGGATACATGTGGTCCTGCTTTATATTTTGGACAAGGTATCTAATTTAATATTTGACACCTACCTGAAATAGCCTTATTTTTTTTTTTTACCTCAACCTAAATATTGCTCTTTATCTCTCTCAGATGTCGTCCTGTCAAACACACACTGGAACAGAGCAGCGTTTGAGCTTTTGTGAAACAGAAGGTGACAAGCAGCAGCTGCTTATTAACACAGACTTGACTTCAAAGTGCCTTTCAGAGAGCTGATCTGAGCACAGTGATGGACAGAAGAACTGTCTCCTGCTTACATCTCCTCTGTTAGACCCTGCTTTCATTTACTGTAGCAACCTCTGGATCTTCATTGACCTCTATATTGTTAACTAAAAATAAAACTTCTACTGTTATTTACTCCCATCATGTTTTACAAACCTGTATGACGTTTCTTCTCCTGTGGAACACCAAACGTTTTGAATAATGTTGATGCTGTTCGTTTACAATACAATGAATCGAGACTGACACAGTACTGGCTGTGGCTTATTTAAACATGATTCTCACATTAATACAGAGAAGAGAGAGAGAGAGAAAATCCTTCATTAATCCAAACATACTCATACGGTTGGATCTTATTTGCATTCATTATTCAGCAGGGTGTTCACTTTGGAAGAATATATGTAAATACAGGTTCTGATAGACACAAACATGATGTTGGCTTTATATGTCACCCTTTTTACAGTTTTTTTCCTGCACATCTCATCACAAAACATCAACACTGAGAAACACTGAGGATTCAGGAATGACAACAAAGTGAGTTAATGATGATATAATTTTCATTGTCGGGTTAATTCTTTAAGGTTCAGTTATGTTTCACTATGTGATACGCAGTTTGATCCTACTTCTTGATTCTTAACTAAGCCTGAATTATGAGCCGTTAGCTTAGGTTCTTATTTTTGCGTGTATCTTTAAATCAGTGTGACCGCAGATCAAAGGAAGGTATGATGTATCTCCAAAGAGGATCAGAAAAGTTACGTTTCTCAGTTTTCACATCAGATGTTGCCATGGGAACTGGACAGAGACCGTGGGTTCACTCATCCAGAACGGGTTTTGCCTGTGGAGGGGTTCAGGGTGCAAACAACTGTCATCTACACACCACAATAACGTGAGCAGGTATGTCATTACCACTTTGTTGGAAGATTGTTCCATTATGTGGTTGCTTGGGTGTTTTTGATGGGATCGTTCTCAGAATGTTGGCTAACATTCTCTTAAAGTTATCTCAACTTTTCAAAAAACGTTCTTGCAGTAATGTTAGTTTTTACATTATATATCATATATTAAAAACACTTAAATTGTTAGTGGAACGTTTTAAAAATGTTAGAGAATTAAAAAATGTTTGAATAACATTCTTACAACCAAGCAATAACGTTAATGGAACATCTAAAAATCTGGATGTTTTGAACATTCCTAGCACATTCAATATAACATTATTAATGTTTTTGTTACATAATGGAAACATTAGGGAAATTGTTTTACAACCTAAAATTGTTAGCTGGGAAATTCTGCCAAAAAAGCGTGTCTGGTTAGCCTGGCAGGTACAGAGTAATTACATTCTGCGATTCTAAGGAATAGTGCTAATTTAAACTAAACAGTAACGTCTCCCGGGGACTCGCTTGTTCCCACAAGTAAATTAGTTTAATTCCACATTACTCACAGCGTGCTAACACATCCCTTATGTGCCTCTTTCACTGCAGCTTAAGGAAATGTTGGACCTTGTTAAGCCCCACACACAGTGAGTCTCCTTCAGAGAAGCTAATCAGCCCCAGTCACAGATCTGTTCCTCTAGACTAAACCCTCATTACACTAATACCTGTCTTTATTTATAAACCATTGACAAAACTAAACAAGTCTGTTCATTTGGCGTAAATTTTAATCATTTGGCTAAATTATTACAGTGCAGTTGCCAAATGGGTCTTAGTTTAAAGCTGCAATGTGTAACTTTTTGGTTAAAAACGAACAAAAGGAAATGTCAGTTTGACAAACATACTTTACACAAGTATGTAAAGTAACCTGCAAGTTCATGTTTCAAACAGAGATGGTGACAGAGAGGCAAAAGTTACAGACTGCAGCTGTAAAACAGATAATGACAGCAAATTAGGCAAACTGAAGCATGAATACTGTAGACAAACGATTGCTTGAAAATACACCAGCTACATGTGATATTAATATTTGATTCCCCATCATATGAATTAGTTGCATGCGTCTTGTTATGGACGAGTTGTGCACAGAATCATTTCTGTCTTGAGTGTTTTGATGAATAGATTTATATTCATATTAAAGGTGTGTTGTGGGAACGTAATACTCTGTGCTGGACCAGGACACTGAGTTCTTTTTGTATTTTATATTTATCCATGAAATAATATGGCCATGAAGTCCAAATATTATTTTTATGGAATATTGTAGTGTTTATTATAATGATTTTAAAATGACTGCGCCTTTTTCAGATTTTGATTAAAGATTATAATGTACTTCTACCTCTGGGGTCTGGGATTTTTCAAGTTTTCAACTTCGAGGTCCTGTTTTCTTTTATTGATTTACAAAAAAAAAATCTGTAAATTTTATGTGATCCAAACCTGTTCTAAACACCCACATCTACCACACACACACACACACACACACTCTCCTCTGGAGGAGAGCTGGAGTCTGTAAAATCCCTCAGGAGACGTGCAGGGACACAGAAGCTCATCAGAGGTTTTGTGGCAGGTCTGCTGGTGTGTCATGACAGTCTGAGGACCTGCACTATACTGTAGACGTCTGCGTTTAACGTTTGGTGACAGTGTCTATATTAAACAGTCTCTAAAAGAGTTCTCATCTCAGTGGAACTGAAGAACCTGCCTACAGAGAAAAAACTGAATTACAAAGAGCATGTGTCACCAATAAAATAAAAGCCAAGCTTTAAAACGCCATTTTTCAACTGTTGTTTCCAATACCTGCCACTCGTACAATATCTTCTGTTTTTATTGTTGCAGAGAAAAGATTTAAAGGCACAGAAATGAACATGCTGTCATCATTTTCCCCCGATGCAGTGCCTTTATTCTGATGTATATGGAAAAATATAGAAAACATCAATTCACAATTTCAGTCGCTGAAACTTTCAAACAGTGAAATGTAAAACTTTTTTGGGTGGATTAGCTTTTTATTAGCTTCAATATCAACATTTGTCTAAAATCCCACAAAAATACAGCATTCATAGCACAAGCTTTATTTTCAAACAATCTCGTACATCTTTTAAAACTACCAAAAATCCTTTAAGTTCTTCAGTCTTGTGGACAGTGTGAGCAGCTTCACAAGAAATCATTCCAGGCCCCAGAGGACCCAGCAGAAAAACAAGGCTAATTTATTTATTAACATGCAAAACACGATCATGCATCAGGCCCTGCATCTGCAAAATGCAACCAAATATATACAGAGAAATAAAGTATTTCCGTCTTCCGTTTTTAATATAACTAATTCAAATAGCTATTCTCTATGATCCAAAATGCTTTACAATGTAAGAATGTTACGAAATTTAGCAAAATATCAATAAACCTTTATATATATATATATATAAATAAAAGAAACCAACAGATAATCCACATCTTAACTAGTCCCACTTATCATGCTAAAATCAGTGTGTCACGTCTGTATATGTAAACATGTACATATCAGAAACGGCAGCATTGCAACACCTATGTAAGTCGCACAGGCTACGCATGCAACGAAACAAAGTAGAGCCGATGTGTTTTTCCAATTCACAGAAACGTGCTACTTTTTGGGGGATGAGGTGGACTCATGGGTTCAGCGCTTCAGTGGGCAAACGCCGTGGAGGATTCGTACTCGCTCGGACACTTGGGTTTGATCCCCTTACTGTTGTAATAATCCACCACCTGGTTCGGGACTTCGGCTAAGACACTTTTAGCCAGAGCAGCAGGAGAAGCCTGTGAGATCAAGCCAAACAAAAACAGCAGTGAATCAAACTCTTTCAGAGTTATCCAGTTTGCCATCTGCTCTTGTGCTAATGATCTGTGAAAACGCTGTACTCGATGAAACACTTGCAGTGATCAAAAACCGCAAGCGAATGTGACGTTAAAATCGGGACCCCCGAGTCAAGAGTGCTGAGAGGATACAAAGCCCTCCCACCCCTGCTGGCCAATTAGAGAGGAGAAAAGATGAGCAGACGTGGGCAGAGGAGGTAACTGATGTCTGGTGTTGTTTGTCAGCAGTTATTTGTCTGAAAATCTCCTGTGAGGGGTCCAGTGAACTGCACTGCCATATAAACAGACAAGCTGAGGCTGATTTTAATTTGGAATTATGTCAGTTTACTTGAAGCTACTGCTGAAGTCAACACAGAAATATCATTTAGGTCACATCACAAAGTAAAATGCTTAACAACTGGATGTGCGCATCACATTCTATCTCTGTCTCTCTCTCTCTGTTTTCCAGTTTTTTATCTTTTTTCCTTAATTCTATACTTTTTCCTATAAGTTTTTCTAAAACTCATCTCTGTAAAGCTGCTTTGCAACAATGCAAACTTGTGAAAAGCATTACAGACATAAACACATTTACATGTATGCATTTAACAGACGCTTTAATCCAAAGGGACCTACAGCGCATTGAAGCTATACGTTTGATCAGCATGTGTTCCTGGGATCCCATGATCTTTTGTGCTGTTAACACAGTGCCCTATAAGGTTGAGCTAAAATTGTTCCTGTGAGCGGCATAACACAAATATTTTCTCTTCCCATAACCTAAACCACAGGATCACAAACGTCATCTTCCTCTCGATGGTGTATTAGAAACACAAACACTCTCTGTGGATAAAGCCGCCTGGTTCGCCACACTCTGCCTGACCCTGATGAGAGTCAGCGGGTCTTCTGGCATTCTGTGGTTTGTTTCTCACCAGGGACCAGCCGTGGATGTGATAATTAATGAAGCAGTCAAGCTAAAGGTTATTACACTGCTCTGAGTTCAGCTGAAAAGTGAGAAGGATAGAGAGAGACTAGTAGAGTAATTAACCAGGAGAGATTCTCCTGAGGTTCTTCAGACATTACAAAGATGCAGAATGGAAATTTCTGCATAATGATGAGCTGACTGATTAAAGGCCAAAAGCTAACCGATGACAGTTCAGCTGTATGTAAGATCATCTGAACCTCCAGTTTTAAAGAAGAGGCATCTCAGGTAATGAAGTTATGAAAAGCTCCCTCAACACATGAAACACTGACTACTTCATTAGAAGTAGAAATTATGAAAACATTATAAACTAGAAAATACTGAGTCTAGTGATCAGTCTTATTTGCGATTATGAAGTACGAGTAGCAAGACGTCAGTTCTGTTACTATGAATGTTGCAATGCTCAATATGGCCACTCTAAAGAAGGAAGTCCCACCTGCTAGTAGAAAGAGCCAATCATCAATCACTAAATACTGACGATTCTCTTTGAGCTTAAGACAGGTTTAACAGTTGGTCTTGTATGACTGAAATTGCAAAGATGGCCGCCAAGTTCAGAGACCAGCAGAAATTACTCGGTTTTGTAACTTTGTTTTAAGGCCATTAAATGGAAACAATTCATTATCTGAAGTTATTTTGGTTACAGAACTACAAATTCATCTTATTTTCAGACATGTTTAGGTGCGTGCATTGAATTGAACTCACATGTTTAAAGTTACGGAACGGTACGAACTGTACGATGTCACGCAGCACCGGCTCCCCTTTAGGTGAACGGAGGATCCCGTCGTCACCATCCAGCATCTCCATATCGGTGAAATCTGCGCTTCCCACGCCCACGATGATGACAGACATGGGCAGGTGAGAGGAGTGGACGATGGCCTCTCTGGTGTCTGCCATATCTGTGATCACACCGTCCGTCAGGATCAGCAGGATGAAGTACTGCTGCATCAGAACAACAGAAAACAATCTGAGCGAGAGAAACATAACGAGGTAGAGAGAGACAGCAACCTCGCTCACCGTGGCCTCTTTGGTGTTCACTTCCTCCGAGGCAAAGTTGGCCACTTTCTGGATTATAGGAGCAATGTTTGTGGGACCGTACAGCTGGATCTTGGGAAGGCAGTTCTGGTAGGCCTCTACCACACCCTGAATACCTGCAAGATTACAGAAGTCACAGGAGATCTTTTGAAGAGTGAAGGTTTTCTAAAGTTCTCTGTCTGCAACATCTGCACACAAGACAAACACTACATCACTCATTATTGTGTTTAATGAAGGTTAGTGATTAATTTACTAGAACTCAACTTAGACTAACCAGGTTAAGGGATGGAGGAAGGGTTTGAGCCACCGTAGCTGGGATTTAGTTTAAAATTACTGTCACAATTGTACAGAAAGTTATCCTGTCTTTAACAAACCTAAATGCATTAGACTGCATTAAATATGAAAGATAAAATAGTGACAAACATTTTCTGATCTCAGGATCTTTTTAATGAAAGACTTTTGGCTTATTTATAATCAAACATTAATTATTACATTAATAAAATGGCAATATTGACTTCAGTAAACTTCAGTTTCCCAGGAAGAGACGATTTAATGTTTGAAGCTGCAATATGTCACGTTTGTCTCCTAATCACAACATAAACTTGCAGGTTACTTTACATTCTCAAATTACAAATCATTATTATAAGCACACTCTGTTGTAAATGTACTTGTCATGAACTTGCTCAATAAGAGACTGCAGACTGCAGCTTCAATCATCTCTTTAACACGCGGGGAAGAAATGCTGCTTTATTTGCAAACTGTTATTGCAACATTCCTCTTGTCCTCACAGCGAGTAAAGACTGATGTGTCGCAGCAGTCGTGCTGCTGGCTGACACGGTGAACATGATCTCTGCAGCTCAGCCTGTATTTCTCAGCATGTCTCTAACTGTTTCATTTAATTAACACCTGTGAGCTTGAACACGCACGACTGCGAGCTTAATCCTGATGACACGCTGCGCTGCGCAGCAGCAGAATTAAGATAAGAAGACTTAAACTGGAGGTCAATGCAGTAATTGGTTCAGTGGCTTCCCCACAAAGAGGAATCAAAGAGACGCTCTGGATGCTTTTAAACCTCTGACACACGTTAATCTCTCTCCTTAAAGGATACGACCCGCTGACGACTACTGCTGATGTCATCTTCTGTATCTTCATATGCGGTCAGTCACACTGGTTCATTTTCTTTACCAGTGTGACTGGTAAACATCTCCTGTGTGTGCGCGCTTTATCTCTGTGGTGTTAGCAGCATAAATAAAACTCCATCACTCTCCACAAACAGACAGATATAAATCTGATGATATCACAGAGCAGTATGGATTTCTGATCTAGCAGATATACCATTTCCTCAGAGAAAAACAACACGCACTTCAGAGTTTCAGGAATCAGCTAAATAACTTTCTCACTTTTCACCTCAATAGCAATTGCACTGGCTAAGTCTAATACGCGTATTAATAATTATATATTTTAGAGTTTTAATAAAAATAAGTTTTCATTGTTGAAGAGGCACTCATGAACGCACCCAAACAAATGAAAGTTTTAAGTTGGAAGGAGTTCAGGAATCCCCCTGAGGCTGTTTATTTTATAGCAGCAGTTTTAATACGTCCAGCCCGTGAAATTCAGCTACACATACCTCACAGGCTCTTTGACTGTCAGCTTTGAGTGTTTGTGGTGCTGATACACAAAGATCACACTGGGAACTTGTGTGAGGTCAAGGGTATTATACTTAAACATTTCTGCTAACTGAAATCAAATAAAATACAGGCATAACTATCATTTTAAAAACGAAAGAAAAATGAGAATGTTGCCTTAACAAAATGTAAAAAAGTTTAAACCGAGGTACTTAAGTAGGTTTAAGTAATATATATTAAGTAATAAACTGAACTAAAACTGACAAAATATAATAATCTTACATAGCTATATTAAAAATACAAAATAATCAAATGAAAAAGCACATAAGATTTAACTAAATTGACATGAAAAGTAAAACTATAATAACAAAAGCTCATTCAGAATATAAATAAAACTGAAATGATTAATGAAGATTTATAAGCTCTATCATACCTGCACATTCAGGGTTGTCCTCATTAAAGTTTACAGCAAAATCATGTGAAACCTGAGAAGCAAAACAACAGAATAAGTAACAGTTAAAAACGTCTCTGTCTTTACAGGGTTAATGTCAGTCAAAGTCAGAACATTTGATACCTTAAAGTCCGGAGGTATCCGAGCCCCGAAACCAAACGCTGGAAACATTTTGTCACTGCAGGGGAAGCAAAGCAGACAGGAGATCAGACCCGGCAGGAATTGAGGGGCTGGAGGATTTCTCCCCAAATTTCCCAGCATGCCCTTCTGTCTCACTGGCCTCTGATCGCTGCTCATTTGTAATGGGCACAGATTTGCATAATTGTTTTTGTTAGTTTCTGCTAAATCAGTGTGTTGTGATTTGGGATTTCCTCCAAAGCAAACGCCTGCTGTATGTGCATTCATTCATCTGAGGCTGGAGGGAAAATGAGCTTTCTGAAATTACAGCTGTTACAGTCAAAAATGGCCAGATTTAGAATGTTATCTAAAGACGGCAGCCATTATTTGACAAAATGTAATCACTCAATGTGGTTTTGTATGACTCTTAATACAAAAACAAGCCTGCTGTCTGTGCCCTGAAGAGAACATCGTACAAATATAGCAAATATATTGTGATATAACAAGATGACATAATAGAAATTTGCACAGATCTCATTACTGAACACATGGACCTCAACATTAAATGCGTTGACAAACAACAACTCTCATAAGAAAAAGATAAAAATATCATCACACAACAAATAACAAACAGTGGTGACATCAACACCAACAGCATAAATAAGGCTGCAAACAGCAAAATAACATTGTAATGCATTGCATTGCACAAATGCAATGCATGCTGGGAAGCCAAAAACCCTTAACAAATTTGCTGTACTCTAAAATATAAAATAGTTTGTTCAGACTAGTTGGAATAACTATTTGGTGGATCACTGCTAGTGTAAGTACTGTTTATGAAATAAACTTCTTCTGACTTCCCTCATTCTCTCTGTTTCTCACTCTTTCTCTCTTTTTAAGTGGCTATTAAATCTATTTGATTTGGAGTTTGCACCTCATCACTTCACATCCTATTTTTCAGTGTGCTTACATACTGAAACAACTGCTGTGAAAAAACTCAAGACCTGTGAGCACTGAAGCTGAGATTTGATTGGCTGTTCAGACTGCTTACCTGTCGTAGTCCTGACAGATCTCCCCCACTGCGACTAAAGCTTTCAGGTATTCGTTGGGCTGGTAGGGGTGGATGTAGTGTAAGGAACAACTGTTCCTCGGATCCCCATTAGACGCTGTGAAATCAATAGCTACCTGAAAAACCAAGCAGCCATCAAAGAGTGTCGACGCTAATTACTCAAACTGTATGTAAACACCATGTGGAGATCCTCACCGATGACATACAGTAAACAGACTGCAGCTGTAGTTTAGAGCTGCAATCAGCAACGTTTTGGGTTAAAATAAACTAAATTTATAATTCAAGCTGTCGGGTCGGATTTCTCATTTGGCTTCATTTGACTTCAACGTGCATAAAGAAAAGTACTTAAAGTAACCTGCAATTTTATGTTTCAAACAGAGGTGGCGGTGGAGAGGTGAAATACGGATTACAGCTGCAAGCAGGCATGGGGAAAACATACTTGGCATGGTATATAATTTATATAAACATATTTGATACATTTACATTACGTAAATTCATAAAACAAATGTGTTGGCATTCACACTGAAAACAATTCTCATTCAGAAAGCCGTGCATGTTCAGCGTTCAGAAACTTACGTAACAGATAATAACAAATACTGAAATACTGCAGTGAACACAAAATGAAAATGACAGTGCTGCAGGCAGGTGCGAGTTATTACAGAAAAACTGTTACACACAAACTGAACGCTTGGAAAGACATAATTTATTACTCATTAGCATCACTCCAATGGGAACAGCAGAAATAAAGTAACAATAATAATCATTTATTAAGCACAACTGGCAGTATGTTAATTTTGAGAGAAAGCAACAGATAATTGATTTTAAAAAAATATGTTTTACTGGTATAAACACTAGGGATATGCAAAATTACCTATTTGCAAAATCAACTAGTCTTTGGACTGCCTGCACAACTAGTTAAGACAAATCCTGGCTAATTAGTTGGGCTTTGCTTCTCCCTGATTGGACACATAAATTGGTGTCTGTCAGCACTTACTGTAAACTGTATTTGGCATCCGCCCATAATGTAGTCCAGAAAGGAGTGCATCTTAATTATCTGTGGACACAGAAGGGCAGATGATCAGGAAACCATTGGAGAATGAATTCATGCTGTGATCTCCTCTCATCACCTCTAACTCACGTAAACCAAGATCAAATTCACTGGCCATTTACAGCGCAAGAATCTCACATCAGATCCCAGTGAAAACTGCCAAGATTTCACCATCGTTTACTGTGACCATCAACACCTCTGCTGACAGTGTGACATGGACTTTTCAAAATACACAGTAGAACTGAGAACCAGACTTCCTCTAAAAGAGCTTCATTTGATAATGGCACATTACCTTGCACTGATTCAGAATCACAATCCCAGAGTTCTTGTAGTTCTTCTTCTTCACTTTATATTTGGGGTTCATACATTCCCACTGCACCTGTCAATGTTTACAAAATAAACACAACATCAGACTTCCATCAGGCCGGAGGGAGAAAGCCAGGAACTCTAAACAATCAAACAGCTTCATCAGAACGTCCGAGATGCTGCACAATTGCTTCCAATTGGAGTAGAGAAGTGTGCTGGAGCAGACAACAGACTCTGAAACAACAATTTCACTCATAACAATGAGAAATGATGTCGAGCGTGGAAGGGATATTCTAAAATAATTAGCAGAGTCTTGTATGGTTGCCTGCGGAGTTGAGACACCAGCTCATGGGGCTTCGTGGAGATCCAATCGCGCCTGCTTATTAGGGAATTGCAATTAACCGACAGCTAAAGAGACAATGATTTATTGTTTTCAAAAGCAGAGATACCTTTTCAGAGGTAATAAAAGGGCCAATCACTGATGGCATTTTTTGGAACAGGAAGTACATTACAGACCCATTAATGGAGTGGTTAATGGTTCTCCTGTAGCTCAATGGTAGAGCATTGCGTTAGCAGCGCAAGAGGTTGTGGGTTCAATTCCCATGTACTAAGAAAATGTATAACTTCAATGCACTGTAAGTCGCTTTGGATAAAAGCGTCTGCCAAATGCATAAATGTAAATGCAAAAATGAATGTAAGCACACTGAAAAATAGGATGTGAAGTGATGAGGTGCAAACTCCAAATCAAATAGATTTAATGGCCACTTAAAAAGAGAGAAAGAGTGAGAAACAGAGAGAATGAGGGAAGAAAAAGCGAGAACAAGAGAGGAGAGCGAGCTAAAGGAGATGTTCTGTGTGACAGTGTGCGTCAGGTATGAATGAGGATGATGAATTGATGCATATTTTCATGTTAAATACCTGTCTTCCGTCCATCGCAGAGCGCATTTCTTTGAAAGTGGCTTGAAATTCTCCAATGAAATCGTGCTTTCCATTTGAATCCCAGTCCCACACTGTACACTGGAGGAAGACAACGAGAAATGAACAAAGACAAACATAAAAACAACAATCAATGAATTGTAATAATAGACCTTCATTACTTAGACATTCAAGCCAACTTTGTGAACGAGGTTCTGATCACACAAGACGTAAAGGGTCGTACCATACATATTGTAATTGTTTATTATTTTCCTCCAAGGTTCGCTTAAAATGTTAATTTTTCCCTAGTCAAAATAAAGATCACTACTAAAAACTACATCAAAATTCTCGCAACCTCACAGCAAATGAATCAAATTGCACTCATAGTAAGACTTGCAAAATATCGGCAGGATCCAACAATCACAAGCATTAGACGTTAAACACAGAGTGTTCATCAGGGATCTTAAACAGTTTTTCCTGCACTGACTGTAGATGCAGTGAGCTGTCAGACAGCAGCCGTGTAATACACTCCTGAAGAGCAGCTCTGAGACGCACTGAGCTCCAGCTGTGAGCTGGGTCAGGTCTGCAGATGGCATCGAGGACAGCTGGCACTAAATGAGGCTGAGCAGTTTGTGTAATAAAGACTGAGCTCCGATCAGTTATGAGCAGGCCACATGCAGGCGCATGGTGATTTACTGTGAGCAAGCACAGAGGCACATGGGTCCTTCAGAGATGCTTGTAGGGGCCTGGACAATCTTAACATTAAATGGACACATTTCATGGAGAGCACAAGATCCTTGAAAACCACTTTTCAAGTGGTTCAAGTGGATCACAATCACAGTTTCAGTACTGTGTTAGGCTGTCTTGATGTCTACTGTGAAGCCCAGCTGGTTCTCACTCTTCTATGACATACTATTCTACCATATTTCATATTTTATATGAATGTAATGCATATTACAGCTGCAGCCAATAACTTTTGCCTCTCTAGCACCATCTCAGTTTGAAACATAAAATTTCAGGTTAATTTACATACTTTTCTTAACATGTTCAAGTCAAATGAAACCAAACTGATTTCCTGGGAAATCAGACTTGACAGCTGAAATTATAACTTATTATGATAAACTCACCGCTGTGAATCGGGGTAAGATAAGCATTTAAACGCTGATTTGTCATGTACTTGCTCTGTTTATTTTTACCCAAATAAAAGTTACAGATTTCAGCTTACAATATAGCAGATATAAGCATTTTTGTGTAATGTAAAAATGCAGAAACATTACAGACTTTTTTTTATTATATAAATAACATATGAGAAATCATTATAAGTATATCATTTAGTTTATTTTTCATGCACTTGCTGCAGGAAAAAGCCTATTTATTATCATTAACAACAATTTAACTGCAGGTACTTTAATTCAGATTAAATGAAAATAACCATTAATCTACTAGAGGAATTGACAGCTTTAATATTCAATTAGCGTGATACAACATATGTTCAGCTGAAAGTTTCTTTCAATCCTTTTCCAATTAATTTGAGCCATCTTTAATGAATGACAAAGAAAGCGAGCAGAAACAGAGAGCCAATAAAACCCGGAATACCCGGAAGATTCTTTCTGAGGACCCATGTTCTAGTCTGGCCTGCAACATGTCCTGACACCCCTTTCTCACAAACACACACACACATCAAGCTGTAATTGTGTACTTTTCCTGTCTGAAAACAATAAAAACAGCCAAAAAGTAACAAAATGTAACACAAAAAGCATTAATAAGACATTAAGCAAACCAAAACAAACAACACAATACATAAAAACAGAATCGACAGGAAACAGCCATAAATGGTGATGTAATAGGATGTACAATATTTTTAGATGCATGAATTTATTAATAAAGAACGTTGGTCTGAATTTACTTCAATGCATCCTTTATTTAATATGAGTCACTATAAACAATTCCAAGTTTTATCAAGCTTTTCCAAAAAGCTACACTTTTATGGATCTCATAATTACATTCTAAAGTGCTAAAGTGCCTTTCAAAGTCAAAAACCAGTCGAACTATTGACAGGTGAAAGCAGGCATTTCTTTTTATATAAGCACTACAGAATCGAATCAAATTGAAACAATATGTCTTCTTTCCTGAAGCTGCTTTGATGAGATGCCATGAACATAAACTGCAAATGTCAATGCAGGTGTAAAAATAAATTCAGGAATTTTTTTTTGTGAAAGTCAAACGCAGGGTTATCGATCGAGACCTGGTAGATCAAACACTGTGAGGTCATAACTTACCTTCAGTATTCTCTCATGGTCTCCACTACAGAGTGAGTTTAGAGATGTTTTGAAGGTTTTCCACACTGGATTAAGGTTATTCATGACAGTCTGTGGGCATTGAGAGAGAGCAACAGGAGAGAGAGACAGACAGACAAAGAGAGAGAGAGATAGTTGAGGAAAAAAAGCTGTACAGAAAATGTATTTTCACATACATAAAATAAATAACAAAATACAGCAATAAAATAGTTTAGGAACATTAAAGGTAGGGTAGGCAATTTCAGGGAGGCTAACAAGCTAGCTTTGAAAGTATAAGTCATAAACATGTTGTCTCACCTCTGTTCTGTGCACCAGCTGCTGGGTGTTGTCATCATTTACCCTGTGGATCTCCAAGAACGGATCTGACTTACTGAAGAAGTCCTGAAAACAACAGAAACACTGAGATCCGCTGATGTAACACACGCACACAAGTTCTGCAGAGAAAGACAAAATTCATCCTCTGTAATTTGCTATAGTAACATGACATTTTTCTATAGGTTGTCCAGTTGTTGTGGATTTGGCTAATTATGTCTCTAAAATACTTTCACAAGACGTCAGGTATTCTGAATGAAAATGGCACTGAATAACTAGTCACTACTACAGTCTGCTACAGACTGAACTGTATTATGTGTCCTCGTTAGTTCTCCTAAATGCTTCTAGTCACTCGGCAAAAGTTAAAGACGAGGAATTAAAACAGAAGAAGTTTTCAGAAAAAGCCCACGTCTCTGATCTCCCACCCACCCAGAAACTTAATCAAAGTTTTAATTACTCTGATATGAGGGTATGATTTCACACTAAAGGATTATGACTTAGCAGAAGAAAAGGATCTTTAGATGAGAAATGCCTGCGTGACGTTCTGTTAGGCAGCGCTTGAGACCCTCAGTGTGATACTGACATGCTCCTGTGGAGCATTTGTTATGCCTGTATTAATCCCTCTTATTAATTTTAGTCCCATGTAATTACCTTAGTGACAAACGCTGATTGTGTTTCCCAGTGGAACAGAATCTCTCTCTTTCACTCTCAAATGTTTGGCCACATTTCTGAGTATGGGCATATTCATTTGTTGCCCATCAATAATCTTTTGAGAAAACTATAACTCAACCAAAGATACATTGCAAAAAACAGTGAATGTAATGAGAACATAAATTTGTACCAATCATCAGTTTTATAAATAAAAAGTGTATCAAAATAATACCAGTAGAAAGTGTGAATAATGTTCATGAAAAACACACGAAAACTTAACATACATAATCATAAAAAAACAACTATATAATTAAGATCATGCTGCTATGAGAACATATTACACACTAAAGAAAGATGTTGCAGAGAAGTTTTTACCTTATCATCCAGCTTCCTGGCACTGAACGAGAGTTCGACATAGTCGTTATTTCCTGTCAGCTCTTCAGCGGTGATCTGGAGAGATTAAGAGTAACGAATTGTTTTCAGCAGAAGATAAAACTGAATCAGAGCCTGTCATGAAGTCTGACATTTGTTTAATAGATTTTATTCTCTCACCCGCTGAGCTGAACACGACCAACTGTTGCTGCTGTGTTCTGTCAGTGTGCATTAACAAACTCCTCAGGCTATACTGAGTGAAGCTCTGAAATTTGAGTTTTGTAACCTGCCTCTGCCTCTGGATTGACCGTTTTGGAGGTTATCGTGTACAGAGAGGTCGTTCTATGTTTGTCCAGGTTCAATAAAGGCATTGATCATTTTCAAATACCTCAAAGTTTTTAAAGTTTAGATTATGACATGTTTGAATAAGACCAAATTAGATGGGGTGTTATTTGTGTATAGCTCAACCATGAAAGACAGCAAACAGATACCTCTGGGTTTTGTAAACTGCTTACCGTAACAGAAGACTTCCCGACTGTGTTGCCTTGTTTAAGCAGAGCTTTGGTGAATTTTCTCTGGGAGACGATCTGGTTGGAGACAAAAGGATAAATTAACATGAGATTAGAAGGTTTGTAAATATTTATGTGGTTTATACATGTAGACTCTAAAACAATTAGATTCAATACCCAAATGGAAAAAATTTTAAAGCCGATGCTTTAAATCTTACATGTTAAAAATGATGGGATGTGGAAATTACACGCACACAACATTTTATATCAGACTGTACATCTGTCTCTTACAGTGTAGTTTTAATTTGTGTTCAATTGAAAACAGCATCTACTATGAAAAATGAAGTGCTGTACATAATAACACCCTGATGTGAATTTGGCTCTCAAGCTAGTTTATAATTATACAGAGAAGTCTTACTCCAGATAAGTAGTCCACTTCATTAATAGTTGTTAAACAATTTTAAATAGAGGAAAGTGTTTTCACTTTTATTTCTCAAGAAACTCAATGCAGCTTCTGTCAAATGTCAATACCTCTCTCTCTCTTTATTTACCTGCCTCTCTTTATTATTATCTATTCCCCTGTACAATCAAAACAGAACAAACTAAAACAGAGTGCTGGGATCCGCTATACGTCATAAGCTTCTAGTTAATTCTTTACTGAGAAACTGCAACTCTTAATCATCTAGTGAGAGCTCTTGTGCCTTGTGTTGCATTTGCTCAAACTGCAGATAAGTAGTGTGAAGTGATTCGTCTGGGTTGGTCATGCCCAGACTGAGACAAACACACATCTCAAAATTCAATCAGCCATCCGATGTCAGGAAATGCGGTTCATTTAACAGCTGTTGGTGTGATTATTTAATTAAGTGTTCATCTGATTTAAGGCCAGTACTTTCACTCTTCCCTGACTGTGTGTAATCACCGATCACAAGGGATCCCCAGCTAACATTCTTGCAGTAATGTTAGAATGTTTTATATCATATCAAAAACATTATTCTTAAGCTGAATGTTTTAAAATCATTACAGAATTAAAAGAATTCAATAACGTTCTTATAACTAAGCAATAATGTTAATATGTCTAAAAACATTTTGAAAATTCCTAGAACATTCAAAATAACCATTTTGTTGTTTGTTTTTATTTTTTGTTTCATTTTGTTATTTGTCATGTTTTTGTTACTTAATGAAACATTAGGGAAACATTCTTACAACCTAAAATTGTTAGCTAGGCCATTTCAAAACGAGCAAATGCGACAAAAAGCTGTAACAATTACACATAACAAGCTTGAATTTCTGTAGATATTGCGCAGATATTTCTGCAGATATTGCGAGTCGTTTGCTCACTTGGCCGAGCGTACACTCCATGGCTCCCAGGCAGTCGGCCTCTCTCATGCCGTTATGACTGCTGCTGATGTCATACAGCTCGTATCGTAACCGCTGGACCTCCTCGAAGTAAAAGTCCAAGGTGAAGACCTTGGAGAATGTGGGGTTGATGGAGCTCCGTATCACCTCTGTCCTGTCCACCTGCAAACACAGAAGCAGCAAGATTTGTTAACTTCATTGAAGAACATTTGGACGTGCACCAGTATCTACTGGGTTAACAGTTAAGTTAATACAATGTCTAATAAAACTGGACGCTTTGAACGTTGCTACAACTTACAACAAAAACAACATTTGACTTTTTTCGCTAAACGTTTCCGTTAAGTAAAATGCAATACGCTCAGATTGACTTCTTAACGTGATCTTTTGAACAGAAACAATATTTATGACAATTTACATGGTAATGAAGTAGAACAACATTTTACAATAGTGTACCGTACCCTCTAAACAACACACATCCTTCTGTGGTCCCTGTCTCTGGACTCACACACACAGACTACACTCACCGAGTGTATTGTACAATAGTACATACAGTATATTAATATTACAATCATGCAGCAGATGTAAGACTCTGTCACTCTTGAAAGTTTTGTGCAGGTGTGACAGAGAATGTGAAGTGAATCCAGTTATTAGTAAACACTGTATGACACAAACTCATAACTTTCTGTCTGTGAGAAATACATTAACTCTCTTTGGATTAAAACCCTAACCCTTATCTACTAAATGTATCAAAAGTACTAACTGCGTGTTTCTTGAAGCACAGCAAACATTTCAAATTCAATGTATAACTAGAAATATAACTAGTAGTTTAAAATAATTATTCTACTGGATGTCATAAGAGCAGCTTTTCTGTCAGTTTTACTCCTGGTTTATTCAGGAGAGAGAATAATCTCTTTACATCATCATTTAAGACAAACAATAACTAACTTTTGTACTTCAGATTCTTCTGAATGAAACCAGTAAATGGAATAAAACTCAGAAGAGAAGAATAAATCCATGACACATTGCTGCCGAATCCGTTACTGAAGACTGTGTCTCAAACACAGAGAAAAGAGTTTCTTTCATCTGTCATCCTTCAGACACGCTCTAGTCTCAGTTGTTTGACTCCTCAGGCGGCACAGAGATTTCATTCTCTTTTCACTACAAGCTCAATGTGATTCCAGAACATTCTGCATAACATTACAAAACATTTCCAGACTGTTCTTTGTGAAACCCCTCTGAGGCGTAAACAGTCCTGAAAAAAAATCAGCTCTGTAAAGTTTTTCTCTGTGTCTTCTTTCTCGACTTCAGACAGAGGTTGCTCTCTCGTCCTCTGTCTCCATCACTCATTTCTCTCTCTCTTTCTCGCTCTCTCTCTGATACATCTTCATCTGATGTGCAACATTAAGTCATTTAGAATTAGACCATCCTGCACAAACTTCACAGCTGGAAGTCAAACATCATATGGAATTCTGCTGCACTTTTCCAAGTAGAAAAACTAAATGGAACACACAACAGGATTCTTCCTGATTTCCAGGAAGTATAATTCTGCAATCAACACACATAACAATTTTAGGTTGCAAGAACGTTTCTCTAACATTTCCATTAGAAAACAAAAATATTAAAAATATTATTTTGAAAGTTCTAGGAACGTTCAAAACGTCAAGTTTTTTATTACGCTTTTGTTACGCTATTGTTTGGTTATAAGAATGTTATGCAAACATTTTTAATTTGATATATGACAATGTAAAAAAGTTCTACTAAAGTTACTGCAAGAAGTTTTTTAAAAAACTTTGAGAGAATTTTTGGAGAACATTAGTCAATGTTATGAGAACGTTCCATGTTACTTCTCTACATGTTTCTCACATCAATAAAACAGTCAGTGTATAACTCAGTACACATTTCATTAAGAAAATGAAGAATAATCTGGAGATTCCTTCATTCCTCTTCATTAAGCTCTAGAAACTCTGTCAGGAGTTTGTTGTGGTTTACGGGGTTGCCTCAGGCCAGCTGCTGCTGTTATATTGAGAAAGTTGCTCATGCAAACTCAACATTCATCTGAGAGATAAATATCAAAGATGGAGAGTGACTGTAACGGTCGTATCAGCCGTTATCAGAGTGACTGTAACAGTTCTGATGATGTTTGTACTCGTTCCTGCTCTGTTGAACTGTCTGTGCTGAGAATGTTCACACAGGAAGCATCTGCTCTGTACATCTTGTTCACCTCTGAGAACCTTCCCTAAAACTCCTCCACAGAAAGCAAGAAATGGCCCACGTTTAATCACGCCTTAACTATTAACACTTCCCTCAAAAAAATAATTTATGACCATTAAACCATTAAACTTCAGAAACAGCCAACAATTTTAGGTTGGAAGAACGTTTCCGTTAATAAAAAAACGTTATTTTGAAAGATCTAGGAATGTTTAAGATATATCCATATATGTTTAGATGTTTATCCATATATATAACCTAACCCTTACCCACACTTTAACCCTAACAGAAAACTTTCTGCATTTTACAATTGAAAAAACTTTTCACACACACTCATCACACACACAGACACTCATCACACACACACAGACACTCATCACACACACACAGACACTCATCACACACACACAGACACTCATCACACACACACAGACACTCATCACACACACACACAGACACTCATCACACACACACAGACACTCATCACACACACAGACACTCATCACACACACAGACACTCATCACACACACAGACACTCATCACACACTCATCACACACAGACACTCATCACACACACACAGACACTCATCACACACTCATCACACACAGACACTCATCACACACACACAGACACTCATCACACACTACACACACAGACACTCATCACACACAGACACTCATCACACACACAGACACTCATCACACACACAGACACTCATCACACACACAGACACTCATCACACACACACAGACACTCATCACACACACACAGACACTCATCACACACACACAGACACTCATCACACACACACAGACACTCATCACACACACACAGACACTCATCACACAGACACTCATCACACAGACACTCATCACACACACTCATCACACACACTCATCACACACACACTACACACTCATCACACACACACAGACACTCATCACACACACACACACACTCATCACACACACACAGACACTCATCACACACACACAGACACTCATCACACACACTCATCACACACACACACAGACACTCATCACACACACACTCATCACACACACACAGACACTCATCACACACACAGACACTCATCACACACACAGACACTCATCACACACACACACACAGACACTCATCACACACACACAGACACTCATCACACACTCATCACACACACACACACAGACACTCATCACACACACAGACACTCATCACACACACACACACACACACACACAGACACTCATCACACACACACACACTCATCACACACACACAGACACTCATCACACACACACAGACACTCATCACACACACACAGACACTCATCACACACACACATCACACACACACACAGACACTCATCACACACACACAGACACTCATCACACACACACAGACACTCATCACACACACACACACACTCATCACACACACACAGACACTCATCACACACACACAGACACTCATCACACACACAGACACTCATCACACACACAGACACTCATCACACACACAGACACTCATCACACACACACACACACACACACACAGACACTCATCACACACACACACACTCATCACACACACACACACTCATCACACACACACACACACACTCATCACACACACACAGACACTCATCACACACACACAGACACTCATCACACACACACAGACACTCATCACACACACACTCATCACACACACACACACACACACACACTCATCACACACACACACTCACTCACACACACACACTCATCACACACAGACACTCATCACACACACACACACAGACACTCATCACACACACACACACACACAGACACTCATCACACACACACACACACACAGACACTCATCACACACACACACACAGACACTCATCACACACACAGACACTCATCACACACACAGACACTCATACACACACACAGACACTCATACACACACACACACAGACACTCATCACACACACACAGACACACACACACACACACACACACACACACACACAGACACACACACACACACTCATACACACTCACACACACACACACAGACACACTCATACACACACACACAGACACTCATACACACACACACAGACACTCATCACACACACACAGACACTCATCACACACACACAGACACTCATCACACACACATCACACACACATCACACACACATCACACACACACACACACACACTCATCACACACACACTACACACTCATCACACACACACTACACACTCATCACACACTCATCACACACTCATCACACTCATCACACACACACACACTCATCACACACACACTACACACACACTACACACTCATCACACACACACACATCACACACATCACACACATCACACTCATCACACTCATCACACACACACACACACTCATCACACACACACACACACTCATCACACACACACACACACTCATCACACACACACACACACACTCATACACACACACACACACTCATCACACACACACACACACACTCATCACACACACACAGTTCCCTCTGATTGTGGCTCACACTCACTCTGCATGTTAAATGAGCCGCTCCTCATTAGCTCATCAGTGGGACAGAATAAAAGTTTTCTGATCAGCGAGGCCTCGTCTCACTGCATATTCACACACAGCCTGAGGTGAAGAGCTGCTGGGTACCACAACAGAACCATCATTAACCATCCCAACCTCAAATAACACGTTTTCTCTCTCTCCTCAGAGTGTGAGGTTGATCTGAAAGAGGACAACCTGTGGCAAAGAACCTCGCTCTTGCTGTTTTTAAACACCTGTGTGTGAAAAATGAAGATTAGAACCAACAAGGCCACAGAAAAACAGATTCTTCAGGGTGTAAGATGAAGGGATGGAGACGTGACAGAAGTTTAATGAACTGATCAAGTTTAATGAAGCGTTTAATTAACTGATCATTTTGCTTTGCATGACTGATATTAATAATTTCTGACCTGATGACCACATCTAAATGCAGTCAGCCCATCATGTTTACTCTCACATTTCATGAATATTGAAATCATTTTTAAATGTCACTGACGTTTGGGAAACACATCATGATAAGACACAGCTTCACAAAATGTCAAAGCAAAAAACAAGTTGAAGCGAAAAAATGCCTCTTAACAGCTTCAAAAACACCTTAGCAACCACATAACAATGCCCTAGCAACACCCCAGCGTTGTACTTTGCTGAAGAAACCTGGAGTCATGAAGTAGCATTTCCTCTGTTTTCACATCTCCTATTTAAAGAGTTCCAAAAGGGGCGTGATCAGTGGTGATGAGGTGGGAGGGCCCGAATGTGGACAGAGGGCGGAGACTGCATACATCTGCATAAATTCCCTTTATCAAGAGAAAAAAACTCATTTTTTACGACCTCATAATTTAATCTTTGATAGACTTCACACCACCTCTCCATTTCAATACATTTGGAGCAGGAGAAATGAGTGTAAAGTTAAACAGCAAACAGCTATAATGATCTGTCAGTGAATCAGATCCCAGTGCCCGGCCTGTCTGCTCCCAGCAATAATAAGACAAAAGACAGACGTGAAGGTGAGCCTCACTGTCACCGTTAGCAACCGGTCGCTCATCAATGACTGCGGACTCGCTTTTATCCAAGACTACTGCCGTATTGACATACACAACATAAACAAAACATTACTGACAGCAATTTAAAAATGAATGGAGGATTATAGAGAATAGGACAACAGGAAAATGATAGCTTAGACAGAGGCACCAAAACCTGAAGTCTCTCTGAATGTAGCTGCCATACATAAATCCCCTTTCTTTGTATTTTCAAGGGCAAACCACAGAAAGGGCCCGAGAGGCTGAGTGCATTAGATGCCCTTTTGCCCCAGAGACTAAGGGTCCATGGTGACTCAGTGTCAACAGTCTAAAGTGTTTTCTTTGTGATTCTGTGTGTCCTGTACACACTCAGAGAGTTTGAGATCATCTCGCTCTGTTTGATGGTGCTTGAACTGAGCAGCTGCAGCGTGGCGACGCATTAATTGTGAGCAGACAACAGCAGGTCTTTACTCTTACTGACTCACGCAGTTTAAATGCTTGTTTGAGCACACAGGTGACGTTCTCATACCACTGCTATGCTGATGATACACAGCTCTATTCATTTCAGCCCGACGACCCCACCATTGCTGCCCGGATCTCCGCCTGCCTTCTAGACATCTCAGCCTGGATGAAAAAATGGCACCTCCAGCTCAACCTCAGCAAGACAGAACTTCTGATAATACCTGCCAACCCATCATTAGAACACAACTTCACAGTTGAACTTGGATCATCCACTCTCACACCCACTCAGTCCGTTAGAAACCTTGGGGTGATGTTAGATTACCAGCTGAAATTCACTTCACATGTTCACAATCTCTCGGTCATGCAGGTATGTGCTTTACAACATCAGGAAAGTCAGACCCTTCCTGTCCGAGCACTCAACGCAGCTCCTAGTCCAAGCATTCGTAATATCAAGGCTGGACTACTGCAATGCCCTTCTGGCTGGCCTTCCAGCCAATGCAACCAAACCCCTGCAAATGATCCAGAATGCTGCAGCACGTCTGGTCTTCAATCAACCAAAAACAACCCATGTCACACCCCTCCTGACCTCACTCCACTGGCTACCTGTAGCCGCCCGCATCAAATTCAAATCTCTTATGCTTGCCTTTAAGACAATAACCCTCCTACCTCAAGTCACTCCTCCAGACATATGTCCCCCCCGCCAGCTACGGTCAGCTAACGAACGACGGCTGACTGTTCCCCCACAATGAGGCATCAGATCAATCTGTAAAACTTTCACCTATTCCATTCCTTTGTGGTGGAATGAACTGCCAGCCTCCACCCGATCTGCTGAGACCATCACAACCTTCAAAAAACAACTCAAAATACACCTGTTTTGCAGACACCTGTCTGAACCCTAATGCTCTTCTATCCTATCCCTCTATCCTATCCTTCTATCCTTCCAAAAAAAAAAAAAAAATTCTGTCTCTAGTCCATATTTCTCTCTAGTAACAGAATACAATGTCCGCCTGTAAATGTAGCTTTGTAGACTTGGCTCGTTGGCGTACGAGACAAATGTTCAATGCTCTCGTCCTTTGTAAGTCGCTTTGGATAAAAGCGTCTGCTAAATGACTAAATGTAAATGTGACGTCTCCTATACTCACACTCATTTAAGAGCTCACAGTTAGACAAACACTTAATTCAATCAAGGGTCAATGATGCGCTGGTGACCCAGTTAACGTTCTCAGAACATTGGTTAACAGTCTCTAAGAGTTCTCTCAAAGTTATCACAAAAACATTGTTCCTCAGTTATTAGTGGAACATTTTAAACAATTACAGACTTTATAATTAATAAAGTTATTAATAATGTTACTTATTGTAAACATTATGGAAACGTTCTTACAACCTAAAATTGTTAGCTGGGGATTCTGAGATTTTAAAACAGAACACGCTAAATTATGTTTTTTCAAATCCATTTGCTTTTGAAGAATTGTTATAAAGTTCTATGGGGGTTCAATTAAATTCTTTGAATTTAAGTCATCTGAAATTAATAAGCAATAATAGGGAAAACATAGCCACACAGCAGATGTTAATTTTATAACCCAACCCAGTGACCTCTTAGACAACACTCGGTTATCTCTTCTGAGCTCTAGATTAATGAGGGATATTCTTGGCAGTGAGATACAGACAGAATTTAATGAACGATGTCACACTTCAGCTAAAGATTCGATTACAGCCCCCAGTATTCAGCCGGAAGGTAAGATTTATTGAAAACCCATGGGCACACAATACAACAATATTCAAACGTATGACCAGTAACAGTGCTGGATGTAGAGGAAATAGATTATGAGATACAAAGAAAAACAATTATTCTTATTTGTCATGACTACAGTAAATCTTATAGCTTTTGTTTATTGGTTTAGAAATGCAAACTTGTTTCAGAGAGGCTACAGAGAACATAAATATCATAGATATCTTACTAACACACTTTAACTGATCTAGAGCTCAAGAACAAGGATTTTGTTTCTTCACTTCTTTTACATCTTGTACATAATTTCAGCAGTAACTCAATTTACAAACACTAACATGAACGTTTCAGGGGCATCTAAGAATGGAAAAATGTCAGAGATCAAAGATCAGATCATCAAAGATAGAAGATAGAAAGAATAAAAGTCCCACCTCTCTTTTAAAAGAATCAGTCACCTTTTTGATTTCAATTTCTACAAGCACCAGCTAAAACAACACCGTTTTTACTAAAATACAGGTTTTATTCATGATTTGAGCTAAAGAAGCTACATGTATTATTCAGTTACTTTTACATTATTTAAGCAATCTTGAACAAGCAAATAGAAGCTGTACATGTATCCCTGGTACCTTACTAACATGGCTGCCAAAAACAAAACTAAATAACTCACTAAATGATGTTCTTCAAATGGACTTCATAGTGGAATTTCCAGGAAGAATAAGAAAGTCCTTTGAGAACCAAAGTGAATCTTTTACAGTTTTCTCAGGAGACACACACACACACATTTGAAAGCGCAGGATCACCATGAGTGAAAATGTGAATGGCTAATGAGTACTGAGAAGAGAGAGACTGCTGGTGAGCTGGCAAAGACTTCATAAGCTGATGGGAAGCTTATTTCTCAGTGAACATATGCTGCCTGCTTCACTTACATTCTCACTCGCTCACATATTCCCATACAAATATATATACACACCCATGAGACTGAGGTGATGTCTGTCTCCTACCCCCTCACCCCACTTCTCCAGAAGCTCAGAAAACCTTCAGAGTAAATCTCTCCTGTTCCCACAGCACCTGATCTAACAGCTCGCTAGATTCTCTAAAAACTTCAGTTTAGGGAGGTTGCCAAACTCAGACACAGATGGAAGCGCTACAGGAAGGAAAACAGATGCAAAATACGCATTATATTTGCCTCGCATGGTTTAACTTCACTTACGTGGCCAATTATGAGTCAAAACAATAGATTTTCATCTGCTTGGAACTCTGCGTCAGACCTGCCTGAGGTAAAAAGGGCAGAGGTTCGGGTCTGACTCTGGTAGGGATGTATTAAAACCAGCAAAGTAAACAGATACACCATGTTTTCACCCACGCAGTGAAACTGCCTGTTAGCCATTTAGTTGCTCATGTTTTGAATAAGTATTTATGTGAATATTTGTGCACTACTTTTTGCTTACTGAATTAAAACATGTTAACAACAAACTGAAGGTTGATGATTATGCAGAAATTAGTTTGTTGCTAAAAAGTCATGCAGGTTTGGAATGACGTGAGGGTGAGTAAATGATGGAAGAATTTTTATTTTTATTTTTGGGTGAACTCTCTCTTTAAAACCAATAAAATGCAAACCCACCTCCAGCCACTGTCCATGGGACTGCATTTTGATGACCACGCAGGGATCAGGCTTGGAGAGGGCATCCCGGTCGGAAATACCTTTGCAGGCCACACGCAGCTCCACTTTGGTCAGGCAGGGACTGTTGAACAGGCCCAGAGAATTGGCTGCAGACTCATAGATGTCACTCATGTTTTAGAAGGTTCTTGTGCTTTAGGAGACAAAAGTAAAGGTGAGAGATGATATATTACATCTTTTCATATATTACATTACAGTTTTGTCCAAGATACGACTCAGATCCTCAGACCTCCTTCAATGAAAGTCTGTGGAATTTCTTTAGTTTAATTTACTTTAGTTTTCTGTCAGGTGAGAATCATACATCACATCTCTTAGTAACAGCACACCTGTGCTCAAAAAGTATTATTAGTTTAGTAGAACAAGTTAGGTGCAGGAGCTTTAATATTCAGGGTTTGGGTTTTATTCATGTAGTCATATTATATTGCCTTGCCTTACAAATCCCCACTAAGAGTGATCCTGAGAATCACCTTGTACATGTATTCTTATGTTATTGTAAGAGCTATTTAATCTTGATGTGAAAGTGCGGTCATGACTGCAGAACATATAATTCTACCTAAAGCAGATTCAGAGATGACAGGTGTGACCTATGAGAAGAAGAACAATCAAAGGACAATTCCCAGCCAATGAAGTCATTCATCACGCCCACTGTACGACTCTGACAGCTGACGGCCTCATACATTATAGGCCAGCAGTGACAATACAGAGGTGAGCGGTTCTCTCTCTGTGTGTGTTTGTAAACTTCACTGGCTGAGGTGACAGCACTCGTATGTCAGTAGTCCTTCATATTCTGGCTGCTATTTCTGCTACTTGCACGTTTTAACAGTCAGTTTAAATGATATTCCAAAGTCTCATCAATGAGAAATCTGAGCAAATTACAACCATTCATAACACTCGCTTAGAATGCAAACCGAAAGCACTGTAAATCAATACAATTTAACAGCAACAAAAATGTAATAAAAGCAACGTTTCTGTGGATTTGCCTGAGGTGCATAAATCACGCCCGATGTCCCAGAAATCTCACAGAAAAAATTGCTCTTCTGGAAATATGCCTAACAGAGGCAACAAGACACAATCTCCACAGAAGGCTGCAACCCCATCAACCCCTCCACCGCCCTGCGGTCCCGCTTCATCACTGATAACATAATTTCTGACTGCACTCTGACTTCACACCAGGAAGAACAGAGCCATTCATTCGGACTCCGTTAAAGTCTAATGGTGTCAAAATTGTTTATTTCCAGATTTTCCTGTGCACAGCTCATCACTGCACATTATTCTGCTAAACAAAACTGTTTGTTTTCATTATCTTTCATCAAAATCATCAGGGCTGTGGACCAGGAGTGGAGCTCTGATAGGCAACAAGTACGGTCACAGAAAAAACAGTATTAATCTAGGAAGCACACACATACAGATAAAATAAACCTAAAACACACTGTAAGTCTCAGTGGATAAAAGCTTCTGCTACATGCAAAAGCCTAAGTATTGTATATAAGACCAATACTATAATACATCACAATATACTGTATAAATATTTATTTTCAAGAGAGAAAGAAGCTGACCAGTGGTGTTGAAGCTCTCTCTCTGTGTCAGTGGTGAGAGGAAACAGAAACTCTATGACTTCTCTACAGCTAGTGAGAGTGAACAAGAATTAAAGAAACTCTCGAAGACAACAGTTGTAATAATGGAGACTTTGCAACAACCTGCCAGTCTTTATCCTGGAATACCACTCTGCTTCCTAACTAGTGGGTATGTCACTGTACCCTGCTTGTTAAAGCAATGAGAGACAGAACGCACTCTCATGCATCACAGATTTCTTGTAGAGCGATAGCAGTACAGGAGAAACATGTTGATTTTTTTGAACATCATTTCTCAGGATCTATGAAAATATCCCTTTTCTGCTACATGGATGAACCTGTTTTGACTGTGTGGTTCTTTCTGTTTCACAAAAGGTTCTTTGTAGTGGAAAAAAGGTTCTTCAGACTATAGAAATGGTTCTTTTAAGAACCTTTCACTGAATGGTTCTTTGGGAAACCAGAAATGGTATCGCTGTGAAGAATCTTTTAAGAACCTTAATTTTTAAGATTAAGTTTTTCTTTGCTGAGTTTGACTAAAGAAACTGTTTATCCCAAAAACTGTACTTCTGTCATTATTACTTCTTTATGTAAATCTCGTGTTGTGACAGTTAGTAAACACAAGAGCAAATAACATTTGGTGACTGATGTCTAAACTGTGCTTCACAGAGAAAAATAATGCACAGGTTTGCAGCAACATGGGTCGTGTAAATACTGATAGACTGTTTATTTTGGGGTTATTTACTCCGTTAAGCATTTAGCAGACACATTTTTCCAGACTGTGATAAAAAGCTTCAGTTTTCTTGTGTGAAACTTTCAGGGTAAACAGATGGCAGGCGTGCATCTCTAAACAGGTAACTGCTAGTTTTTAGAGGTATGTCCTTCGACACGTATTTTACAAGCGATTAGCTGGCAGCAACACAACCTGCAGGCTTGTTATACAGTAAGAATATCAAGACTGGACAGGATAAACAAAAAGAAACATTTGTAGGCAATTATTATGCATTAAGTTATGATATTAATTTACGTCAGCGTTAAACACGACAAATGTGTTGCTCGCTCTGACAGATACCATCAACAAACTGTCTTCTTCATTTGGGTGTTTTTTTTAAAACAGAACTGCAACTGCGTCATATCAGCATAAATACATTTCTTGTGCTTCATAATCATCTACAATACAGTGTAAACAAAAGGCAGGGCTTGTCTGACGAACCCTTGCCTGGTCTCCTCATGTCAAACAGTCTCCACAAGAGGCTGTCTGCATGAATATAACCAGCAGACTGTATTGCAGCCTAATAATATAAAACTCTCAACACATCTGATAGACTTTTAATTCAAAACCCAAAGCAGACAGCTTGAATGCTGAGACATTTTTTGCAGTCTTTACGAAGTTCTTGCTTCAGGGCTTGCTTCTAACTGCTCCATTTACTGGATTTAAAGAAACAGTACCACCCAAAAATGTGTTTGTCCTGAGCAGAAACAGACAGTGGGTGCTTCATCATCTCTGCTGTGCAGAGCCTCCACCAATGCCTGGTGCCTTTCATTATTCTTATATTAGAGAGATAAACACAGTTTGTTGGAGTTGATATGATTTTGTCAAGAAGCAATAAAACAAAGCATGCAAATTCTGCAAGCGGCTGAAAACAACAACTGGATTTCCTAGAATTTAAGACCAAATGGTTTTAAACTCGATAACTCAATTTACCAGAAGATTCTCTCCCACAGGGGAAAATTTTACTCCTCAGGGGTGTCTGTCATAGCTCAGATCAGTTCACTATTCAGAAAATAATTACAACTAAAAACTCGAGACTTAAGTATCAATTTCCTCTCAGATGTTTACATCGGAGAATCGAAAATATGCACAAAGGATAAACTGTTGACATAAAGAATGAGTAAATATCTATACCATTAACGTATTATGCACAGATCAGCCAATTTGTTTTTTAGCGAATTTGATAAGGCTTGATAAAGCTTTTTTATACTCTCTGTATTAAACTTTACTAGACAATCTCAGGAGAAAAGTGCACAGATCTGTTTTGGTCTCTCGTTGCTGTCTAGGAGAAAAACAATTATATCTGTTAAAGTTACAGTAAAAAAGAAAGACAGGTGAAGCGTAAAGTAAAACGTCTCACTCAGGGGCAGAGTGATGGCTGATCACACAATCTCCTGTCAAATTTGAAACACTAACATGCAGATCCTCGCCACAAATATCACAAAATGAAATGTGTGATTGCCTGTTATGATTGTCTTCTGAACTCATTAGCACATAACAGCCCATTTCAACATGATAACTAACTTTATAACACCATGTCAGCAGGAAATTTCTCCTCTTTAAAATCACTGTGCATAATTTGACAAATGCCAACGATGACTGATGAACGATGCAGTCGATCTGAACACAGCAGAGATCTGCGTCCTGCCGTCTCATTTAGTCTTATTTCAGTCAGTTACAAAATACCAGTCATTCACTTGACTGTGATCAGCTCATCAACCAGCTCGAGTACATGAGGATGAGACAGTTATGGAAATGAAAACTCATTCATCTTCAGGATGTTAGCTAATTGGAAAAGACGTAATACATTCAGTAACAGAGAAGCATTAAATGTTTGTGACACCCGTGAAACAGTAAGTAATGACATAATGAAACTGTGGGACTGTTGGGAAAGTTAACTTAACAGGCTTAAAGAAAACAGGCACGTTTAAGGGTCAAAACACAATCGGATACAGTAAACAGATAAACTAAAGACAGTAAGAAAACAGAATGCATAAGAAACAATTGAATGTGGAGAGTCTGCAGTACATCTTCACAACTAAACCAGGATTTCTGAACCACGTCTTATTTTGTGAGAGTGAACATACATCCAGAATTCACGGGCAATGTTGCACCGTAGTTTTTCAACGTTTCTTCACAACATTACGTTTACATGACCGGTGCGCAATAACAACCCTTCTCTGACGTCACCCGTTACAGCTCATAATCAACATATTCATTTATGCACAGAGGAATGTTTTTGGTCAATCTAAAATCTGTCCCTACACAGAGCTGTGCAGGTGACAGAAACTTACAACCACCTGCATGTACATCACTGACTGCTGCTCGCCCCCATCTGGACACTAAAGGAGATGCATCTTTATGAAGGTTGTGCAGAGAAAAATAAAGTCTATCTCACAAACTCACAACTCCTCTATTATATTTTATATCGCACTGCTCTTGCTTTAATTCAATCACTGCGTCACTAATAGTTGGTCAACACTACAGTTCACTTTCCAGCAGTGATCATATATTACATCTACATAAAGATATTTACGATTATATTACGCCATGATAACGCAAAGCATAAAAGCACGAATTATAAAGCGATCTCGTAGCGCAGAATTAAATTCAGCAATGAGTGAATAAAAGGCGCAAGTTGAAGTCGGAGGCATCACCGGTGAGTAAAGTCACACTCACCTCATCGGTCGTGGATGTTGCTCTCGCGCTCGCGGTCGGAGCGGTGAGCGCGCGAGCTCCATCCTCGCGACGCGACGCGACGCGGCGCGTCATCCGGCGCGCCCGCCCCCTCACGCGCCGCGGAAGACGTTTTATAAACGCGACTAACACACACACACACACACACAAACAAACGTACAGACACACAAACGTACAGACACACACACACACACAAACTTACACACACACACACACACAAACTTACAGACACACACACTTACAGACACACACACAAACTTACAGACACACACACTTACAGACACACACACACAAACTCACACAGACACACACACACACACACACACACAAACTTACAGACACACACACTTACAGACACACACACAAACTTACAGACACACACAAACACACACACACACTCACACAAACTTACAGACACACACACACACACACACACACTTACAGACACACACACACACAAACTTACAGACACACACACACACACACACACACACACACACACACACACACACAAACTTACAGACACACACACACACAAACTTACAGACACACACACACACACACACACACACACACACACTTACAGACACACACACACACTTACAGACACACACACACACACACAGGATTTGTTGTGACTTTATTGTGACGTTTTATGTCGTAATAAAAGTCACAATTTTAACGTGATCAGCGAACTAAACACACATAAGAGACGCATCGCGAAACGTTAAACGTTCATTAAACCTGCCGTATAAACACAATAGCACATCGAGAAAGTTTTATAAGCATTATAGGGGAGGTCGAAACTGCTACCCAACTAAAATAATAATTGATAAAGCGTAACAATAATCTGCAGCTTGTAGCTTTGCGGGCAGCGACCTCTAGCGTTCGCTTGTAGAACGCGCCCGTTCTGCTTTGCTTAGTTTAACAAGATAAGCAATTTATAAATGAAGCAAAAAATCAGCTATTGATAAATATATGAGCTATATTTAAAAACAGAGGCGAATGATGTGCGAAATGGATTTAAACATGCAGGAACAATGGAGTATATACCACAATAACAAACTCTGAATTATGTCATGATAAGAGGCCGTCTCAGTACAGACTGGCAGTCGTGGGCTGGTTTATGTTTGGGAAATGTTTAGCTACATTATTTATAAAAATAAAACTAAACTTACCGCGAAGTTTCCGCGAGGGCGTTTGAATTTCTCGCGCTGCTTCCGCATTCCAATATCCGGCTGCGCAGCGATTGGATCAAATCAAGCGGGGGGCGTTCCCTGATGAATAATGTCGCATTTTTACTTTGTTTTAAAGCTGCAATCCGTAACTTTTGCTTCTCTTTCACCATATTTGACCATGTAAAACCTAACTGCAGGTTACTGTGTGCACGTTTTTATTTATTGATTTCAAACTAACTAACTAAACTAAGTCAAACTAACATTTCCCTCGAAATCCGACCCGACAGCTCAGATTATAAATCATCATTATGAAGTAAACGTTAAGCGTTTTGCACATTCATCTGTTACGTGTGTGCTTTAATAAATTGATAATAAGAGCTTAAAACACTGCGGCTTTAAACAGGAAGAACAAAATAGTTTTGAGTTTAATGACCCTCTATAAACATTTGTAGTATAAATAGTCAAATATTGAAAAACAATCTCTAGGTAATGATTGTCAGTGTTCACACAAGCACTCTGAAAACACAGATAAGTTAGTTTACTTTAAATCTCACTATTCGCATATTTCTGAGACAAGACGTCTTTAGCCAAGTTGTACATGTGATTCCACCAGTCAACCACACAGTGTTGTTTACATAGCAAACATAATTTGTGTTTGAGTCTTTTATTCTGGTATATCTCAAAACAGGCAATACATACAACAGCAGTCTGATACTTGGAACCCAGGAAGCATTTACTGTTTAACTGGTACAGAGAGACGTTTACTAAAACATACTGTTAAACTGTCCCATGTGACCTACGGTAGAAACAATGCTGGTCTACAAACAGACCCACTAGTCTTCACATTTCGAGGAAAAACCTTATAAATGAGCTCTCCCATGTAACGTGTCTCTGCTTTGTTTTGTGACTGTGAGGGATTAATAAACAAGTCAGTAAGTGAAATGCATAAACACATTTTACATATACAGAATGTATAATGAACACAGGAAGCAGTTAGTTCTACAAATGAGGGTAAAACAATAACGTAAATTAGTGTCTTAGAAAGTTTGAAAAAGTTCATCACTGTGGGCCTTTAAACACAGTTTGGGCCTCCAAACACAGACAAGTATTAGTTTAGAAAGGTATTAAGATTCCATAAGATCCTTTTAAGATTCAACTAAACCTTTCACAATTTTAAAAGTACAGTTAAAATCCACAGCATCATATCATCTTCTGGGCTCTCATGGAATGAAAGGAAAAATATACAACAGTTTTACACAATACAAACATTTCTGATTGTTTCATTTAAAAAAAAATCTGACTGTACACCCCTGACGTCCCTTGCACAGCAAAAATTATAATCATAGGTCTATAATAGCATCATCCTGCTAATATTCAACAGCTCGCCAGGACAGCTTTACAGTAAAATATATTTAATGACTGTATACAGTGCAATATTTACCTGTCTCACAAAAAAAAACGAATTTTCAATATATACAAACTCCTGATCTTTCATGATTTCATGAACTATTTATCTACAGTCTATCAATAATGATCAAATCCTGATTATTTTTCAAATATATTATTTGGGGAATGAATATGTACTATGTAATAAATAAATTGTGGATAAGAACTTCTGTAAGGAACCGTTTACTTTTATGCATTAGTTAACAATTATTGCTGATAATGGTACAGAACATTCAGTAAGCTCTGATCATAAGCTCTGGGGCATCTTCATTTTTGTACTTCTATAAAAGTTTACTCCAAAAAGCTTTTTGTGTAAAAAAAAAAAAAAGGCATGTGACTGTTTCTTTCAGAAGCTATTAGATATGCCCTCTCATTCAAATGTAATATTAAGACTTTTAAAATATTAAATTAGTCAAGGCACAAGATAAAACTGGTCTGGGGCCAGTTTATAAGTGATATAAATGGAAAGCCATTTTGCTTTGGGTTAAAACAGTATTTAAAAAAAATGAAAAGCTTTTAAACACAATAGCAGTCACATGTGGTACAAATCTATTCAGTTCCATTTTGGTTCAGTTTCTCGCTTTCCGGCACTGCCCTGTTATTGCTTTCTGCAGGTTGAGCGATTCTGTTTCGACACGGATTACCCTTCTCTTTAAAAAAGATACCCACGTCCAGGAAGAACACAATCGTGGCCAGAAAGCCAAACGCCTGCAAGACAGGAGAGATTATCAGTTCAATGCAGAGTGATTGTGGTTATTATATATAAGTCCTAATTTTGTCATTATCTCATTTAAAACATAATGGAGTATCATACCACTGCGGTTTGTTCCAAGCCTGTCCCACCATTTCCTGATGCAAACACAACACTAGCGAGGAGGAACAGCACTGCTATGACTATTGTATACACAAAATCCTACAGGAAGTACATAAACACTAATTACACACACCAAAATGTATGTAAATTTAAATACATTTTTGTTGTTTGTTTATATTTATGTGTGTGTAGATAAATAGACAAACAGACATATCTATCTATCCATCCATCCATCCATCCATCCATAATCATCCATCCATCCATCCATCCATTCATCCATTCATCCATCCAACCATCCAACCAACCATCCATCCAACCATCCATCCATCCAACCATCCATCCATCCATCCATCCATCCATCCAACCATCCATCCATCCATCCAACCATCCATCCATCCATCCATCCATCCATCCATCCATCCATCCAACCATCCATCCAACCATCCAACCATCCAACCATCCAACCATCCATCCAACCATCCAACCATCCATCCAACAGACAGGTGGACAGATAAACAGACAGACACACACATACCACAGTGGGCCAGCAGTTGATTCCGACTCTGTGATGCAGGTTTGTGGCCAAGAGGATGAGCAGCAGCAGAGTGAAGAGAAAGGCTGTGCAGCTGACAAACTCAAAGAAGTAGAGCGGCCCACAGGAGGAGCAGCTGGACACGACCTCCTCCACCACAAACGCCACACAAGAAAGAAGCTGAGGAGACACAAAATAAAGCCAACACATGAAATATCCAGCAGGTGGCAGTGTCAGTACATTCCGTTTTAAAAAACTGTGTCCTGTATGCAGAGAAAATGAAAGAGGTCACATTTTATCTAGACAAAATTAATTCACAAAATATATTTGTCATTTGTTAAAAGAAAATGTTGGTTTGTTATAGTACATGTGCTTTCATAACTATGATTCGAACCGGAGAGCAGAATGGGTGTGACCACAATACACACTAGGGGATTCCCATCGAATGAGCTTTACAAATGAAATGAATTCAAAGAAAATAAAACCAAGGAATGGTTAGGTTTTGTTTTGTTACACTAACATCACAAGCATGACGTTTTAAAGAAAGTGATAACCGTCACACTCAGCTCTTTGTGTTAGTACAATAAATGTTCTTCCAGTCCAAAGGTCAAGAAATGTCATACATTTCATGAGACTTAAGATTTCTCTTCAGTGAACTGAAAGTGATATTAAATAACTCTGTAGCTGCTTTCATTCACTGAAACTGCTGTGATATGATGTCACTCTGAATCACTTTTAAACCGTAGAGAAGTGTCTCAAAATCTCTGTGGCGCGTCGTTTATTGTTCTGATACTTACACAAACATTTTTATTACCATCTATAAACCAGCAGCAGTCTTGTTAACTTCTTGGTTAAGAAACAGTTTTAAATTGATTTTTAATTAATAAACTAAAAAACAATAAGAGAAACCCACAATTTGTTTTGTTTATTTTTACAAATTATCACAATAGAAGGGAGAAAAATGGCACAGCCAGTGAAATTAAGCTCACTAAATTTTAACAGTCTTTGTACACACACATAAATGGTTTGTTAGAGCACAACCTTTACAGAACTTAACCGATATGAAATTTGTGAGATTAAATATCACCTTATCGTCGCCATACAGAAGTCATCAATGACATCTAAAGTTTAACAAAACAGGAAAACATAAAATAGAAGACTTTTAAGAATATGTGGCATTAATGAAAGCCAACGGACAGCATGTAGAGCCATAACTCAAATTTAACTCCACCGATTATGGCTACGGTAGGACACTTTGTTTGACAAGCAATCTGGAAATAGGTGAAAACAAGAAACTCTACTACACTGTAGCCCGTGTATTTCCTGCAGTGAAGCTAGATGAGGCTTCACCTGGGAAGCACCAAAGTGCCCCATTGCTAAATCCGTGAATTTAAAAACAGGGAATGTCTAGCACATCAGTGGCCGTGTCTCAAAGATGGGAGACACCAGCTCTTTATTTCATGAGGTCATAATCCTACTTTACATGCAGTTTAAATAATGGTCAGTGATGTTTGAAAAACAAAACCTCCAGTGTTGTACAAGAAAATAGGTTACACATGGTTAAAGGAAAAGTAGGCAATTTTGGAAAGGCTATGCATTCTAGCTTTAAAAGCATAAAATCCCGCCCTCTGTTCAGAGCGATTTATAAAGCCACGCCCCCTCCAATAGTGTGCTGAGGTATGCAAATACATAGTTTGACAGACAAGTAGGATGAAATACAATAAGGACGAAATAAAAAAATATTTGTCCACTTATTGTAACACAGAAGACAAATATTTATATAAATATATTTTGACCACTTTTGCTGATTGCTATCAGGATGTAAAGAGACTTTCCACCAGCAAAACAAAACAAGTTTTTGTAAAAACAAAACTGCCTTTACATGTAGGAAAGAACAGAAAGCTTTTCTGAGCATATGTTATATATTACAGCTGTAGTCTAGACCTAAACAGTAAACGTGCAGCTTCTTGCATATTCAAACAGTCAGTAAGAACTGACAGCATTCGCAGTTATTTGCGTGAAGCAGGATTCTGTGCTCTAGTTTTCATCAAGATCAAATATTGACTCAAGTTGGATGCAATAAAGGCCATAAGATTGAGTTACAAGAATTTTGGAAAAAGACACAAAAGGCACCATTGTGTCTACTGTTGTAAACAATGTAATTTGTATGTAATCAAACAGCAAGATTTTAATAAACGACTGTTCTGTGCACATCACGAGGAAAACACTTTGTACATGGACAAAAAACTCCTGTGGTATTTCCCAGAATACACTGCTGGAGAAATTCTTGATGAAATCTAATTTTCCGGAGGGTGTGAGAGCAAACCCAAGACTTACAGGTGGTTTACTGATAGAATATATTTGTGTGCTAACTTCTGTGTGGTGATTACTGGCTAAACCCAGTACATTCAAAGCTCCTTCCTTATACTGAATAATTGTTGCTTTCTGTAAGTGACTTTGTCATTTCAGCAGTCTGACTTATCTTTTCACATACTTACAAAGTGACTCAGTAAATGAATTTAGCAGCTGTGCCCTAATTGCATTTGCAGTTAAAGAAAGTCAGGGTGGCATTTCTAACACCAGACATCACTTAACATCTCACATGAACAGACTGGTGGGGGTAAAAACAAACACACAATGCCCTTTCTTAAACTCATTTTAGATGCATGCAAATGCAAATACTTTCCATAAAGACATGACAAAACTGTAGTCTTTTAGATTTGTTTTGTCATGTAGTTAACCGACACTTCTACATGAACGACGCAGTCATTAGCTCCTGCCAAAACACGGAAACTGTCTTATATTCATATACAATTTATTATTTGGGATTAAAAGAATGATTTAGGTTTCATAATCGTTTAACATAAATATTTATATTTAAATATAAATAAATACTCTTGTGAAACAGAGAGGCGGACATGGAACAACACAAGGTCAGTGTACTAAAGTGACACATGAAACCTCACGAAACAAAACAAGCAGCACCTTATTTTAAACAGATGGAAAGCTGTCACTTGTACCAAGACACATGCAGTATGTGATGTAACTTAGAACGGTTTGGAAAAATAGGGAAGATACTGGGAAACTGGGAGGAATTCCAAGGAATCAGCCACAGATCTCAACAACTAAAGGCACAACCACCAAACATAACATGACAACAGTGCTGTAACAACCAGGATCCTCGTTTAAAAAAAAGTGAGCAGCTTCATACACAGGCACTCATGTGTTAACTTGTGCATTAACTAGTTCCTTAACTAGTTCCTTACTAACATCTTAAAGTGCATCCGTCCAGTGATACGTGCAGGTTTAACAAAGATGTAAAGAACAATTAAACAGAAAGTTAAACATCTAAAAGAAAGTCACTCCTATTGAGGAGCATTACATCGTCTTGAGCCCAGAAAGGTTCACCAACAGGCCGCTGTGCAGCATGTTATCACCCCACCACTGTTATTCAATCCAGCTTGACTTCACCAGGTTATAAAGTCATTAAACCAGACCGACTGTTTAGTAAAGGCTGATAGTTAACAAGAGTCACAGTCTCTAGTCTGAGATAAACGAGATCACTTACCACTTCAGCCACTTTTATTGCGCATCTCCTTACATCCAAACTCTCGGACGGCACAATAAAACATCGCTTGTTTCTGCCTTCCTGCACCGTCGTTTCGTTATAAACCGGGTCTGCCGTAGCCATGCTGTGTATTTTAAAGCGATCTGAAAAACAAATGAATGCAACTGTTGAAAATCATACCGTAATGATACGTGGGGACATGCACATATATATGTGTGTGTGTGTGAATATATATATATATATGTGTGTGTGTGTGCATGCAGAAGAGGAAAGCGAAAGTGAAATGCATCCGCTCAAACTCAAAGTAACAGCACCGATTAACAAACACGTATCGATATAAAGCAGAAGACAAACAAATGCGTTAAACTGTGCGATAAAGTGATCATAAATAGCGTTTAATCGCGATTAAACCTGCTCGTTTGGTCGGACGGAGCGTTTCTGTTCACACGCCCTTCGTGTGGCGACGCTGCGTTTGACTTCCGCCCTGCGGAGCTTCCTGCCAACATATAAAACAAACATGTAAACATATAAAACATGTAAACATATAAAACATGTAAACATATAAAACAAACATGTAAACATATAAAACATGTAAAACAAACATGTAAACATATAAAACAAACATGTAAACATATAAAACATGTAAAACAAACATGTAAACATATAAAACATGTAAAACAAACATGTAAACATATAAAACATGTAAAACAAACATGTAAACATATAAAACATGTAAAACAAACATGTAAACATATAAAACATGTAAAACAAACATGTTAACATATAAAACATGTAAAACAAACATGTAAACATATAAAACATGTAAAACAAACATGTAAACATATAAAACAAACATGTAAACATATAAAACATGTAAAACAAACATGTAAACATATAAAACATGTAAAACAAATATGTAAAACAAATGAAACATATAAAACAAACATGTAAACATATAAAACATATAAAACAAACATGTAAACATATAAAACATGTAAAACAAACATGTAAACATATAAAACATGTAAAACAAACATATAAAACAAACATGTAAACATATAAAACAAACATGTAAACATATAAAACATGTAAAACAAACATGTAAACATATAAAACAAACATGTAAACATATAAAACAAACATGTAAACATATAAAACATGTAAAAACATGTAAAACAAACATGTAAACATATAAAACAAACATGTAAACATATAAAACAAACATGTAAACATATAAAACATGTAAAACAAACATGTAAACATATAAAACATGTAAAACAAACATATAAAACAAATTAAACATATAAAACAAACATGTAAACATATAAAACATGTAAAACAAACATGTAAACATATAAAACAAACATGTAAACATATAAAACAAACATGTAAACATATAAAACATGTAAAACAAACATATAAACATATAAAACATGTAAAACAAACATATAAAACATATAAAACAAACATGTAAACATATAAAACATAAAACAAACATGTAAAACATATAAAACAAACATGTAAACATATAAAACATAAAACAAACATGTAAAACATATAAAACAAACATGTAAACATATAAAACATGTAAAACAAACATGTAAACATATAAAACATAAAACAAACATGTAAAACATATAAAACAAACATGTAAACATATAAAACATAAAACAAACATGTAAAACATATAAAACAAACATGTAAACATATAAAACATGTAAAACAAACATGTAAACATATAAAACATAAAACAAACATGTAAAACATATAAAACATGTAAAACAAACATGTAAACATATAAAACAAACATGTAAACATATAAAACATGTAAAACAAACATGTAAACATATAAAACACACAAAGAGAAATAAACACCAGCACGATGATTTGACCAAACCTCATGAATGTGCAAACATTTTTATTCACGGTTTTATATTAAAAAAGAAAAATAGAAACTCTTAAGTTTCCACACCACACACTACACCACACACTACACTACACCACACACCACACACTACACTACACCACACACTACACCACACACTACACTACACCACACACCACACACTACACTACACCACACACTACACCACACACTACACACTACACCACACACTACACCACACACTACACCACACACCACACACTACACCACACACTACACCACACACTACACCACACACCACACCACACACCACACACTACACCACACACCACACACTACACACCACACACTACACCACACACTACACACTACACACTACACCACACACTACACACTACACTACACACCACACACTACACTACACACTACACTACACACTACACCTCACACCACACACTACACCACACACTACACCACACACTACACTACACACTACACCACATACCACACACTACACCACACACTACACCACACACTACACTACACACTACACCACACACTACACCACACACTACACCACACACCACACACTACACTACACACTACACCACACACCACACACTACACCACACACTACACCACACACTACACCACACACTACACCACACACCACACACTACACCACACACTACACTACACACCACACACTACACTACACACTACACCACACACTACACTACACACCACACACTACACTACACACTACACTACACACTACACTACACACCACACACTACACCACACACTACACCACACACTACACTACACACCACACACTACACTACACACTACACCACACACCACACACTACACCACACACTACACTACACACTACACCACACACTACACACTACACCACACACCACACACTACACCACACACTACACCACACACCACACACTACACCACACACTACACCACACACTACACCACACACTACACCTCACACCACACACTACACCTCACACCACACACCACACACCACACACTACACCACACACCACACCACACACTACACCACACACCACACACTACACCTCACACCACACACTACACTACACACTACACCACACACCACACACCACACACCACACACTACACTACACCACACCACACACTACACTACACACTACACTACACCACACACTACACCACACACTACACCACACACCACACACTACACCACACACTACACCACACACCACACCACACACTACACCTCACACCACACACTACACCTCACACCACACACTACACTACACACTACACCACACACCACACACTACACCTCACACCACACACTACACTACACACTACACCACACACCACACACCACACACTACACCACACCACACACTACACTACACACTACACTACACCACACACCACACACTACACTACACCACACCACACACTACACACTACACCTCACACCACACACTACACTACACACTACACCACACACCACACACCACACACTACACTACACACTACACTACACCACACACCACACACTACACTACACCACACACTACACCACACACTACACTACACACTACACTACACCACACACCACACACCACACACTACACTACACACTACACTACACCACACACCACACACTACACTACACACTACACTACACCACACACCACACACTACACTACACCACACCACACACCACACACTACACCTCACACCACACACTACACTACACACTACACCACACACCACACACCACACACCACACACTACACTACACCACACCACACACTACACTACACACTACACTACACCACACACTACACCACACACTACACCACACACCACACACTACACCACACACTACACCACACACCACACCACACACTACACCTCACACCACACACTACACCTCACACCACACACTACACTACACACTACACCTCACACCACACACTACACCTCACACCACACACTACACTACACACTACACCACACACCACACACCACACACTACACCACACCACACACTACACTACACACTACACTACACCACACACCACACACTACACTACACCACACCACACACTACACCACACCACACACTAAACACACTACACTACACACTACACCACACACTACACTACACACTACACACTACACTACACACTACACCACACACTAAACACACTACACCTCACACCACACACTACACTACACACTACACCACACACTACACCACACACTACACCACACACTACACCACACCACACACTACACCACACACTACACTACACACTACACACCACACACTACACCACACACCACACACTACACCTCACACCACACACTACACACTACACTACACACCACACACTACACTACACACTACACCACACACAACACTACACCACACACCACACACCACACACTACACCACACACTACACTACACCTCACACCACACACTACACTACACACTACACCACACACCACACACCACACACTACACCACACACTACACCACACCACACACTACACTACACACTACACTACACCACACACCACACACTACACTACACCACACCACACACTACACTACACTACACCACACACCACACCACACACTAAACACACTACACCACACACTACACTACACACTACACACTACACTACACACTACACCACACACTAAACACACTACACCTCACACCACACACTAACCACACACACTACACCACACACTACACCACACACTACACTACACACTACACACCACACACTACACCACACACTACACCTCACACCACACACTACACACTACACTACACACCACACACTACACTACACACTACACCACACACAACACTACACACCACACACTACACCTCACACCACACACTACACCACACACTACACCACACACTAAACACACTACACACTACACCACACACAACACTACACACCACACACTACACCTCACACCACACACTACACTACACACTACACTACACACTACACTACACCACACCACACACTACACTACACACTAAACACACTACACTACACACCACACACTACACCACGCACTACACCACACACTAAACACACTACACTACACACTACACTACACCACACACTACACCACACACTAAACACACTACACTACACACCACACACTACACTACACACCACACACTACACCACACACTACACCACACACTAAACACACCACACACTACACCACACACTACACTACACACTACACCACACACCACACACTACACTACACACTACACCACACACTACACTACACACTACACCACACCACACACTACACTACACACTAAACACACTACACTACACACCACACACTACACACTACACCACGCACTACACCACACTACACCACACACTAAACACACTACACTACACACTACACTACACCACACACTACACCACACTACACCACACACTAAACACACTACACTACACACCACACACTACACTACACACCACACACTACACCTCACACCACACCACACACTACACCACACACCACACACTACACCACACACTACACTACACACCACACACTACACCACACACTACACCACACACTAAACACACTACACTACACACTACACACTACACTACACACTACACCACACTCTACACACTACACCACACACCACACACTACACCACACACTACACCACACACCACACACTACACCACACACTACACTACACCACACCACACACTACACTACACACTAAACACACTACACTACACACCACACACTACACACTACACCACGCACTACACCACACTACACCACACACTAAACACACTACACTACACACTACACTACACCACACACTACACCACACACTAAACACACTACACTACACACCACACACTACACACCACACACTACACCACACACTACACACTACACCACACACTACACCACACACTACACTACACACCACACACTACACACCACACACTACACCACACACTACACCACACACTAAACACACCACACACCACACCACACACTACACCACACACCACACACTACACCACACACTACACCACACACTACACCACACACTACACTACACACCACACACTACACCACACACTACACCACACACTAAACACACTACACCACACCACACACAACACTACACACCACACACTACACACCTAGATGATATAACCTAAACCTAACCCACACTCGTACCCTTACACTCTTACTTTACAGAAATTGTACTCCAGATGAAGTACAACAGAAATGATGTTGAATGGTGAATAATGGTGAAGGTGAAGGTGAATAATGGCTGTTAATTACATTCTTCACATCTTTTGTTTCAGGGTATTAAGTTCAGGGCGGGGTAACTACAGGGTGCAGCTGGGTTAGGTGCAGAAAAGAAATGAGATGAAACCTGTATGAAATATCTGCAGTGAGGAAACTGATGAAAAATGTCTTCGTTTATTGTTCTTTAACTGCCAGTCATATTTAAGATTCTTCTACATGCAATAATAACCACCACCATCAGAGGTCGCCACTGCCTTAATAAGCTGTTCTCACCCCACCACATTTATTTTACTGTATGCATGTGAACATCACAATAACAAAAGACGTTTCTTCACTGACTGCTGTCTACAACATGTCACTGAATTTACATGTCTTCAATCATTTAGTTTAATGCATTATGCACATTTAAGAAAATAAATTATGTGTTTCTATCTTATCTAAATTATATTTAAGGTTTTTTAATAAAACACTGTGCCAACACTTTACTCTTAAGTCTTGACAGTTTTATCTGCAATTCTGAGCTGGAATACACAAGCCTTCCGGTCTGTGAGTGTTTGTGTTATAATGTGTGTTGCCCTCTTGTGCTGATTTCACTTGTTTTGTTGCTTTCAGATTTCAATAAAATCTCAACCAATTTCACTCAGTTTGGAAACTACTGAAAATTTGTCATGTAACCGAGTTGACATCTGCACAAGCAGTTCTACATTGTTCTTTTAGCTAGCATTTGGACAAGTGAACATAACTCTTAGATAATCTCCTGAAACACCCAAACAGCAGTTTTAATGCACATAATGAAAGCTTAGTCAATGGTAGAGCTTCTGATAATGTCTTCCAATAAACAGAAGCTGGAGGAGTTAAAAATGTGATGAAACACCATCCCACTCCGTCCACAGCCTCCTTATTTGGATCATTCTTTGCTAAGGAATTCATTTCCCCATAGTTTCTCTTAAACATTATTGCAGAGTTATGACCAAGAGAAAAATTGTTGTTATGCTCATGTTAGCATATGCTTTTGCATACGTTTGGGTACTTATGCAAAAGACACATATTGAATGTTCGTTTCCTTTTTCCCTGCGGCATTTCCTTTGTAAGGGTGTGTTTCCTGCAGCACCGCCTATCAACACCCACTTCCTGTAAACATGGTGTTGTTACGAGGCCGTCTTCACAAGAGTGCCTGATTTATGCTTACATTAAAGGGTTTAATGACTAACAGTCATCAATTTGTAATGACTGGTTCTCTTTACTGTAACACTGTAAATCTTTATGGTTTATTGTGTATGACCAGCTGTTTGTGGGTTTTAAACAAAAGAAACAGAAAACAACACAATATTAAGAGCAAGAGACTTGCTCTTAAGAAACAAAAGCACAGTGTACAAAATATAACGCACTTAGAAAGTCAAATCTTTACATTTACAGTAGTCGCATATTATATCTTATATAGTTACTGTGAAAATACAAAATAGAAAATAAACCTATTATAATACCAAAAATAATAATACAGCGAGTCACATATCAATCTTTAGGAACTTTCTTACTTTGGCGTGTTTTACAGGCTCTATATCACAACTACAGCACACATCATGATATTAATAAATAATGTAAACATTCTGTGGATGAATGGACCCTTTCAGCTTCAGACATTAAATGAACCAATTTTCACTCTTAACACAGTCTTACAGCTGCTGAATTCAGAGTCTGATCCCAGCTGCTGAGCAGGCTGAAAAAAACAGACGAACAGATTCACAGAGGCACTGAAGTTTCACTACTTCCAGCCTTTAAGACCATTTCATCATGTTACACTGTGGCACCTTTAAAAGAGAATTAGAAGGTTATGCACTGAAAGTATGTCAATCTTTGGTCACAGTTTTTTGTTCAATTAAATATAGTTTGTGATTTTATCGAAGTAGCAAAATCATTTCTTTCCTCTACACAATTTATATTTCACAAATGACAGTAAAACAGAATCAGACTCACCAGTTGGTTGAGAGCCACATGTAACCTTATAAGAGGTCCATATGTTGATTGCTATAAGAAAAGTGGCCATGAAGCCAAACACCTGTAACGTCATATACACAAACAGAGACATTAGTAGCCGTACCATATCAACCATACTCCACAAATATCAGTTTCATTAATAAAACATAACATCTCTTGTTTTGATCCTTAAACGACCTTTGAAAGCCTCACACAAGAACTTTCCCAATAACTCGTATAGCAGAACATAACGAATACACACTTCCTGTTTCCACTTCAACACACAGGAAGACTTTGTGCTTTAACGTACTGCACATGTACACAAACAAAAAAGAGCAACTCACAGATGCAGCGACAAAAGCTGAGATCCCATAACTCTTCACGGCTACAACAATAGAGGCGATGAAGACCAGGATTCCTCCAACAGCATAATGTAAAAACTCCTGTGAAACGAGCTTGAAAAAGTCAGTGTATGGTAATAAAAATTACACAAAAACTTCAGAAAGATCCCAAAAGATGCTTCTTACTCGCATCTGTCTGTTGTGTGATCTTGAGCAAATATAACACAAATATAAAAATGAAACTAAAAGAACACCATCCCAGCTAACAATTTACATTAATTAACAAAAACGTTAAAAATGTTATATGCAAGTTTTCTGTAATGTTTTTAAAACGTTCCACTAACAATTAATAATACAATTTTTGATGTATATGATATTTAACATTAGAAAAAGTTCTACTAACGTTACAGCAAAAAAAAACATTTTTAATAACTGAAAGAATTTTTAGAGAACGTTTGCCAACATTCTGAGAACATTCCCTTTTAGCCGTGATGTCAGTCTTTGTGCAAAATATTACGTGCTGACATACTGTAAACGTCCAGTTGATGCAAGTCATTTTGCTGTGAAGCCTCAGCAAATACATGAGGAAGAAGAGGAGAAACACAACGAGGAACCACACGGTGACCACTTCAAAATAGCAGAAGGCAGAGTAATCAGTCCAGGGCCTTGTACAGTGCACACACAGGAAAGCGATCAAGAGCGTCACCTGCTCCAAACAAAAAGGAACAGCAGCTCAATCATCTATCTCCCTGTTCTCTACCAAAAATACAAATATCATCACAAAAATAACAAACATGATCACAATCACAATTCATGCATGATTATAAAACAAATCCTTATTACTGCATCTATATCAGTCATGTGAGTGAAGTCTGAAGTGATTGCTGAAGATAAACTTGTGGGTATTAAGTGAGGCAACACATGCTTTTGTGCAACTCTATCACTGCATCCATTTCAATATCTGAGTGTCACACTTACACCCTAAATCACACCCTGAAACCCAACTGCAACTTCAGTAGCGAATAAAACATTGTTTTGTCTCGTTATAATCCATATTTACTATTGAGGACAGACATTAACCATTTTGCCTTTTAGTGCATTTTAATACGTATTCAACTTTTAGGTGCATTTTACCAATTGTGACCTGAATAAAAAAATGTCCATCAGTGGAAATTAATTTCTATCTAGAAGAAAGTTCTGATCATCTATGAATGATTTGTGTGTTGTAAAACATGATGTGTCTTAATTCAACATCATGTGCATTCATCTCATCATTCAGCATGAAACATGAGGGAAGTTTCACTTCTTACCACTTGTCCGATTTTCAGCAAGCCCTGAAATGACTGCGCATAACCGATGCTGCAGAGTCCTCCATCAGATGTCGAGGATGTTATCGTTGTTGTTGTTGTTGTGGTCACAACAGTGTGAGACATGGTGATATGATTATAACTCTAACATGAGCTTTACATCTACAGTATAATATTTATAAAGCTCGGATCAGCCTGTGAACTACAACCGGATGTGACTGGCCAGCAAAAGTTACTACAAGCGGTTTTCTATGAACACACAACACAAGAACAGGAAACAGAAGTTTGTTCTCTAAAAGATTAAAAGACAGACAGAGAGACAGACAGACAAACAGAGAGACAGACACACAGACAGACAGACAGACAGACAGACACACAGACAGACAGACAGACAAACAGACACACACAGAGACAGACACACAGACAGACAGACACACACACACACAGACACACAGATAGACAAACACACAGACAGAGAGACAGACACACAGACAGACAGACACACACACACACAGACACACAGATAGACAAACACACAGACAGACAGACAGACACACAGACAGACACACACACAGACAAACAAACACACACACAGACAGACACACAGACAGACAGACACACACACAGACAAACACACAGACAGACAAACAGACACACAGACAGACACACACACAGACAGACAGACAGACACACAGACAGACAGAGAGACAGACACACACACAGACAGACAAACAGACACACAGACAGACACACACACAGACAGACAGACAGACAGACACACACACAGACAGACAGAGAGACAGACACACACACAGACAGACAAACAGACACACACACAGACAGACAGACAGACACACAGACACAGACAGACAGACAAACAGACACACACACAGACAGACAAACAGACACACACACAGACAGACACACAGACACACACACAGACAGACAGACACACACACAGACACACAGACAGACAGACAGACAAACACACAGACAAACAGACAGACAGACACACAGATAGACAGACATACACACAGACAAACAGATAGACAGACAGAGCTTGTGTCATAACATTCATCAACCAATTGCAACAGAGGGTCAAAACAGCCCGAAGAATACACTGGGAAATAACCAGATAACAGGAAACATTCTTAAAAACATTAACAAGATGTTAACAAGTTTGTTTTAATAAAGTTAAAACTTGACTAAAAACATAGAATTTAAAAGTTTAAACGTTAATACAATGTCTAAAAACTGGATGTTTTGAACCTAGAACTAGAACATTCAGAAGAAAATGTAAATGATTTTGTTACTGAATGGAAACGTTAAGGAAACGTTCATACAACCTAAAATTGTTAGTTGTTTAGTCTGATGACTGCTGGGGGAGTCGTTCCTGTGACTGTGTGTGTGTGTGTGAGTCATTAATGGGAACATGTTGCTGGTGTATTTTTGACCTTTTCATGGTGAACCTCATGAGATCGTCTGTGATGGACACGCAGTGCTTCTGTGGACCTCTTGCTCTGTTGCTGCTCATTTATACCGCAGGTGAGAATATTCAACTCAGAATAAAGTACAAAAATAGGTCTTGTTGCTTTTGAACTTTATGACCTTCATGATGGTGACCTCTCCTAACTTCTTTCCTAGCTACAGCCAAAGATGATGATGGGTGGTCCATGAAAGCGCCCACGGAGGTCAGGACGATGGAAGGTTACCCGACAGTGCTGCCCTGCTCCTTCTCTCACCCGCACCACACTCACCCATCCTCCATGCATGTGCTGTGGATGCTCGGCCACGGACGGACCGCCAGCGTGCTGTTCCGCTGTACGAGCCTCAACAACAGCCAGCAGTGCCAGTCCAGGCCAGATCAGGACCAGCGGTACCGTCTGGAGGGCAACCACAGACAACACGACATCTCACTCAGGATCAACAGCGTGACTTTGAAGGACAGTGGTCGGTATTACTGTCGTGTGGAGTTACCGGCAGCGCATGGACACCCTCACGTAAGCTTTGAGAACACCCTGGGAACCCGTCTCCGAGTGGAGGGTAAGAAAACAATCACGAACAAAGCAAAACAATTTAAAGCTGCGTGTTCTCACCCAATGTCTTCATCCAAGATTATATTTTCACTTGTTAGTGTGTAAGCCTACCTGCATACTGCTTAATGTTTACTGCATACTGTAAATGGTATACAACGATACTGGCTACTATTTTTTTTAGTGTGTATGCATTATGCAGGTATAACCTTTTTTTTTGCTATGCTGGTTGAAAGTCTCTTCTCACATAGCAATCACTAAGAAAAGTGGTCTAAATAAATATGTAATAAATAAATCTTCTGTGGAAGGCGCATAACATGTTCGTCCAATCATTGCATTTGGTCCGAATGCAATGAAAGGTGGTACTACTTGCCTGTCAAACAATGTATGTGTTCATGAGTTTGGAGGAGGCATGACTTGGGAGAGCACTCTGAAGGGAGGATGTGACCTTATGCTTTTAAATCTAGCGTGCCATTGCTAGCCCTTTCTGAAATGATCTATCCTACCTTTGAAAATGTCTTAAGTCTAAATGGTTGTTCTGAGACCAACCAGAATGTTGATTTAGAATCGTCCTAATTGGCAAACAAATAGTTAATAGATACTTGAGAATTTTTAGGATATGATGGCTAACTTTGATGGTTTGCTTCCAGCTGCTCCACGTATCCTAGGTCTGTCAGCCGAGAGGACTGAGGCGTCTGGCATCAAAGCTCTGTGTCTGGTTCAGGGCTCCCCTCTTCCTGATGTCCAGTGGATAGCAGCAGATGGGGTTCTTGAAGAAGACACAGCATTCCCTCTTTTTCATGAGGCTTCTGGGCAATACCGCACCTTGAGTCAACTGCTGGACATCAAAGCTGGGGGACAGTACACCTGTGCGGCTTCAAACTCTTTGGGGAAGGATCAAGCCACGCTCTACATTTTGCCTCCTATTCAAGAAAGTTCAACCTCAAAGAATTCGCTCTCTCTCCTCACGCTGCTGCTTGCTCTGGCTTTGGGTATGAAGTTAATTCTAGCCGTGGGCATGGGAGTGTGGGCGATCAAGAGGAGTGTTAGATTCAGATCTAGCAGCACAGCCAACTCATAGACACATGAATCGTCTCTCGTGTGTGGCACTGCTTGCTCACCATAATTAAACTACAGTATCTCACATTTAAAGATCTTTTCCCGTGTGTGTTCTTAAAGACACATACTAAAAATACAACTTCCTCTTTTGCAGTGAAGAGCACTATTGGCTGGAGGACCTATGACTGTAACTTCTCTGTTTTTGACCTAGACTGGATAAGCTAGCAGATGATTTAAAGTAACAGTTTCCCCAAAAATAAAACATCTGACATTATTTACTCACGTCATTTCAAACCCACTGAAACCTAAATTACATTCTGAACACCTGTGGCGCTCTTTCCCACACATAAATGACTGAGTTTTCAAGCTTCCAAAAGATACTCAAAGCATTTTAAAGTGGTCAATACAATTTAAAAAGTAAAAATAATCTTCAGCTCATGTCAGTGAACTGAGAATAAACACATAAAATCAGAATTTTCATTTTGAGGGGAATTATGATTTTAAACACTTTTAATTTCTAACTAATAACATGTTAATATTTTTCCTTATGTATTGATTATCATATATCATATAAACAGTTTGCAAGCTTAATATAAAAAAGCAGTGAATTGAAAAATATAACAATTTTCCAGAAGGATCTTTTAACAAATTTGGAGATACCAGTAAATAAAGAACTGATATATTTACTTCCACATGATAGACACCACAACTCTTTTTCTCTTTTCTACAATTTCAAGACAACAGTGACATATTAAAACATTTTAATTCCATAACGTGACATTTTTAATTATTCACCAGGACAATGTGGTGAGGAACATTTATCCATTGGGAATATCTTTTTTTTTTCGTTTTTGTAACAGTACTAAAATGTTTACAGTATATTGCTTGATCTTTGACACTGCCTACATAACATGGTTCTGAATTCTAAATCTAATCTAATACAGTGACATTATTATATTTAAAGATTAATATTGAGAATTAACATTAAACCTGCTACCCCGCTGATCACTAAACACATCAGTTTAGAGTTAAAATCAGAGACTGTCCAGATAGTTCCAACATTGAAATGTTTCATTAACAAACATGAAATTATTCTAACAGAAAAACTAGCAAAGAGCAACAGAGGGATATAAACTGTATAACATTAATTTTCATTTTATATTCTATGTAAATAGTGATATATTATCCACAATTAAAACTGAAAGACAGTGCTTTTTGGTTTAGTCACTAAGCAATGCCTGTTTTTAAACTAGTAACTTCCTAAAAGAGATTTGTGAGATAAATGGGGTTTTTATAGCAGATAGGTTTCTTTGTAGAACAACAGCGCGCACTCTTCCATGTGAAGTTCTTAGCGGGGTCCAGAGACACTGAAGCACACAAACCTCTCTCGGGTACATCAGGCTCTCCATCGCCCCAGTAAGTGACAGTCAGACTGGGCAAAGCCGAGTCCTCGTTTCTCCAGTACCACTCTCTGGTGTAGATGTCACGACGCAGGCTGATCCAGCCATCGATGGGTTCTGGGAGCGATATGTTCACGATCAACCTGTCCTGGTTTTGTTTATATAGGATCCTCGCAAAGTGAAAAGAATTGTCCATACAGAACTTACGGGCCATAAACCAGGTCAGATCTTCATTACCAACATAATAGATCCCAGGAGATGCCATACAGCCATTAGGATCTAAATGCACACAACAAATTGGTTATTTATTGAGATGCATGAAAAGCGTGTTATAATGCAAATATGTGTATCATATGGTCATGATTCATGTACAAAACACACACCCACACACAGTTTACCTGGTTCACTGCTTATAATTATAGCTGGTCTTCCAAAGATGATTTCAGACTCCAACTTCTTAATTATGTACACGGCAATCTTTGAATCGGGATGCCAAATGATGGACGGGCCCTGTCCCGACACGTTAGTCCAGGAGAACTGTGAGCCAGTTACAATGTTCCATTTAGTTGTAGAGGGCAAACCAGTAGAGTTCATTTTCACAGAACTGGTGCTGGATGTCTTCGCAATCACTAAAGCCCAACTTCCTACCACATTAAAATGCACCAGGTAGCAGCCAGAAAACATGCTTTCTGGAATGAGTTCCAAAATGAGAGCAGAGCTAATTAATTTAAGCGACACCTGCAGGGAGGTGCTAATTAATTGGGTTTCACTATTGAATTTTGGAAGTAAGGGCAGGATGTCCATAGAACTCTTCACCTCAACACCACCACCGGAGTCAAATGTACCATCAATGACTTTTAAGCTTTGATTTGTTGTCAGAAATAGCTGTTTCGTGTCAATGGCAGAACTCAAGGGTATGGGGAATATGTCCGGCCTGTTGTTCCATTTCGCAGGGAGAAGCTGATTCATTACCATGCTGCATGAACAGTTCTTGGTCTCAAAGCACGGATGGGTCAACATCACGGCTATCTTGTCTGTTCCGCTTATTTCCGTAACCTCGCCGTTGGTCTCTAGCTGGAAAATGTGGTAGCGATCAAGCATTTGTGTGTGCATGCTGCTCTGACTGTTCTCGTCCACCTGTTTGATGGTGATAGTATTGGTGCTGTCCACGGCGTTGATAACCATCAACCTAAACGAGTTGAATCTTGGCTCTGAGTACAAAAAGAGGTTGAAGGATGTCACTAAATTGATGAAACTCACAGTGGGGATGTGATACACCGTTCCAAGGTTTTCTATAGGCTGGACAACATGGGACTGAAATTTCCCCGGATATCCGCTCACAGACAGCACTACGATGTCTTCAGTACTGGTGATTAAAACAGATTTATTGGAGGGTGTAAACTGGTATTCCTCAACCACCTTTGTGAGGTTCCAGGTCCTGGTAACCCCCGCGATTTCAAAAAACATTGTGGTGCTGATGTTTTCGTCCACTTCTCCCACATAGATGATGGTGACATTGGTAAGTGGATGGAGGCTAGTGATTCTGAGGTGGTGTTGGGTCTTATAAAAATAAAAGGCAACATTCTCGGGAAATGCAGTGATGAAGCTGGTCCCACTGTCGATTGAAAGACCTGTTGAGCATAAACAACTAATTACACAGTGATTTCCAATGTCTGGCTTTATTCATCTCTGAAACAAAAAAAACCCAAAAAACCACAAATTAATAATTGCAATGTCTCATTACATTTTCGTTTATACATTTGCCGACACTTTTATCTAAAGTGACTTACAGCGTATTCGAATTATATGTTTATCAGGTGCGTTTTCACCTGGGAATCAAACCCACAACCTTTGTGCTGCTAACATAATGCTCTGCCTGTTGAGCTACAGCAACATACCAAGGACAGAAATCAAGATACACATTAAAGGGAATAAAATCTTAATTGTGGTCCGTTTCTGATTAAAAGTTAACCGACGGTTTTTGACACTTTTGGGTCTTTTGTTTAAGATTAAACCCACTAGGTCACTTTAAACACAATTAAAATAAATGCCTGGTACATTTCTTGAAGCCTCTTTCACAAATGAAAGAAAATCAAACAGGTTTGGAAAGATTCAAGGGTGAGTAAGTGACAAGAGAATGCTTGATTTGGGTTAATTTTTCCTGTAGCCTTTTGTGCTTTAAGTCAATGAAAACATAATCAACATTCAGCAATGCAGAACATGCATAAGGAGTTTAAATGCACACATTACTTGCCTTGGCTGAACATGAAAACGATCAGCAGAACAGCCAACATAACTGCGCTGTTCTTCTCTCTGAGCTCCGTGTGTGACTGAAGCTGCTTTCAGCTGGTGATTCCCTGAAGTGACTGAATCATAATCAATCATGTGGATTATAAGGATATACATTGATTCTTTGGATCTACTGTACAAAGTTTACATGCAAACAAACTGAAGATGACTGTAAAAGAGAAGTCCCTAGCTATCTGAATCATGTACCAATCCTATTTTATTGTAAAATTCGCTGAAAAGCAAAACTCTTATGCTGGAAAGCAACATATTGGAAGGCATATTTAACACCAAATTTGACAACAATATACAAGAAATATTACATCTGATCATATCTAGGAGGCATTTATTTTTTGATTTAGCCTTTATGTCAATGAAAGCATCAGTATTCAACCATAAAGCGTGATTTGACCCTTCAGCTTAATTCAACATTTTATGTTACAAAATAAATTCTATATTTAAACCTTTCTATATGCACATTTGAAATCCAATCCTTGCGTTAAAGAAATTTAATTTTCAGACTTAATGTTTGTCATGGGAAGATTCAGACTCAATCAAACTTATAAGTAGAGCTAAGAAGATCATTTAAACTCAAACCAAATATAATGAATCTACCTTAAAGGTCTGCACCGAAGCTCTTCTCCTATCTGGCCAGAATTAGCTGTGTGATCACTGATCATTCAGAAAGGGAATATTTGACATTCAAAATTGATTTTTCCTCTCCCTAAGTGAATTTGCATAAGATGCAGAAGAGATCAGTGTCTTAGAATCAACAACACTGCTCACATCACTAAGATTCGGGTTCCATTTCCAGGAAACTTGCATCACGACGGATGTTAACTTTGGTAGCAAATACGTAAATGTAAATATTACAAATATGAAACATTCACCAGCACTGTCATAAGAACACACACTTTATTTTAAAACAGTTCTCAAAATACTCCAAAATGAGACAGAAATCAATCAGTAGTTCAGATCTCTGACATTTTTTCATTTTGTTGTAACTTTTTCATTTTGTTGTCACTTTTGTTTTCATTAACTTTACCTTCAGTTCAATTATGCACAATCTTACAAAAATAAAACAAATTAAACTCATAATAATAAAACCCATGTAATAAAAACTCATCATAGCTAAAGTTTGGCCAGACTTGTCTTTCTAATCCAAATGTTGTGTATTTCGTACACAGACATATTTGGCATTCAAAATGCACAATTTCCTTTTCCTTTGCATAAAGTAATGGAGGGTTAGTGACAAGATGACAAAGATCTACTTCATAGTACGGACACAAAATCCAGGCACACTACTTGATGCCTAAACAAATATGCAAAATTAAGAACAACATGGCGCGTGATTGTTTACTCAGACACTCACGATCTGAATTACATCCTGCAAAAGGAAAGAGTAGCACAGACTGCTTCTCCCATGAGATACAAACACACATTAAAGCAGTCTTGTATCAGAGAGCAGCCTGTATTAACTGTATGGACTGATCTCATGGGTGACGATAAGCATTTTATTACTTTTAATTTATACCTTAAAACATTAAAGTTGACATACATAATCAAGACATCTCTAAAGAAACCCACAGGATAACCCACAGAAATGCTCTGACTTTTTGCTTTTTTGCAGTAATATCAACCAAAATACTGACAATTCCTCAATAATCAGCTTGCCTCCAGGAATAGAAAAGAAAACATATATTATCATATAGTAAACACACAAAGAGGGAGAAAGAGAGTGCATTGAATAACCTTACATTCCACAGCAAATACACGAGTCATTATGATGCACCAATTTACAGCAGGAAGCAGGGAGTTGCAACGTTTATTTCTGACCGCCCCCTGCTGCAGGACCAAGAGCTTTGTGTGGTTCTCCAGGCTGGCCTGGGTGCTTACGCAAACCCTTTCCTCTGTTCCTCTCTTCTGTTCCTCCCCTCTTCTTCTTCTGGTTGTGTCTCTGAGTGACAGCTTTCTCTCTGACAGCCTGTGCCCACAGGGCATCAAAAGAACCTGGAGCTTGGTAACCAAGCCGGTTCCGGTCCAGTGAGTCTCTGGAGAGCAGTACCCATATACTGGGCACATTCCTGCTGACTGTGAGACTGTCCAAACCTGCATCGGGCTCCAGAGGTTCCCAGACCTCCTGCACAGTTCGATAAAGCAGCGTGGTGTTCTGATGTAGGCCGGGCACGCGGCGCTTCAGGACCTCTACGCACGTGATGGCTTTAGCCACACTACGGTCCGTACCTGTAAACATGATCTGCCGACACAGTTTCTCACCTGACCCTTCGGTCACTTCTGAACCTTCATGAGTGCCCGTCTGTTCTGCTGAGTCCGCTTTCCCCTCCATACGACTCAAAGCAAACCTCATCAGGTTGTGGATTTTGCTCCCTTTTTTCACCTGAACCTCTGGAGTGTTGCTGGGCAGGTTGGAGAACGGACACGGGCAGGACTGCTCCACAATTCGTGCTTTTCTGTAGTTTTCCGTGTCGTTTACACTTTACCTGCGCAATAAGTAAGGACAAATAAGCGATACTCAAAAAAATGATTCAGTAAAAACAATAATACGAGTTCTGTTAATGATGACGTGCAGAAAGCATGAGGACAAGGACACACATGAAACATACAGATTTAAACTACAGGTATCAGACTGCAGATCACACACATGTGGAAGGGCTCATACATGTATGAATACATGTGAACACATACATACATACATAATGTGTATGAATTAACACAGTTCTAGTACCCAAATTAAATACTAATCTATTAAAAAGACGAGAAGATGGACAGAATCCCACACGTAAAGAGATAAAAAAAAACCTTTGCCTTAATTTGGTTGAGACAGTAAGAAATTGTAAAATAAATATGCAAATATGCAAATATGCAAATATGCAAATATGCAGATGCAAAATAAATATGGTCTTCGTAATGATATGCTGTTCATTACTTACAGAACTGTTGAGTTCACTTAAATGAAACAATATAGTTAAAGCAATATAAAATGTCGCATCGCGTGACGTCACTTCAGGTGTACCGTCTCATGTGTTACGTCATTTTCCAAACATAACGTGAGACGAAGCGCTCATCAGTCAGTTATTTTATAGATTTATACGTTGTGTAAAATAACTACTTATTATATTCGAGCTATTTTAATATTATATTTGAGCTGTTTTCAACCACAGACTGTACGTACAGGAAGTCATTTCTACGTACACAGCGACACCAAGCGTTAAGAATCAGGAAGTGACGTGCTGTGAGGTAGACCGACGTCATCAACTTTCTCTTCTGGAATATCGAAATAAAATGAGGAATAAGTCTGACACTAGCCGAGCTCATAAACATGTTGAAAGTTGATCTTAAAGTTGTCTCTTAAATGCTCGCTACACGTATTTTATACATGTAGTTGTTTACTTTACATACGTTTCGTATGTTGAAGTCAAATGAAGCCAATCCGACCCGACAGCTCACATTATAAATCATTATTATAAACGTACTGCTGTGAATCAGGGTAAGGCAGCTAAAAAAAATTATTTTAGTATTAATCCACTCATTTAATCAAATGAGACTGAGATTTCTGTAAGTGTGTGTAGTTTTGCTGGCAGTCAAACAGACAGTAAAGGCTGATTTCAGCCTACATAGAGAGAGAACTAATTAATAACAATAAGGTTAACATTTTAAAGCTAAATGTTATGCTTTTAATGGCACTTATGAGTTAAAACACATTCTTGTGAACATTTAATCAAAAAGGTACCATGAATATTATGGAGTAACAGTCCATTTTTATACAGTAACAAAATGTCATAATCATTCATTATAAAGTGATAGAGCATTATTTTTTCAGTATCCCACCAGACATTATAACAACTGTTACCAGTATTCCCATAGCTCAGAATATGTACTTAAGTATTTGCTAAAAATACAATAAACTCATTAATGTTTATGGTCATAGTAAAGTAAAGTGCAATACAAAGTGTGACATCAAAATTATTTTAACATGTAATGTGTTTACATAGATACTTTATATTTACTTGTTTCTAGTGTTACTTACATACACAGACGTTACATCTACAGCAGTTAGAAATAGCACAGATAACGTATGATTTCAGTCTCTACCTGCTTCTGTTTCAGTTGATGAATATGTTAAACATGCTTCTAAATTGCCAGTAACAATTAATTCCAAAACACAGCTGAGTTAAATGTCATATGAAGAAAAAAACGAAGTTATTATCTGACTGAGCAGTGAGACAAGTTTGTGGAGATATAAAGATGAAAAGCTATGAAAAGGTTTCTGTGTAAATGGCAGGTGAAAGAGTTAAACAGATGGGGGTTTTGTAGCAGACGGGACGTTTTTTCTCACAGCAGTTTGCACTTTTCCATTTAAAATCATCTTTACCATTCAGAGACGCACAAAAGCCCCTTAGTTTGTCCAGTGGATGCCCTTTGGCCCAGTGAACGTAATCCACGGGTGGTGATGCTGATGGGGTTTGATCTTTCAGCCAGTACCAGTCTGTGGTCATCAGACTGCGCCGCAGACCAATCCAGCCCTCCTCATCATCAGTGTTAACACTGTTAGCCAGCTCCGTCTGGATGTCTTCTCCTGAAGGACAAGCGTATTGTTTTTGTTGGCTTGTGCAGTATTCCAGGGACTCAGTCCAGCTGAGAGCTTCATTTCCGACCTCAAATACTCCGGGAATCACAACACACCCATTACGATCTGAAAGCAGGAATCAATTACAACATTAACTGTTAATAATATGTTAAAAATCACAATTATGTGCTGTATGACAATTTGTTCATTTCAATCTGTGCAATAAATGATAGCTTACGTGATTTATTAAAGAAACCAACTGACCCAGCTAACAGGGAACATTCTAAGAATGCTGGTTAACATTCTCTTAATGTTCTCTAAAGTTATCAAAATGTTCTTGCAGTAATGTTAGCAGAATGTTTTTTATATATCATATAAAAAATGTAGTAGTTAGTGGAAAATTTAAAAAACATTACAGAATTGAAAAAAATGTTTGACTAAAGTTTTTAAAATGAAGCAATAACATTAATACAATGTCTAAAAAATAGATGTTTGAATGTTTCTAGAACCTTTAAAATAACACTTAACATTTTAGTTATGTTTTTGTTATGGGGAGTTTTACCTGGTTTTTCATTTATAACCATGGCTGGACCTCCGTACACTGCTGCTCCAGTTTTCTCCAGTATATAAACACCAATCTTTGAAGTGGGATGCCAGATGATGGCCGTTGCGTCTGTTAGAGTTATTATAGCTGAAGAGTATTTTGTTTCAGGAATGGCAGTCCACTGAGCTCCTGAAACCACGCCACTGTGTGTATGCAGCATATCTTTGCTCTTGGTTTCAGCTATCACGAAGGCCTGTTTACTGGTGGAATAGAACTGCAACAGGAAACAGGCAGCAAACATGTTTTCTGGAATCAGTTCAATGATCAGACCCGGACTGATCAGTCTGAGGGACACGTTGCCAGACGCGGTTACATACTTTGTCTGATCTGAAACCGGCAAGAACCCTGAGGAACTGGGATGTAACAAATCATTATTTTGAGAGAGAGAGTATGTGTTGTATGTGTTAAGTAACAGGCTCTGAGTTATATCTGGAATGGAGGGCACAACAAAATTCTGCCCCTGAAATTGTGTGGGCAGAATCTGAGTCAATACCATGTTACATTTACAGCTTTGGGTTTCTAAACACGGGTGGGTGAGCAGAACCACTGTTTTATAGCTAGATTTGACCTCCACCATGGCAGGGTCAGCCTCCATTTGCATGAGCTGGTACGACGGGATCATGAATTTTTTTTCTTGAAATCTCTGTGATATTTTCCAGACTATCGTGACACTGTTTTCCTGATCCTCTGCATTGATGACGATCAGTCTGAACGTGCTGTATCTTTTAGGTTCGCTGGCTGGTGGAGATACGTGGAACGCTGCAAGAACATTTGTGTAATTTAGGGAAGGGAGCAGATGGTACGTGCCGAGATTTGCGATAGGTTGAATGACATTGGTCTGGACACTGTTTGTCGGACTGATGTCTATCTGACTGACAGAATGAACGACAATGTTTTTATTGCTGGTAATTCGGACAGATGAAGTGGAGCTGTTCAGCTCATGGACTTCGGCATTTGGAAATGACAGAGTTACGCTTGTGCCCGCCTGCAGGTTTGGCATCTGTCTTCCAGAGCTGTCAGAGCTGTTGAAGACAGTGACAGTGGTGTCAGCATAGAGGGCCGTCACCCTCAGATATCTTTTAGAAGTAAACGGGTAGAAGAATCCAACATTCTCTGGAAATGCTGTGATGAAACTGTCTCCATAACTCACTTCTGCAAGACCTTGGAAATATAAAACACAAAGTGAAAATGATTAAATTTTGTGGAATCAAACAAGCATCAATTCAAATTCAGCAATGCTCAGTTTAAAAAACTCATACAGAATGAAGGTTTCCCTCTTACCTTGGCAGAACGTTGAAACAATCAGTAGAAGAGCAAACATGACTGTAGTCTGATCTTCTGCATAAGCTGAATTCTGCGTATTAGTGTTAGAATACAAAGAACTAATTACTATTTTTTGCTCACTAAAATGAGCTTGTATATACTGTATTTACAGTAGCAACAGCATTGATGGTGTGCCATAGCAGTTACTGCATATCAGACAAACTTCCTTCTGAATGTACAGTTAGTTACTACAGTGTAAATGTTGGTGTGAGTCCACAAGCCAATGTAACGTTTGTTTTCTGTCTTGACTGGTGAAAATACAGCAACTTAACATGCTGTTTTCTTTTCTGTAGCTAGAATGTTTGGAATTACACACAACACAGGAAACTGTCACAAAATAACTCATTTAAACTAAAATGATATTTTTAAAGCACAAAGGGACTAGCTAATAAAAAACTAATCTAAATAAAGTTAAACTGTAAAAGGTAAGAGAGCAGAAATGTGACACCACCCGTTTAATGAATTAAAAATGAGCTGGATTTCTCTTTGTAAAAGCCAGTATACTGTAAAAAAATAAATAAATTTGCTGCCTTAAATGTTTAAGTTTAATCAACTTGGCTATAAGTCATTTCAACTTACAATTTTAAATCCTGACTGGCATAACTTATTATAATTTCCCAACTATTTCTTATAAGTTACATCAACTCAAAACCAGTCAAGATTACAAAGAGTAAGTTTAAATAACTTATGAAACCAAACGGATTAAACTTTAAAATTTAAGGCAGCAAAGTTTTTTTACAGTGTAGGATTTATAGAACAAAAATCCATTTCAAGGTTAGAAAAATTCAATGTTTGGCAAAACATTTGTTTTGAATAAAATTTGACTACCACAATACATTTATTCGCAAAATTTACAAATGTTCGTTAGTGTTATAAGACACCAGGGAAGTTTGTACCCCACACTTATTGATACAGTTAAAGTAATACATTTCCAAAATATTTTAATGTATGTCAGATATGAAAACATTAATATTATATATTAACATTAATATTTATACATTGTATGTGTTTAACAAAATTTATCTGAGAATCTGCTTCATTATACGAGTGTTAACAAGTATCTGCGCAAAGTGCCTGTCTGATCTTGTTGTAATTTTACTTTTCTTCTTTAAAAATGATTATTAAGATACTTCATCACTTTATTGTGAATATGTACTCTTCTGTACAAAAGCAGGTTTCTAAACAAAACGAATCTTCTCTACACAATCCAGTTTCCTAAAATAATTTGAACTCAGCTACAGCATAATCTTACCTGTTATCGTGGTCGGTGCTTCTCTTCTCTCTAAATTCTGCTCAGGGCTGGAATTCTTATTTTAGTTCACAGAAATTTGACTTCCAAAATGTTTCTTTTCTTCCAGATTTGCATAACATCTTGACCACACCAGAAACTTCAGCACATGCCACATTTGTCGAATTGATTTTAGAAAGAATATATCTTTCCCTCTGCTAATACATTCCTACAAATTATTAATCATACTGTACGTTCACCACATGTATTCACATGCATTTAAAACCACATTTTTCTCTGTGATTTCAACCATTTTGCCACAGTTATCTTGTGTATAAACACATCCAAATCACTGCAACCAAATCAACACTTTGCGTGTGCTTTTGATCCAGCAGCTGAGTCCGTTTACTGTATATCATATTTCTGGTTTCATCAGTGTTCCACATTGGTTGTCAATAAGTTTCTTATCTAATTCTTACAATAATAATGTGTGAGAGAGGGCAATGCATTTGGCATGCATCCGTTTCAAAAATACTGAATTATTTTTAATCATATTTTTATTTCACACTTATCTTTAATGGAAACGAGTTTGCTCTAAACACTGTTTCTCACAAGATGCAGGTATTCAGTTGTAGGTGTGTGTGCAACGCAGTCGTTGTTTTAAAAACGTCACATCTAAAGCCCTGCCCATATAAATGGAGTTCTTTCAGAAACTGGCAGAATTTTTTAAATGTTAGAAAAGTCAGAGAATAATGAATAAAATTGCTCTATATTAAGCTCCAAAATACTAATGACTACATTAAATGCTGTCATTAATACATAAACCAAAATATTCGAAATAGCAATTAGACGTATTATTAAGAATGATGATTAAACTTTGGTAATTTTTTAATCAACTGGCAAAAAAAACTGAAATTAGGTCAGACCTGGTCAAACGTTAAAAAAGAATATCATCCAGGGTTTCAAAGGTCATATCATTTAGTATGTTGGCTGATTTGTGGCAGACAGGTTTCATCTCATTACAACAGAGCACACTCCTCCAGCAGAAATTCCCTTTGAAATCTAGGTGGCCAGAAGCACACATGGCTTTCCATGGCACATCTGGCTGTCCAGCAGCCCAAACTGTGTAGCTTACATTGTGAAGGCTCTCATTGCCCGCCTGCCAATACCAGTCCAATGTGAACAAACTGCGCCGCAGTCCAATCCAGACGTCACCGTGAAGAGCTTCTGTCCGCAGCCAGTCCACCATCTCTGATTGGGCGTTGGGACTGTTGGGTGTGGCCAGCTGGTATTTTGCATTCAGGCAGTACTGATGAGACTCAGGCCAGGTCATGAGATCAGTACCAGCTATAAACAAGGCTGGTTCTGCCACACAGTCATCCAGATCTAGGTGCACACAAGCATAAATGGACACACCCTCAGACATGTTCTGGCAAAGAAACACAAAGTTTCTGTTGTATTACATTCAAAATAGTACACAGAGGATAATGTCAGATCTCATTCAATTTACCTTCCATTATTTTTGCTGCATAGCAACGTTCAGGTTACCATGTTAAGGACTATAATGGCACCGATTGACATTTTCTCAAAATATCTTCTGCTGTGTTCCTCAAAGATAAAACGTTATACAAGTTTAGAATGACATGAGGAAGAATAAATGATGAAGAATTTTAATTTTTGGGTGAACTATCCCTTTAATTCAATGTAATTAAAGCTCTTTAATAATTGTAAATAAATTGAATAAGCCTTTTATTCTGAACAACTCCTTCTCTTGAAGCACCTGTCATATTATGCTCTACATTTTTTTTCTCTCAAATATCCTGTTTTACTGTGAAAGAACAATTTAGTGTTGACTATATCATTAATGTTATTGTCACATTTTGTTTTACAGCAAAAAAGTTTCATTTTACCTGGCACATCACTTATAGGTACAGCTGATCCCCCATAAAGAATCCCGCTGTCCATTTTCTCAAACATGTAGACTCCGATCTTTAAGGTTGGATGCCAAATGACGTGTACCAGTAAGAGAAACAGATACTGAGGAGTATTTTGAGTTGGTATTAAGTTTCCAGTCAGCAAATAAAAGCAAGCCATCGTCTATATGTACATCATGCCTCTGGCCTTTTTCAGCTATCACCACGATTTCACCCTCGCTCGAGTTGAACTGCACCAGGTAGCAGGCTGCAAACATACTTTCTGGAATAACTTCAAAGATAAAGCCTGGGCTAACAACCGTGAGGGGTATCTTCTCTCCTGCATCAATGAACTGGGATTCCTCCTCAAGGTGGGGGAAGGACACTAGCTGGGTCATTTGGTTATGGAGATCCACACCTCTGAACATGACCTTTGCTGAGAATTTCACATGTAGCCAAGTGGTGTTTGCGTTTCTCAGTGATGGGATAACGAACTTCTCACCCCACAGATTATCTGGAAGAACTTAGCTCACCACCATGTTGCATCCACATCCTGGTATTTCCACACAAGGGTGGGTCAGCAACACGGCCACCTTCTGATTGGAGAAAACCGTGATCTCAGAACCATTGGTATAAACCTGGTAAATTTCATAAGGGGTCAGGGTGACATTATTATCTCTCGTATCAGCTGTACAGACGCAGATGTTGTTTATCACACCTACAGCGTTGATTATGACCAGTCTAAATGTATTGTGTACTTTGCTGGTCTGTGCTGATGGATTCAGCACTTTATATAAGCCAATCATCTCGCTGTAATCCAATGCGGGTACAAAATAATGTTGGCCAAGGTTTTCTGTAGGCTGCACAACATTAGTCTGTATGCTGCCCCCTCGGTGCTCCAAAGCACCGCAACCGATCTGCTGCTAATAATTCTCACACACAGATGGAAGGGGATGGCTTTGTATTTCACAACATGCACCGGGAAATGGACGTTTTGAGTCTGTCCAGAATTCAGTATTTTGTTATATACAACAGTGTCGTTGATGATCACATGTACCTTGGTGCCATGATAGAAAGCTGTGATTCTGAGCATGGTCCAGGAATCCTGTGTGTGGTAGTAGATGTGGTAGATTCACCACTGTGATCTCTGTAAAAATTTAAGCCGTAAATAATCATTTGATTTCAGAACTGTCTGCTCTTCTGAGTCACTTTGGGCAGACAGAAGAGATGACTTACCTGTAATATACATATATGTAACATACATATTTTATTGTTATAAATGTTTTTAGATTTTTACAGTAAAGAAATAAGTTGAATAATAAGCCTTGAATCCTGGTTTCCCCCTAAAACTAACGTAATGTGTTCAGGATTTATTTAACCATTTTGTCACATATACTGCACAGGTGTTAAGACATTACAGGCATAAACAACATTTTGAAGATTGTGTAGTATGAATTAAAATCTGTTCTAGAATATTTAGTAATAATATCTAGAATACCATTTCAAAAAGACATTTCTACACTGCTGCAGATAGATAGATAGATAGATAGATAGATAGATAGATAGATAGATAGATAGATAGATAGATAGATAGATAGATAGATAGATAGATAGATAGATAGATAGATAGATAGATAGATAGATAGATAGATAGATAGATGTAAGCACTACTTGTGTTTAGTTATCAGATGGCCCATCGTCTCCTTGAAGCTGAAACCAATGAAGATCACACACTAGTCCGTCAGATTTGAAACCATTATTTATAGCCTTTAGGATATTTCATTAACTCCTCCAGTATCAACACTGAAATAGTCTGTTGTGTGTTGTCAGCGTGACTTACCTGATGTTTCAAGATCACAGCTTTTCTCCCCCTGAACTAATGATCTTCATTTGTGTGTGTTTTGTACAGCACAGGCCCAATTTGTATTCAAAGCATTTTTGACCTGGCAGAACTTTGCATAATGAGCTATTCACATGAGAATTGTAATAGCTAGAACACAAGCCACAGTCTGTGTAGTTTTACAGCCTGTATCACCTAATTTTTCTTCAACCATTAACAGAATATTATGCACATTTAGTTATAAAAACTTGAAGTTTATTATCTGCATTTTTTAACTTTAACAAGACAGCTTACTAAACACACGTATGCAAATACAACAACTTCTGTCAACATATATTCAATTACATATTTAATAGTAATGGACAGATAACGTGCTGACAACTGCATATAAATCTTTGTTTCTAGCTAAACGGTGAACATTATAATTATATATTAATGTAAATGAGATATAGGCCACAAACAATATACATACAGACATCATATCAGTGTCAACTGAAGGTGTTACAGGTATATATTGTCATTTCACCGCTATTTACTGGAACAAATTACAGCTTATTAAAATTACTGTATAATAGTAGTTAAGGTAGGTTTGTATATTTACATCATATCATGATCATATCTCGTTTATATAATTCATTTATATAATTTCTCATTTTATTTATCATGTTTTCTTATCATATTATTTTTCTATATTATTGTTGTTATGTTGTTTATACTCCTATTCTGTTATATTTAATCTACTTGTGCAGTCTGTGACCAGGTCACTTTCTTGTGTATAACTGTGGGACAATAAACAAATTGAATTGAATTTAACAATATATAGTTATGAATATGCCACAATCATCAAGTCATCAGGTAATGTCTGATTACTGAAACTGATTCTGATCACGCGTCATCAGACGATTTGTAGCAGATGGGCTTCAGTAGAGAACAGCAGGGCAGACTGTTCCACATCATGTTTGGCAATACTGACACACACATTCCTATCCCTGGTTCCCCAGCGTTCCACTGCGTGTAGTTCACTTCTACAAGACTGTTACCCTTGTACCAGAACCACTCTGATGTAAGCAGATTGCGTCGCAGTCCGATCCAGTACTCCTGTATTGTCAGTTTCTTCAGAATGGCGGTCAGCATCTTGTAAGCCTTCACTGTGGTTGGACTGATCAGCTCAGCATTTATGGACTGGCAGTATTGAAAGGACTGCGGCCAAGACATCAGTGTAGGACCAACTGTGTACTCAGTGGGGAGGAATAAACAGCCAGTCGGGTCTGAATGCACACAAACACAATACACATGTTGGCAAGAGCTTAAGTCCTTATGCTCTGAGAAGCATGTCATTTTCTGCATCATCTGCATCAAACAAGAACTGCAAAAACATTGTTTCCAAACATGTTTCTTCTGTCTGCCATTGACCTGCCCAAAACTTACGCCATTGGTTGAGCAGATGTTGGTAAACCTTACCCATTGCATTAGCAGAATTTTTATACAACTGTATCATATACTGTTTGCATGTATGCATGTAATGTGTGTGTGTGTGTATGTATATATATATATGACTCTTGAGCTGCATGTTCAGGTGGTTTTGTATCAGCACTTCAGTAGGTTGACATGTCATGTTAATGGGTCGTGTTTTGTTACTGTTTTATATTTGTTCAGCTTGACAAAAAACAATATATAAAAATGAAATTTAATTGGGCATTCAGTGACAAAAGTGATCTGAAAAGCTAACACTAGTCAGAGCGGGATGACGTCATGAATGTGAAATGACATCATGAATATGCTAATCTATATATATTCTTTTATATATATATATATATGATACTTTTTGCATTTTAAACTTCATTGTTTACTGCATTGTAAATATATACTTACAATGCAGTAAGCGAGGCAAAAGACCGTCACCCTTTTAAAAAGCAAGACTCAATGGATTACTTGTTCACCTGGTTGGTCGCTCAAGGGCACCGCTGGGCCTCCGTACTGAGTTCCACTGGCCATCTGACGAAACATGTACACTCCGATTTTGGAGGTTGGATGCCAGATGACATGTCTGCCGTTAAGAGACACTGATACTATGGAGTAGTTTGTACCAGTAACAGCAGTCCAGCTGTGAGACACCAGTGGGTCCGTGTCTATATGCACCTGAGATCTGTTGACTCTTTCAGCAATCACAAACACAGTGCCATAAGTCATGCTGAAGTGCACTTGGTAGCAGGCAGAGAACATGTTTTCTGGAATGACGTCTGTGATCTGACCTGGACTGATGAGTCTAAGGAAGGAACTGTAGTTTGTTTTTACATAGTGAGTTGACTGCACAAGCTGCAGATTACCAGATGTTATCCTGGACAAATAGCTGTATTGATGCACTTGCTGATAAGTCATGTTGTTTAATGAGGGCACAAAAAAACTCCGACCCAACTGAGTGTAAGGACGTAGTTGGTTCACCACCATGTTGCATTTGCATTTGGTTGCTGTGAAACACGGGTGCGACACTAACACAGCCATTTTATAAGTACTAAATATTGAGATTTCTGAACCATTGAGCGGGAGCTGAAGAAGGGCCCAGGGTTTGAGTACAAATGTCTCAAATGTATAATAATAATGCAATTCATTAGACCTGTAAATTGTGATATTATTGTTTACACCTTGCGCGTTGATAATGACCATTCGGAAGAAGCTGTATTTCTTGCTTACAGTTTCTGGTGTTTGATTGAACGTTGAAAGCATTTCACTATGGTTCAGATAGGGGATGGAATAATATGTGACAAGTTTGTTATATGGCAGAAGGACATTGGTCTGCACACTGTCACCTTGCTCAGTGATGGACATTGCCACAATGTGTTTGGAGCTGACGATTCTCACAGACCTCAGGGACTGAGTGAACTTGGCTTCCTCAACATCTGCAGGCAGTATGTAATTCTTTGTCTCTCCTTCTTCCAATGTAGTGCTGTATGTTAAGTCACCCATGTAATAGACTTGAATTTCAGTGTCGGAATAGAGAGCCGTGAAGTTGAGAGAATTCTGTGCATTAAATGGATAGAAGAAACCAATGTTCTCCGGGAACGCTGTGATGAACTCCGTGCCGTAGCCCACCAGTGACTGCCCTGTCCGATCGGAAGATATTAATATAAGATAAAGCTCCACATGCAGCAGGCTTCAAAAGTCTGAGACGATGTACATGCTTCTCTGTTTGACCAATTTAAAACAAAGTTAAAAGTTTTCAAATGCTAAAATGTTTATTTACAGGATTAAATGAAAAGCATGTTTTGGTATGGTCTCAGACTTTTAAGCCTGCTGTATGTACAGAATGCTTTAATGAACTGAGACAGAACATGCCATGCTGCTTACCCTGGTCCAGCATTGCCATGACCAGCAGAAAAGTAAGCATGACTCCAGCTCTTTATGATTACAGTCACCAAACTGTTGATCTGTCAAACAGGAACAAGAGAAAACTCTCACCTCACCATTCAGTGTTATGAGTCAGTCTATAAGAATGAGTTTTGTTTTACAATAAACGTTTCCATTCTTTGATTGCATATCTTTTGGATATCTGTTGCATATATAAGAGTTTATTTTTGAGAGATGAAGTTTTTTCTACAAAAAATTATTTAACATATCAATATTAGAGTTTTCTTAAAGTTTTTTTGTTAATTTAGTTCAAGTTTTCATAACAAAATGAACACAAAATCTCACAAATATAAAAGATAACATACAAATAAAAAATCATTGTTTTGTTTACTGTATTTAAATTATTGTAACTAAGAAACTGTATAATTATATGACATTCCAAACCTGTGACAGCCTGCTGTGATCCGACATGTATAAAACTGTATATAAACGGTATATTTATACTGTACTGTATAAAACACCCTTGTCCTGAAAATCCAGATCAGCCTGTCTTTTAAAATTTGCCTAAATGGAAATGCCAGTGTGTTTTAATTGTGCTAAATCTTTAAATCTTTAACAGATATAGTAAAAGGATGAACTGGAATTTTGAAGGACAGAATTCAGAGGATCTAATGAGAATAAAGCCACAGTTTGACAGGACTGAGTTTCTTAAACAGGAAAACGGCCACAATGAACCAAACCTGCAAACAGACGTCACATTTTAAACTGAAGTCCAGTGTCATTATTTTCACTTGCAAAATGGAATTTGTACTAATGTTAACTGTGAACTCAATGCAGTTTTCAGCATATATACGTACATCAAATACAGTTATTAAATATGTTTTTCATTTTGAAATTCTGAACACAGTGGAAATAAAATAAAAGTGCTGGTGTCCTGAAATACATTTTCAGCTGTAAAGCAGTTTCTTTAGAGTTCAGAAAGAGAACATAAATTGTGCAATTTCACAAATCAGACAGAATCATGTAGATTGGCCTTACTATAAATGCTTTAATGGTTTCACAAGTTTATTATTATTATTATATTACACTTTATAGTGCTACATATGCTGTACAATGAAATGTTTTTTAATATTTAATATTTGTTTCTGAAGGGTAACAACACAATACAAGCTACAAAGATAAAACTTCCAACATAATCCATCTTGTAACTGCAATTATTGACAATTAATTAAACAATTAAAACAATTGCAACTTTTATCATTAACTATTATTTATTTCACAAACCCCTTTATTACAAAAGTATATATATTTATATACGATTAATGCTATACTATATTATACTATTAATATAAATAGATTACTGATTAAACAGTGGCATTCTTGGTCATTTATACAGTCTATAATAATCTTTTCATATGGCAGAGATTCTTACCTGATGAGCGTAACCCCAGCCCACCGTTTCACTGGACCGAATCCTCTGCCTCCTGTTTTTATAGTTAAGAGTATTTGTTATTCAAAAAAGGCTGAACTGCCTTAAAGAAAACAATGAATGACTTTTTCATTTTCCACAGTCACCAACAGGGTGACAATGAAGGGCAGAGCTCTGCATAACCATAACTACAGTTAGTTCATAATCTAGCCTTTTGCAAATCATTTCCATGTGTTTATTTGAGCTCAAGTCAGCTATTTTGTCACAGTTCACTGTGACTTACACGTTGTTTCGCAAGACGATGATAAAACCTGCATTTTTCAAGATGTTGTGAAGATGTTGGCAATATAGTTATTATTCATGCACATTCATATGATTATGTATATATTCATAACATATTTATTTGTATCTTAATTTCTTTTCATACGTGTTGAACTAAATAATGTCTGAAGAGAATACATCATTTGGTCCTTCTTGGTTTAACTACTTTGTCTTTTTTTCTCAGCCTTCATTATTGATTTGATTAAAACTGCAGTTATGGATGTCAGTGTTAAAATGTAAGCTTTACAAAACGAGCCTGCAATATTAAAAGTATAAAAGTAAATAAAGACAAAGTAAGACATGATATCTCTCTAGAAAGGCATTTGATCCCGCAGGGAATTTAAGGCTATAAAAATAAATGGTGTCTGTTCTGTGGAAAGGCAATACCACAGTAAACAGGAAACCACAGAGCATATGTTTATAATATAAATTTCATACTTTTATTCCACATTTCTTAATTCAGATATGAATAATTGCTCATTTTATCTGTACATGTCTCAGCGTTTTCATGGTTTCAATTCGCGGAAAGTCTGACATCACGTGATCTTAAGTTTCGCTTTCTTATCAGTTCTGTATCTCAGAGCAGACGACATCTGAACAGACTGTAAGTGTTAATATCGGCAATATTCATATTTTTACCAACATATTTGACTTGTTTCTTTTAAGATTTAGCAAAAAGTATCATGGCAAACAAGATGCAGAAAGAGATAAAATCATAAAATAATGCAAAGTGTTTTAATGTTTAAAGTTACAGTATTTCAGTGATCATTTACATCTTGCATTATATATACACAAGTTATATATATATATATATATAATTTATATTAACAGGTTATAAACATTTACAGTGTATATACAGTATATATAAAATATGGTATATATTGAATATATTTTATTCTGTAATTCTTCGTGACAAATATGTATGTATTCTAATATGTAATTTAGGGACGCACCAATAACTCAACATGGGAGTAAAGGGACTGAAGAGCTACATTGAGAGCAGCAACAGTCATTTTTTAGAGTTCTTGCCGTTTCGAAACAGTCAACTGATTATCGATGGATGCAATTTATACTACAGCCTTTACTTTGGCTGTAAACTGGATCAGATACATGGAGGAGATTACGATGTCTTTGAAGATTTGATCACAGAATTTTTCCAGACACTTAGAGACTGTGACATTTACCCATTTGTTGTGCTCGATGGTGGGTCCGACCACACAGACAAAAAATTTGACACCATCAAGACCGGAAATCAGGACAAAATAAAGCAGGCCCACAACCTGTCGACAGGACAGAGAGGGAGTGTGCTTCCGCTTCTCATTAAAAACGTGTTCAGTCAGACACTTCATAAACTCCAGGTGCCGCTTGTCCAGTGTTTGGAAGAGGCTGATTGGGAGATCGCTGCGTTAGCGAAACAGTGGAACTGTCCGGTTCTGTCTAATGATAGTGATTTCTATATATTCGATCTTCCAGCAGGAATCGTCCCAATTCAACATTTTGAGTGGAAAAACGTCAACATGAATAAAAGTAACAAAAAATACATCCCAACCAAACATTTTATGGTGGAAAAATTCTGTGCCTCTTTCAACAACATGAACAAGGAACTTCTCCCGCTCTTCGCATGCATTTTAGGCAATGACTATGTGAAGTTGCAAAATATCACAGATATTGGATGGAAGGTACAAACAATGCACAGTGACTCTGTTGACATCAACAGCTTGCTTACCTGGTTATCCTGCTTTTCAGGGCCAGAGACGGCCATAGATGATCTTCTCAAGCTAATAAAAGACAAAAAGGAGAAAGATATCGCCCGTGAAGCTCTGTTTAAGGGCATGAAGGAGTACAAGCTTTCCAGTGGTTATCTGGCTCAGTTCTTCACCAAAGAAACAATTGCACCAACAATCTGCACAGGTACCCTGCGGGCTCTGCCTTCCTGGATCCTGAAGCCCCTGCTGGAAGTAAAGATGAGCTCTTCTGTTATTGATGTACTGCTACTGAAAAGGGGTTTCATGACCCCTCAGGTGGAAGATTTCAACCTGCCCAGTAGCAGTGAGCTCAGTCGTCCCATCCGACAGGTGCTTTACGGTTTGCTATTGCTCAGGGAAGAACAAACAACCGGTAAACTCGTGGCAGCTGCTAAAGCGTCTACTGGCACTAACAAGTGTTACGTCACCGAGTATGACAGAGAAGAATTAATTCTAAGCAGTTCAAAGGTTGAAGCTATAGAGACAAGGGTAAAAGACAGACTGAAACTGGAAACATTATGCAAGGTAATAATTGTGCTAACGCAAGCCAGTCTTGATGTCAAAACATCTAATCTCTGCTAACAGAAATCTAAATTGGATTTATGAATTTAAGCTTACATTTCACGTTTGTCGAATGCCTTTAGGAACCACATAGCTTGCGACTTCAGGTTCTCTTGGACACTTTGGGGGTGTCAGCCGACCCTTCCAGAGACGTCCCACTTCATCTGCAGCTGCAAGTGTTGGTGACGCGCTACTGGCTAGTAAATGCACAGCCTCAGCCGAGCCTGCTGCATCTTTGGGCTCTTCTGCTGGGGATGGTCTATGGAACATTCAGAAGAGAGTCCAACACACAGACAGGGTACACAGGTACAGTGATGCCATAGAAGAACCATTTTTGTCTGTATAGTTCTATAAAGAACCTTTAACATCCATAGAACCTTTCTGTTGCACAAACGATTCCTTGCAGTGGAAAAAGTTCTGTAGACTTTAAAAAGTTTATGAAAGAAATGGTTCTTTGATATATTGGCCTATTTTTTAAATAGAACTTGTATTATTATAGTTAAAATATTTATGATATTTTTGGGGTGGGTGTTTAGACTCACTGTCCCAGCTAAGAAAATTACTCAGAGGAAGGATCGGTTTGGACCATGAGGTGGCTCATCTGTACATCCAGTGGCAGCGCTGTCTGCAGTGGAGCATCTGTCTCAACAGCTTACTGTGTTTTCCACTTCCTGAACCAGAGTGTGCACGGTACTGCATCCTTTAATTTCTCAGGCCTTCACTTGCATTGCGTATGTTCATGTTAGGTGAAGTAGTATGCAACAATAAACATTTTAAACAGCAGTATGATATGTTATCACATGACATGCATGTTTAATTCAGTGGGTTGCATTAATTTAGCATGTCACAAAAATGCTTTCCATTTACATTCAAATGTGAAATGCTTAAAAGTAGGGTAGGCAATCGCAAGCTAGCCCTCCCTTCAGAGCGCCCTCCAAAGCCACGCCTCCTCCAAAACACATGAACACAGATTGCCAGGCAAGTAGGACATCCTATCATTGCATTCAGGCCAAATGCAACGATTGGATGAATATTTTATGGTCCTGCACCTTTCAAAGACAATATGTAAAAAAATTTTGTCCACCTTACTTAGTAATTGCTATCTGGATGTGAAAGGACTTTCAAACAGAGTAACAAAATGTTTCTGAAAACATCACCTCCACTGCCTTTAATCTTGGCAGTCAAATAATGAGTCAACAGAGATTTTCCATTTCTTCAGTTTGGATACGGAAGGGCAGGTTGAGCGCATTGCATTGTGGGGACAGAATTCTGTGAAGGGTGCTCTGTTTACACTACACATTTGTCAAATGTATTAGGTCATTATGAGTACTTGAATACAAATATGAATACAAAATATACTTGAATATGAATACATATGTATGAATGCACAATATGCATATTTCAACGTAAACATACTAAACACTGTAGATATAAGACAGTTAGTACTACTACCAAGTACTGCAGTATAATTATTGTTTTATCTCTGGTGTTTAGGTTGTACCGTGGAACGCTGGTGCACCAGGTTGTTCGAGAGCTTGAGAGAGGCATCACACCAGAGTCTCTGCTGGTGAGGGGCTCCAGGGCTGAGCAGCTGTTCCAGCAGTTAAGAAAAGCAGTTCTGAGCTTGGTGGATGAAGATGTGATCATGAGAATCAGGACCAGACATGAGGACAGAGCTGTCTGTAAAACACAGACAGGCAACAGATGCACTCAGTTGGCAGATGATCTGACAAATTTCTTTGAAGATATGACGTTTGAAGATATTGAGGAGTGTGATGATGATTACATCAGCGGAAAAGGGAGAAAGACTAAAGATCAGTCAGACATGCTTGAATGTTCCTTCAACATCCGCACCAGACACAAGGTCAAGGCACGAAATGCTGAGCATCCCTCCAAGAAACATGAAAGGAGATGCTTTGAGTAAATATCTTGCGTATCTCAAGTTTCCAATAGTATCTAAATAATACATGTGTTCAACAGTTTGAGAAGGAAAAATTTAAAACCCTTAATTATTTTTTTACAGTATAATACTTATAATGGGGAAAACAATTTTAAAAATGTGAGAAAATGACTGACTGTCCACTTCTATCCATCACGCAAATGCAAAACACCAAATCACTTTCACACAATATGACAAGCACATCAAAGGAATTAATAAAAGGACACGACTGTTTTACAGTACTGCATAAAACCGTCTCCATCCAGAAAAATGTTTAACACAGAACTCCCACCACTGAGGAATTATAAACTATAGATGCAAACATTTTTATGTGGTGATTTAACAAAAGCACATGTAACAATTGTTGTGTATTATTCATTCATCAATATTTATCAAGAATGCCAGTAGAAATGACTATAATTATGCCTTTATGACTATAATTAATCATTATGTAAAGCTATTAGAAAGGACTAAAATCTAAGATAAAACTGGTGGGTACACACTGGAAATACTATGAAATTTATCCTGTACTTGATAAGTGGTTACAGGAAGCAGTGATGTAACATGGTGTATTTATATAATAGTAAAAAGACCAACAACATCAAATACACGTTTTAAACTTATAAAAATTTTATTTGTACAATTGTGTTCTGAAATGACCACAAGTGATTACTGGTTTCAGTTGTGCAAACCACAATAAAATAAATACAATCTTAAAAATAGAAAATGAAACATCACTAAAATAAGCTTTCATCTGTCACCCTTCACTTTCATTAAATGATACTGAGTAATATCAGTGCGATACTGCGCTTGCTTTTAAACAAAGGCAAAGCTGTAAAACAGAACGGGCGACAAGTTGTTATACTGATGAATTCATATGGACAGTCAGTCTGGCCATAAGAACCCAAAATCTGCAATACAGAGGACAAAAACACATTCTGCAACAACTGTATCATCTTTACCTGCACCTCAGTAACAGGTCAGCAGTCTCAGCTGAAGGAAATGTAACAGTGCTGCTTGGGGTTAGTTGGTTGTTGGTTAGACAAACAATTGTGTATTCCACATTTCACCAAATCCTGTCTGTAAGGTTTAGCGAACACTCACCTAACCAAGCACTAAACTGGTGAGAAAAACAGTACAGAAAAAGGAAGACAAAATCTTATTTCGGATGTCTCTGATGTCAGTGTTTTAACATAAGGTAGTGTGAAACGGCCGTGAATAATAATGTCAGCTGTATTTATCATCTTAGAGGGGCACAGAAATGATAAGTGCATGTATCTTGAAAATGGCAACCAGCGATCTCCCAATGACAAGTAATTGTTCAGATCATGAGACCTTCGCGATGTTTCTGTATTATTAAATGAATATGGCATTAATGTGAAACGATACTGTTCGGCTGTTTGTTGACTGTTTAGCACATCAGCTATGTTTTAATTCACACGATTCTCATCTTGATTTGAAGCGGTTTGTTCCTCATTTGTGAAACGTTCACTTACAGCTGAAAAAAACACAAGTTTACTTGCAAAAAAAAAAAAGCAGAATTCAGAACTCGGAATGTGGAAGCACATTTTTCTTACTGATCCACAAACCTCTAGCCAGAAATGCTAAATAAATTTTAAAAGAGACAAAATAGTTTTAATATTATTAATAACTTTAAAAAAAAATCGTGATGCATCCCTTCGATCATGAAATCAAGACAGCCAACTGTATGGACAGATACAGTATCTTATAAATAAAGCTCATCAAGACGCTGTGGGCAGTAGTACAGTCATAAAGCAGCACACCAAAGCACAGGCAGAGGCCTGTGTCAGAGACAACACCCCAGCCAGGGCTTACACATTCCTCCAAAATCAGATCCATTTCGTCTTGCTCTTGACTTTATAGAGGAACTGTACATACAGGTTGGACCTGACTGCTCACTTTTAGTTCCGTGTGGTATGAGACCGCCCCCTGGATTCCAAACCATGCCCCTCCAGCCCCACCCACTATGTTATGCCAAAGACACAATGTGCGTCATACGTCATGGAAATCATCAGTGTGTGCCAATTTCTCTCCACCCTTGAGTCGCTCTAATTTCTTTATAACCTCGGACACCACGCACACAGAAGATGTGAGGCAGAGCAGGAACAGCAGATCTGCGGGCAGATTATTAGATGTTATTATATCACCAAAGATACATGCAATTTTGATCTTGTTAGTTTGTATGGTCTTTCTTACAATAAAAGGACTTTCAGCAGTTTTAAGTACTGACTAATCCTGTATACCGTATACCTAAAATGCTCAGGCTCTCGGTTTGAAAGACCTTCTGTAGAGGAGGGAAGTAGATGACCAGCAGTTGGCCCATGATGGAGCCCAGCACAGCGTAGCAGAACATCCTGTTACTGCACAAGCCCATCTCATGCACCATCCGTGTCTGCAGAGGAAGAACAATGACACCTCATGTATCACTGAAAGAAATCAAGAATTGAATCTGAACTTATTCTAAAGGAAGATTCCTAATTCATACAGCAGGGGGCAGAATTTAAAATCATGCCCACCCCAAACTCTTAAAGTGACCCTATTGCAGGGATATCAAGTCTGTATCAGATCTGCCCCAGAGTTTCCGGTGGCCTCCACTAATCCAGAATTAGAGCATTTGACTGGAAATTCTGTGTCTGCACAGAACAATGCAAAGCTACAAATCACAACACTCCTGTCATGAAGAATGAAGCTGTCGATACTGCAATAGATACCTACTGTACTGTATTCATCTGCTGTACTGTATGCAAAAAAGTATGAGTTCCAATTATAATAAAGAAAAAAAATGTACAATCTAAACTCTTCAGTAGAGGGACATGTGTGATCAAAAATCAAACTCCTGCGAATAAGAACTGATAATTGAACGCAGAATGGATTACATCACTGCATGCAACTGCTTTGAGAGAGCTCGGTTTCAGCCTTGATGAGCGGTGAATTATCAAGCACTCATACCTGCGATCGAGAACTAAGAGCGTTGAACATGTCGAAGAACACGAAACAGGTGAAGGTCATGGTGGTGTCTCGCGGTGTAATCTCATTGTCACGCAGCTGAAAATAAAATAAGAACAAAACAATGAGATTTCAATGGAAAGAATCTGTCCGACAGTCATCAGTAAAAGAAACGGATCATTTAAATGGTAACAGCACTCATGCTCATTGAAATACAGGACTTGAGACACACTCCTGTGGGTTCTTGAGAACCTTTCGTTGTTCTTCTAATAAGTGACTGTTTCAGATTTAATGTACAAAATGACCTGCTCCAGTTCCATTCTGAAGGAATGAAATCAATTCTACATTACAATCTTCCAATAATGTTTCAACATTTGTTTAAAGTAACTCTAACCTAGAACACTGGTCAAGTAAAACATCTTTGCGGTTTTCAGCCCATGAGATAAAAAGATAATAGCAATAAATAAATAAATAAATAAATAAATAAATAAAATAATAATCTCACACAGACATGAGAAGAACCACAAAGCTAAAACACAAACAGAGCTGAGTGATGTCACCTAAACACTAAACAGGGAAATGAAACGGTGTAAACAAAATGAGATCACTTCTCATGTTCTCATAAAGACTCTGGTCATTTATTGAAAGATCTGTTTTGAATGCAAATGGAACACAGGTGAAACACAAATCAGACACAAATGAGGTGCTCACCTCTCTCCAGAACACAAACAGAGTCCCACACACGATGATGAAGGACGACACTAGAACCTTCACTATCAGGCTGCGAGTGATGATGCTGTCCCGAACGTTCCGCGGGGGTTTCCTGATCACGTCACGGTCCACTGGTTCCACGCCCAAGCTAGAGGAACCACAACATGTTCTTGTTATTCTGACCAGCATCATTCTAATATGTGGTCCATATCTGTTGGTGTGAAGCCCATTTACGATCGGTACTTTACCTCTGAGCTGGCGGCCCGTCCATGATGATGTTGATCCACAGGATTTGCATGGCGTTTAGAGGGTTTGGGAAGTTCATGAGCGTTGCCAAGGAGATGAGTGTAAGGGCAGCGATGCTCCTAAAGAAAGCATTCGGTCATAAACTCAGTACTATTCATTACCTGGCCTCGAGTACAAGATGAGTCATCAAAATTGGTGGTCCATTTTTCCAGAGCAGTATGTTTGAACGCATATATCTGCTTAAAGTTCTGCTAAGACTGCAAAAGCAAATAGATGGCCTCAATGCTAAGTAAACTCCAGTTTTGAAAACTTTGCAGTCTTGCCCAGAATAATGCGCCTCTGCATGCACCCAGACAGAGTGACAAAGCCATTGAATCCATTGCAAGATTCATCTAGACTAAATGTTCCAAAACAACAGCTGCTAAAAAGACACAACCAACCAGCTGCATGCACATCTGATCAGAAGTGAGAAGTCGTGTTGACTTACGTGCTAAGCTGAAACCGCACAAAGTTCTTGATGTTGTTGTAAATGCCTTTTCCCTCTTCAATGGCAGACCTGGAGTAAGAAACAAAACATTCTACAGTCTGAGACCTGATAAAGGCAGAAAACTCCAGCTCAAACCCCAGCTCTCTGCTCACATGATCGTCTGGAAGTCATCATCCACCAGGATCATATCTGCAGCTTCTTTGCAGACATCAGTGCCAGTCTGACCCATCGCCACGCCGATGTCCGCTGCCTTCAGAGCTACTGCGTCATTAACACCATCTCCTGTCATAGCCACGACCGCGCCAATGTTCTGTAAGGACTGAGGGCAGAAAACACTTGTTTCTTATATTATCATCAATAGATTTATATCTCAGCACTGCAAAAACAGGTAAACAGAGCTTTTCTGAAGCATAAACGTGAAATGTAACAACCACTTAACATGCTGTGAATGATCACAAACAATCAGTGCACTCACCTTTACTATCTTTAACTTGTGTCTCGGACTGGCTCTGTAGAATACTGCTATCTGTGAAGAAAATGCACATAAATTAACATCCCACAATTTCATAGCTCAGTGTATTCAGCCTGTAGCAAGCGACTGCAAAGCTTCTGTGCCACAGGCATAAAACTCTCTAGCAAACACTTGCGTTCTTGAAACCTGTCCATGACCCAACTGTGGGCCTTCTGGACTACAGCTGAGTGTCTGGAAGTGTGTCTGTACCCTGGGCACTATCTGAGACAGGTGCTGGATGTCCATCTGGTCCACTTCATCTCCAGACAGCGACTGGGAACCTTTGGTGTGAAGGCCCAGTCGACTCGCTGTGATGGAGAGACAATAAAGAACTTGAGAAAAAAATAACATGAGAAGTGTTGGAGACCGTCTGTCACTCTAGATAAAGACTGCTGTCTCATGAGCCACCGGTTTGACAATCAGCATTAAAGTAATTCTGTAACTTATTCTGGCCAAAAGGTCATTCAGATCTGTAGGGGCCTCTGACTAAGGTGTTAAATCAAACGCTTGTTTTTACATTTAGAGCCGAGTTCTAGATCAGAGCACATAAGTAGTACTTTCGCAGACAACTAACTAAATAGTTAATAAGTTAAGTAACTAACAACCCAGCAAGCCATGCCAAAAAGGAGAAGGAACCTCATGGCTGAATGTCGTACCAATTGACATGGCTGTTTCCTGAGAATCCCCTGTGATCATCTTCACCGCCACACCAGAGCTGATGAGCGTGGCTACAGCGTCCTTCACTCCCGCTCTGGGAGGGTCGATGATGCCCACCAGCCCCATGAAGGTAAGAGCGCCCATCTCAGATCCAGACGCAAACGCCAGCACTGGCAGAAGAAAGGACAACAGCATCAGTCGCTGCCAAAATGATCACTGTCCTTCATGAAACATCTTTAATTAAAGAAAGCTAACAGAGGGTCAATATGAGACAATATGAGTCAATATGAGACTCCACGTTCACCGAGACCGTTTCATCTCATCAACACAAGCCAAATCACATGCAGAAAAGCAATACCAGCGTGCAGCTGAGGACAAGTCTTTACAGCTGAAGGAAAGATCATGGCAGGCTAGTGACTTTATAACCTTAACGAGCTGGTGAAGTGAGATAACCCAGAATTCAATGCTAAAAGAGTTCCTGTTCGGTACCTCTGAGACCAGCCGTGCCCATGTAGCTCTTCTGCTGCTGGTAGAGTTCTCGCTGCTGATTGGTTAAAGGCAGAGCGACACCTTTACTGTTGTAGGAAGTGCAGAAGCGGAGGACCTGCTCATAGGCGCCCTTGACAAAAAACACTGCAGGCTTGTCCTTTAAAACAGATACATTGGAAAAGAAAAACACAATTAGTCTTTCAGAGCCAGGCCTTTAATATAGGCATATTATATAGGCCAAGTCTGGCCCAGTTTACAGCTTAATCTTGCAAAGAACCACCCTGTTAGAAAGGAAGGGACTATCTGATCCACATGCAAAGTGATCAACACAACTTAGTTATTACAATTTTGCATTGTTGCAAAGCAGCTTTTCAGAAACAAATTTTACATATAAACAGTAAAAAAAGGACATAAACAAAAGAAAAAACAGAAAAATTAGACAATACAAAGAATACATGGTATTCTATAAACATAAAATACAGTAGAAATTATGGAAAATGTCAACTCTGTAAAGCGCTTCTTTCTTAAATAAAACTGAATATGTGATATTTGATGGCATGCTCACCTGCTGAGTGCGATGGACGACACGCACAGCCATCCACTTTTGCTCCGAGGAGAAGGGAATTTCTTCCAACCGCACAAACTCCCTCTGCAAGCCCTCCAAACCCATCTGCAGACAACAGCAAACAAATGCATGTTTTCTTTTTTAAGACAGTCTTGAAACATACAGAAGAAACAAAGACAATCCAGAATCTAATCCTCACAACAGTTCCAGTTCTAGTTCCAGTGAAAACTCTTGCCTGAACAGATTGGATAGATCTGAAATCAGGACATGAAGGAAGGCCAGCAGGGTCAAAAACTTCAGAGAAACTGCATCTGATTCTCAAAGCTATTGCTGCATGAAACAATAGCAGAAAGCTATTATTATTATTATTATTATTATTATTATATGCTAACTGTGATATTATTATGAGATTATAACTTTCATCCCTCTCTTTTGGATATTTATTTTCTTTTCAATAGTGGTCCTCATGTATTCAGTGTTAAATGAAGTACAATGCCATGGACTCCTCATGGCATTACAGATTTTGCCTGACAAGTTGTACGAAAAATTGAGAACAAACATCTCGTCTCATATTTAGGAGGAAATTTTTACGGTAGCTATTTTAACAATTTGGGGGCTGCAAACAAAATTTGAAAATGTAAATTTTTTTTTTTGGTCTTTAAAGGCTGCAATGACATTTCTCTCTGTTTAATCCCCCTGCGGTGACAACAACCAGACGTTAACACGACCAGATGCTGTTGCCATAGTAACCTGTTCTATGGGGTGTGAAAGCGTGTCTGCTCATCTTAATCAGCACAGACGAAAAGAGCTGATACAGACACACTTGGTTTGCCAGAATGAGGTGACACACAGCAGCAGACAAAACCCTGTATGCCATATTCCCACTGGCAGCTTCCACAGGTGGGCAGAGTCCCATCGACTCACACTGCTAGCGTTGGGTGGCGATACCAGTTTTGCATGTAGAATAACGAAGAACAACAAATAACAGCAGGCCATACAGAAAGACATCAACAGAGCAGTTATTAGGAGGGTCTGTCATACCTTCATAGCAAGGGCAATGAGGGCACCTTCTGTGGGACGTCCCATCAGGGTGTTGTTTCTGATCACGGCATCATTACACACGCAGCCGGCCTGTGGAATTTAAGACAAAGCAAAATGTGTCAGAAGTACTCCAGCGTGGCTGCATCCCATAATATTCTCTGCTCAGTCTTCACCTCCACAATCTTGCTGATGGATGTGCTGGAGAAACCGTGCACCACCTCCCCATTCAGAAGAACCTCACCGGCATTATTGTACCCAACACCAGTGACCTGGAAAAAGCCAAACCAGGTCAAGGAGACTGTACACAAATCAGCAGCCTGTTTTACTTCTGCAGTGTGTATTTAAAGCTGATACTCAGGATATTTAAAGCTGCATTATGTAACTTTTTCTGCTTAAAAACAAAAATTAGTTACTGAGTGAGTACATTACACATCAGTGTTCAAAACCGTCTCCTTATCTTACCCTGATTCACAATGGTAAATTTATAATGATGATTTATAATTTGAGCTGTCAGGTCTGATTTTCCTGGAAATGTCAGTTTGGCTTCATTTGACTTCAGCACACAAAAAAAATGTTGTAAACAGACCTGCAATTTTATGTTTCAAACAGATATGCTGATAGAGAGATAAAAGTTACAGATTGCAGCTTTAATAATGAATCATGAAGAATGGTCTCTATATGACAGGTAGTTGAAGGGAAGGGGCTGAAAATGAGTCCTAGGTGACATCAGCAGTTAGGTAAGTATGATTACATTTTGATATAAACTGTGATTGCAAATTCATTTTTTCTTTGGACCAGCATGCATTAATAAAGTAAATGGGTCACTTGCCACAATGGGTTTTAATGCATGTTGACTTAAAAACACACAAATGCACTGACACAGAGGCTACACAGCACACAGGGCCTGATGATTTTAGCAGTACTGTGTTAACAGAAGCCTGCAGAGATGTGAAATAAAGCATTATGTAACAGACTCTGCACTGACATCATCACAGTTCTGAGAAATTCCTGCTGTCTAGCAGATTAAAGATTAGCAGATTCTTTGCACCTATTAGCATTTTTTTGGGGATGACCTCAAGACAATAGAGCCCTAATACACTGGTTATATTTTTATGATGGTAGAAACTGGGCTGAAATGTGTGAGGTCCCAGCGTGTCCCCCTGAGGATCGCCCAGCCCTTACCTCAGCATGCAGTCCATCAGAGGTGAACAGGTGAGTGACGGTCATCTCATTTTTAGTGAGCGTGCCTGTCTTATCTGAACAGATGACATTGCAGCAGCCTGGGCAGAAGAGGGCGGAGTTTTAGGTTAATATACAAAACCAATCAATTCTGTCCATTTCAGTGGCATTTCTCAAGAAAAATGCAAACGAACAGAGAGCCAGTAAGAACAAGAGAACATGTAGAACATTATTCTCTAAGACACCCACAGAATATTTTCTCTCTTGCACAAACATGAGAACATACTGTACAGTTCATTGTTTTACATAAAACTAGTTCTAATTACTAAGCAATTATAGTAATTATAGAATTATAATTAATAACCCTTTTGCCTTTTGTTTGTTAATTAAAAAACATTTCTTTATGAATCTAGCTGATTTAATAATGGCTTAAGCATTTATGATCATTTTAAAGGTTTTCATTTTTGTAATTTTAAAGTTTTATAAGTCCCAGTTCTTTTTCTTATGCAGAAAAAGATCAGAATATTCTTTAAATGTAAACAGAAGTAAAAGTGTTTTGGTTTGGCATGGGTTTAGGACAACTCAAGTTGAAATTATTGTAATTAATAAATTATTTTGTGTAAACTATCCATTTAAATTTACTTGGTAAAAGTGTTTAGTTTTAGAAGAAACACTTTTACATCAGCTTAATCATGTGTAATGTTTCTAAGCAACGCAATAAAAGCTTCTCTACTGTAAATTGTTTCTCAGATCTACAAGATAATTCGAGTCAGTGTGACTGTGGAGGGTCATTTGACTCCGCAGTCTGAGTGATTCTCACATGATTAATGCTTTTGTCATGCCACTAATGGAAAGAACCACTAATGTGACTTTTGTTCTTCTGTAAGTGGACAAACAGGAAGGACTGCACAAAGTCTCAGTGCATTACAACTGTCAGTGTGCTGAAACATTAGATTAATGTGGTTTCAAAGTGGATCACAGATTATTTAAAGTCAGTGTGAACCGGAAGTTGCAACTGAATTTACTTCAGTGATGTCATTCAAAGTGAAATGGAAAAATAAGGTGTGGTTTGTTTTTTCCACTGGGAATTGATTTTAATTTCATGGGGATTTGTACTGATCAATTTGTTTTATGAAAATTCTGTGAAGTGACATGCAGGCCAAGTAGAATGACCCATCAGAATCTGTCCTCTGCATTTAACTCATCCGGTTAGTAAGCATACACTGGAGCAGTGGAGCTCAAGGGCACCTCAGTTGTTTTCTGCATGTACTTGGAATCGAACCAACAACTTTCTAGTTACAAGTCTGACTCTCTAACCTGTAAGCCACAACAGATTAATTCTCACCATTGCTTCATAGTTTCACAGTCCAATAAACAATCTTGGGGCAGTAAATATAACCAGTTGAGAACTACTAGTTAACTCAACACAACATGAGATGTAACACTGAGAATGGGCCGTACCCAGCGTCTCCACTATTGGCAGCTTCTTGACGATGGCCCGTTTCTTCACCATCCTCATCACTCCCAGAGCTAGAGTGACCGTCACCACGATGGGGAGGCCCTCTGGGATAGCTGCCACGGCCAGGCTGAGGAGAGGAGCAATGACGACACACTTAAAATAACAGAAACCTCAACTGCACATCAGGAACATCAGATTCTGTTCTGGATTCATGGATTGAGGACGTACCTGACGCCTATCGTGAACATGTCTAGAATGTACTTCCCCTGAAGCCATCCCATCATCATGATCACCCCTGAAAATGGATTTATGTTAGTGACAACACATAATCAGAATGACAGGACTGAAACAAGGCCTATTTAACCAGATTTAATCACTAACTCATGAATGTGCAATTACTGCTAATCAGACAATCTGAACAATATGTCTACCGATAATCCCGAAGGAATAGAGCGAGAGCTGTTTTCCCAACAAATCCATGCTTTTCTGTAACGGGGTTTTTGGAGCCTGTTTAAAAAACACAAACAATAGAAAGCCATTTAGATTCCAACAAAGGTGTTTGTCACATCAATCTGTTTGCATTTCAAACATGTTTGTTATCTGACTGGTGTTCGATTACCTCCTCTGCCTGCATCATCTTAAAAACCTCGCCAAACTCTGAGTTTTCTCCAGTGCCTATGACAATGCCCTACAAAAGAAAAGCAGATGTTTAGAACTGGTTTAACTATTTGTTTTATCTACTCTATGTCTAGGCCCACACATTATGTCCACAGAGGTTTAGTAAATGATGGGCCTTTGTAATGATGCAGCAGTACCTTGGCCTTCCCACAGCGCACCAGCGTACCCATAAAGGCGATGTTACTGCGGGACGTGATGTCGCCATTGGTAGCAGCTGGCTGAGGGGCTGAGGTCTTGGTGCAGGGGGTGGTCTCACCCGTCAGACTGGACTCGTCGACCGACAGATCCACGGCCTGAAGCGCACAGAGGGGTCAGCTTCACTAACAGCTTGCTAGGATGATGTTGCTATTTCCAGTTGTGACACAAGCAACTCACTATGACACTAACTGTCATTTGAAACTAACTACAAACGATAAAAGCTTTTATTGTTTTATACAGAGAAGGAAAGAGGTTACTGTGTCTGTATTTATTCCCACCTCAAACAGTCGCAGGTCGGCTGGGACTCTCTCTCCCACAGACAGACAGACTGTATCTCCAGGGACAAGCTCTCGTGCCAGGAGGTGTTCCAGATGCCCTTCTCGAACACTGAAAGAGAAAGCGACAGAGGGGTGAGAAAGGCTGGGTGTTGATTGGTTGAAATTAGGTCAAAGGAGCCGTGTGAACAGACAGACCCTGAAATTCATGATCTGTAGACAGGTCAGATGTCAGACACTTTTGATAATGTGCCAACAACAGTCTTGGCAACATTCTATTTGAGAGCTACTTGTGCTCTTTCCAATAACACAAAAAACTGAGAGAATCAACAGACCTAAAGAAAATCTGATAATCAATATTTCAGATGTAAACTGGACTATACAGCATCAGCTTGTAAAACACTGTAATTGATTTAAAACAGTAAGTCTTGAGAGTTTGTGCTTTAGACACAATGTCAGGTTTTTATGAAAAGGTAGTAACAGCAATATTACAAAGGACATCAAGGGCCAATAAATAAATAATTAGGTATATTCATAAAAACAAAAACAATGTATCTGTGTATGCATTACATGTGGCTCCTTCAATCAGATGTTAGATCTTTAAAAATTCATTTTATATTATTCGTACAATAATTTGAACTGGTAAAAGTTTATACTGGGAATAAATAACAGCATATGAATTAAAATAAAAGACACATAACTTGGATAACTGGCATGCTATGCAGTGATGAGTTTCATAACACAGCAACACTTCTACCCTCCAACACTGTGTCCTAACCACAGTGCTGTCCTAACAACACAATGTGATAAACGTCAAGTATTAAAAGCTCTTGCTTCCATTTAATGTGGGTCAGTCACTTTCTATTTTCATCACATTGTGAAGGGTAACTCCGCCCACAAAACTTCCACTCCACAAATATACCAATTTGTTCTGCCTGCAGGCTCATTGCTTTCAATCAGAGCAGAGACATTACTTATCGTTTAAAATTCTCCACTTGCTGGAACGCTGTGTGAGAAACTGAGTGAGGAACACATGGTGGTGTGAGCTGAGGGTTCTTCGGGGGCTTGGAGACACTGGCTTAAGGTTGTACCACAGCCCAGTTCTGAAGTGCAAACATGAGATTTGTCTGTTTGAAGTGTAAATTATGCTTCTCATTCTCACTCTCTCGGTATGTCGTCTGAAAGCTGCTCTTTTATGCGTGTGATGGGGTAAAGCTCTAGAAGATACACTGACATGACCAGACCTCACGGCCACATTCAGTGTGCCTCTGATGTCATTTATCACTAATGCAGCAAACAAAAAGATAAGCAGAGAAGAGAATGGCAAAAAGAAAGCTCACCAGTGGCATTCTGGAGGTACCAGTTTCCCCAGTTCCTCCAGGGATTTTTCTGAGCGGTACTCCTGAAGTAAAGCAGAAGAAAGACGACAGTCTATTACACCTCACTCATACCTCATTAACCCAAGAGACTTCAGGTTCTTCCAAAAATCACAAATCACCTCCAATCCATCACAGATGGGCTGCAAAAAGCATCTGGCCACATAAAGCAAAATCACAGCAATTTACACTAATCCTTTTCTCAGAACTAACTTCACTTATCCAAGTCATTTCTGCAATTACTTTTAACCAGCTGAACCCCGGGTGATTTTTAGTGGCTGTAAAAAGTCAGTTATCTAGCAGAGTAACTACAGGTAAACATCACAGTGTTAACTATGGATGTGTTTAAAACCAACATTGCAACACTGAACAGACTGTATTTCAACTGCTTGCTTTCAAACTATAGCACACGCCAAACTACGATCTACAGCTTTGCATGAGTGATGTCATCAGTGTAATCTTGCGGTCTTACCTGTACAAAGGCAACTGTAACCACAATAATAATGGCCTGTAAAAAGAATGACAAAAGAGCATAAGCTCAAAATAAAGTAAAAAATGCGCCAACGGGAATCAACAGGAGAAACTTACCACGGTGATACTGACAGCATCGTCAAACTGTCGCATTAACACGCTGATGACAGCAGAGGCCAGCAGCAACAAGATGAGCGGATCCTTAAACTACAGGAGAAGAGAGAAAACTCTTGAGGTGAGGTGAAGTTTCTCTGGACTAATCAATGTTAGCAATACATTAGAGCAACAGTTATGGATTTTTCTGTCTCAGTCTTCTCTCAGACATCACAGACACACATGTACTGCGAGAGTCAAAAGTCAACACGATTTGCAGTATCGGCCTATAGTGTGCAGAAATACTGGCCTGCTTCAAGAAATCTCCTGAGCCATAGTGCAAAGGGCGAGAACAAATACTTCTGATATACAATGTAGCACAAAACAAGAATAATATGTATGTCTGTATATATACAGTACTGTGCAAAACTCTTAGGCACATTAGTATTTTCACACCCAAAATGGTTTTAAGCAAGTTATTTATGTCTTTCGTTGTAGTGCGAGTAGATTATTAGTTTACATTTCCAAACATTCTTTTTTCCATGAATTGTAATAATCCAGTGAGATTTTTGTATGCACAAGGAGACTGACAACAGCCAGTGCTCCACAGAGAGATCTGATCTCACAATCATCAAGTCTGTATATATATGTGTGTGTGTGTGTTCTGTTTTAATCAGTCTGGTGGAATATGGAAAAATATTAAAAATTAATTAAAACTCGCTTGTAATTTAATTGTAATTAAAACTCGCTTGCGGTAAAATTAGCCACGACTTATTTGGAGGTCGTCTGATAATGAAAAGGCTGCTGAAATTGATAATGACACGCTGATATAGCGCTAGAAACACAGGATTAAACAGACGGAGGTGTGGGTTACTTTCTTTGATTGGCCACATACCGGGAGATGCTTTAATCTAGGCAGGATCTGACACTGCAGATCGTCGCATCTGTGTAACCGGCAATTAACAGAGCAACAAAAGATGCGATCGGCTCTGTTCTGTGAAAGCAACACAGCAACCTTTGAAAGCAACCTGCTGCTGCAAACAAACAGGCAGGTTATGCTCAAGAAAGCACAACAAATGTGGTTTCATTTTGCTTCATTTCATGATGTTCTCTCATGTCTTCTGTGATGCATCTGGATTTATGCTGTGACTTTGTGCTCAGGGCTGGTGGTGCTGCGATAAAAACACTGTTGACAATTTGAATGAATCCAGAAGACTGAAATAAAAGAGATTATATTACAGCAATGCTGGTGGTCGCGCCTGACAAAAAGAAAAGCTTTGTGTTTGTGAAGTGTGAAGCGCTGGGGAAAAAGACAAAACAGAGAGAGTCAGAGAGAGAGAGGACGGCACATCCCAAAGCACAAAGCGAATGTGAAGTGACAGATTAAAGACTCGGCTGCTTGTTGCTCTTAACGTGGCGCTCTGAGAAACAGATACCACCGAAAGCCTTGTTCACAAAAAGCTTTCTACTCATACAGAAAACAAGCCCTCGCACCCTGCTGTAACAACTCTTCCCACACTCAACAACTGCTGTGAGGAAAAGGTGAAACAAGGCCCTGAGCTTCAGCTGTATCACAATTCTTCAGCACTTTCTGAGAAGACTTAAAGCAGGTGATGTAATGCTGAAGACAAAACATCAGGAGTCATGACCTGCATCACTACAGTTTAAAGTACAGATTAAAGGGTGAATTGATATCAACTCCTAGACAGACAGCAGGGACATTTACTGGCCACTGCCTGCACCAGCAAACCAGCTGGTGTCATGATGATAAAGTCATGATGACTTTAAATACACTGCGGTTTCCCAGACAGGTATTAAGTCAGAACTGTCTCTGTCACCCTAAGCTCACTCACTAGAGGCCCAAAGACAAAACGTTCTTACACAGCTTTTCTAATGAAACTACTTAAAGACATTTACTGTACAATAGTAAGATTTACTGTACAACTGTCTTGAAACACTGTGTATTGTGAAAAGCGCTGTACAGTAAAGGTGACTTATGAGTGAAAATGTCACTCAGTAATTATCAGTGAGAACCGCTCGAGACATATTAACAACAGGCTTCAGAGTTATGACACGACACAGTTGTGTTACTAGTTTTCATCCTCATCTACAGCTGAAAGACTTTCACACGTTTCGGGGTAACATGGATGTAATGTCCCCCACGCTTCAGGGAATATGATAATTTGTCAATAAGAAAAAGTGATAGATACTGACATACATAAAAAATATTAAAACGCAAACTGACGTGCTAGATGTAGCGTTTTCTTTGTTTTGTCTTTTGCAGTAAAGATAATTAAAATGATAATTTTTCTTTTTTAACTGGTAAAATGACAGAAACCACCTGGAGTTTTGCATTGACATTTTTTACATTCTGTAAATGATGGAAACCTTTTGGTTAACACAAAACTTGTGGTGCTATCGGCACGTGAAAGATTCTTGTCTATTTTGATGTTCGGGGGCAGTATTGTACCTGAGAGATGTATTTTTTCCAGAGTGGCTCATCTTCATTGATTTCAAACTCGTTCCATCCGTGGTAAGCTCGACGTCGCAACACCTCGTCCTGGGTGAGACCACGCTGCAGGTCAGCCTAACAGAGACAGGGAGAGAATTAAGTCAACCAAAATAACGCTTATCAGATGCGTAACCATGACAACTGACATTAATCGCTAACAAGAATGCAGAAGCCATGAAAATAACTAATAAAGCCAGGGTCCTGGAACCTGGAAGCTACAAATTCTGTTTTCTGTGTGAAGAATGAAAGACCTTGGGATCCAGGAACTATATCATGAAAAAGAGAAGAGCACAAAAACACGATCGCAGCACCTTCAGATTTGCTGTCTGGGCAATACTAGAAACGAAGGTCAAAAAGGTGCTGAGTAAAACCAAATGTAACCACAATGTATCGCTTTACAACATGCTGGAAAGCCAAATGGTCTCTCTCTTCTCTCGCTCACTGTGCAGTCACATAACATGTCCGCTTCTGTTGCCACAGCAGTGAAAAACATGTTCTATTAGTTTTCTATTGAGACAGTAATAACGGAGGTGTATTATTCATGGCTTAAGTGCTGCGCTGTGGTGGAATACTGATGTAGTGGGTGAACAGGTCTTCTGGGAGCAGATGGAGAAGAGACATGCCGAGACTGTGAGAGCATCAAATCATCCTGGTGTGACTTGAAGACACTGTTTGAAAACCACAGCAATGCACTTTGAATTCGTCAGTGTCAAGAAATGCTGTCTGTGGATTTAGTAGGGCTTGCAGGACTACTCGTTTTTACCAGTCTATTAAAACTGTTGCAATACGCAAGAGTTTCAGGTTCACTTTCACTTTTACTTTTACAAAATGTCTAATATATATACAGAAGTATTTGTACGCCAATACACACTGAAAGACAGTTTGTGGAGAGAGGAATGTTTGTGATGTCATCACATAGGGTCACTTAGTGCAAAGATCTACAACTAGCTGACGCAGACCCAAAGCACTAACTAGCTGAGGAACTAATCAACCAGTTGAGTAGCCAGTATTACTCCTATTATAAACGTGAAAGTACATACAAGAATGAACATTCTTCATTTACTCACTCATGTCATTCCAAACCTGTATGATTTTTTTGCTTCTGAGGAACACAAAAGAAGATACTCTGAAGTATGTTGATAACCAATAACAGTGGCACCCGTTAACTTCCACTGTATGGACTCAAAACCACTGAGACATTTCTTAAAATGTCTTCTTTTGAGACATGAGAGTGAGCAAATAATGGAAAAATGTTCTTTTTTGAGTGAATTATCCCTTTAAGCGTCTGTTTAACCGCTTGATGACACTGTAAAATACACAATGTGATTTACACAGGTGGGATTATATGATCTTGGATCAATATCCTGAACTGTTCCTGAAACAACTTTCTTATCAGCCTCCATCAGCCCTACTGTAACAGCTGCCCCAGCCCTAAAATCATCCGGTAAGGATTCAGAATCTCATTTCCCTGATTAATCGGAGCCATCACTCAACACTGCTCCCTGTTGCTGTAAGTATCCTGCTCAAGCTACTTCATCTTAGCTCGGAAATGATATGGAACTGAAATGCAGCCACCAATCAGAATCAAGAATTCAACAACGGCTGCAGGATAATTAAATTTAATCTGCCCTAATAATTACATAATTAAACAATAAAGCCACAAACAGCATCGATGTAGTCTGCTTTTTATTAATTAAAAAAATTACTCAAATTCTCTATTCTAACGGATAGCTTAAGCGTAGTTTCTTATGTTTAATGGTCGAGTATCTTATAACTTTTCATTAAAGCTTGAGTAGACAAAGACAGAAAGGGCCTGGCCAATCAGCACCCACATAATGACAGACACGCGGGTGTCGTACCTGCAGCGCACACGCGGCCTCGTTCACCGGGAGTTCACTGGCTCGTTTTGAAGTCAGAACTGGAACCATGGTCTCATCTTCACAGTAGTGTTGACACTCAGCAAGCTAGAAACAAACAGAAAGAACATGATTTAAGCAGAAAGTTAGCATATTCTAAACCAGAGAAACAGATTAGCACTCAAATAGTTAGAAATTTTGTAGATAATCCACATCAGAGATAATGCTGTCATAAATCAATCGCACATATCGATTACAAGCGCAGAAGAAACTTTGACCCCTGCGATGCTGCACGTGTGATCAGTACACATGTGGGCGCATGAGAACTTTCACCAGCAGCTGCAGAGCTGCAGCTGAGCTTCAGTGAGATGTCTGCCAACAATCACTGAACCCATCAGATGTGATGCAAGACATCAGAGAGCAGAACAACATTAAAGCAATGCTTCTAAAACTCCTGCACATCACGCTCAGCCAACATTAAGAACTGCAGATATCTGAAACAACTACATTCTCCACAGGTTTATTTTCTAAACTCAGAAAGTTGCAGCTTTCCTCAGATCAATGATTTAAACTAGTCGAACAAATTAAAATGTAACTGCATTATTGGGTCATCTACACAAGCCAAAATCTGAAGACCTTCCATCAGAAACGCACGCTTGAGAAAACAAACTAAGTTACTATGGAAACAAACACACAAAAACATGTACAGATGAATAAAACACCACAGATGGTTGTTTTAATTTTGATGTGTTATTTACACTATGCAAATCTAACCAAAATCCTGCTGTGGTGAGATTTCAGGACAAGACTAGAAAAAAAATAAAACAAAACCAGAGCAGACGGACATTATGCTCGGAGTGTCTTCTAAACACAGGCACAGATGCTCTCAGAATGAACTCTGAGAGATATCCTCAGGTGGATGTCATCGAGAGAGAAAGCCATTGTCAGAGACAAAACACTTGAGAGGAATATCAAGACTACCTCTTGTACTCTGTGTTGTGTTGTTTAGTGTGACATTCAGTATCATCGTATGGTCCAGACGCGTCTCTTCTCCTGCACTGTCACTCGCAGACACACCGTAAGGATAAAGTGTCTTACTGAAGAGCAAGCAAGTCTCAGCCTGAGCAGATTTCCTTAATTAAAAGTGGCAAGAGATTAAACCCGGATCAGCTAATCCGTCTTTCTGGTGTCTGGTTCTCTACATTAATGAACGTGTTGTCTAAGGCCTGGCTTACAGTGCACCTTCACACAGAACCATTATAAAAACGTCATTCTCTTACCCACAGGAAAATATCATAAACCCTGTTGAATCTGAAACACTGAAACCTTTTATTCAGGAGAGAGAATCTATTTAGGCAAAAACCGCTTAACCAATTGACTAACTAACCAAACTAACCAAAACGTTTTTGATGGGGTTGCTAGATAATACATGCCAAATTATGTGCAAATCAGACAAGAGGCTTACAAAGTGTCATTTTTGGACCATCTAGAAATGTAAAGGAAAGGTGAAAAATAATGGAGGAAAATCAGGACAAATACAGGCTGCTATTTCAATAGGCCCCCAATTTTAATTTTGTTTAGTTCAGGAAAGTCTCAACTCATTATGAGAGTTAAACTCATTTCAGCACACAAATGAGCATTACTGCAATATCTGCCAGCTTTATGTGAGCAGTAACATGGAATAATGGTAACAGAACCAGAAAATGTTTAATTGCTTTTTTTATCTAATACAGTGAATTAAAACTCTGCATCTCCCAAATGAACCAAAAGTACATGATTATCTTATTAAAACAAACAGAATAGATGCTCATAAATACAGTTTTAATAAAGACGACTAAACATATTACAGATGGGACTTATTACAAATCAGTGTTAATAACTGACCTGCGTGAAAACAGATGATCAACTCACTAATAATATGATGTAACACAAATGTAATCTATTTCATGCTTGTGTTTATCTTAAAAATGCAAAAAATGCTCTCATAATAGCCTCTCAATATGTGTGTCCTTCAACCTGAATCTGTAACCTAATTATCTGTTATTTGATTGACAGTGTTTGTTTAGAATTACATCATGCTTTTAATAGTAATTATAAATGAGTTGGGCCAGAAGAGCCATTTATCTTCACACTCTAAATAAAGAAATAAATTAAGCTTTAATTGTTTTCGTTTCTCCTGGGTGCCCTATCTGGGTCTCAATTACAAACGGTGCCTGGTTCTCCTCCGACAGAACTGGGCCAAACACAGGTTCGAGGCCAAACAGACACATACATACAATAGCACTCTCCCTTAGATGATAACCTGCAGTCTTCTGTGAAATACAAGGTCATGTTCAACCACACTCTCCCATCAGCCTCTCTCTAAACATTTCAACAATGCTAACAAGCTTATGAATGCAGTGTGAATGCACTCTGTTTCCAGATAACTACAGACACGAAATCCTCCCTCGCTCCGTCCACAACCTGAACACAACTCACTTTACATTCACTCACTGATTAGGTTAAGCACTACGCAAACCAAAACACAAATAGGCTCAAAAAGAACGTCTCTGACTGGTCACACCTGGGCCTCTTTGAATTTCTCTTTGGCTATGAAAATAATTGAACTTTTGAATGTCAAAAGTGAAAAGGAAGGGGAGACATTTATCCCAACCCTTGTCCTTGTGTTGAAGGTCAGTTCAAATTGTTCCTAAGAATATTTCAAAAATCAGTGTTTTTATGACTGCGATGACAGTGACAGTGAGAGTGAGAAGAGTCTTTGTCCAAAACTGAGAAATTCGAACCAAAGATTCAATTGTCAGTCTAAAATGTTCATGCGTGACATTTGACATGCTTTCCAAAGTTTTAGGAACATAACAAGGAGTTATGAGGAAGAATGTTAGTGACCGCTAGTTTTAGACACCAGTCACTTCTGCTACGAAAAACAAGTCGTATGAGTTTGAAATGACATGAGTGAGTAACTAATAACTGTACTTTATTTCAAGAGGTTTTATATGTTTCCCTTTAGTAGTAAAGCTTCTGTCCTGTGTGGTGCCTTGGATAAATCTTGGGTCTTTCAAAGTAGACCCACAAGTTTCTTTAATTTATTCAGTTTAATCATTTACTTGACAAAACAGCTTTAAGATATATAAGGAGCTCTTAGTTCAACACGCAATCTAATTATTTCTATTAAACAAATAGAAACCCAATAAAACGAGAATAATAATACATTTATATATTCCGCTAAAACGCAACTGTTTTTGATATGATAAATACCCTGTCAACAATAACTTTTCTCTAACGTTTTATTCAGACACAGGTATCTTCTGTGCTAACTCCGGTGCAGCAGTCACTGTGCAAAATCTAATGGGAAACAAATAAAACATTACAATACAATTATATGTTTTCAATTGACAAAGAACTGCAATATTATTGCATTGAGGCCCAGATATCGATATCACATTATACGCCCAAGTTCCTGCTGACTTCTACCTCTACAACAAAGAAAAGATTTCAATGTACACTGGAATACTTCCAGAGCGTTCAGTGAAGAAAAGTGAGAGGTTTTGTTACTGTTGAAATCAGTACTGAGAACACTGCTGTGGAATCAAGAACAGTGCTCCCACAGAGAAAGTTTCTCTTCAAAACCAACGTAAACAAGGGACCGAATTTCCAAACACTGACTGTTCAGCTGTGGGAAATCAAAAGGTGGATTCCACTTGAGAAAGCAAACCTAAAATTTACAATTTCATCGCAATGCAATTCTGAAACGTTCCGATTTTGGTTTTGAATGTAATGTTTATGTCACTTTGATATTCAGCATTTCTGAACAAGTTAAACTGTGTTAAGCAGCATGATTAGGGCTTATATGAAATAAACAGCAGATAACAAACTGGGCAACAACTAAAGACAAAACAGAGCAAAAGGTAACGCAACACATCTTTACATCAATGATCACACACAGCTAGCTCTCGGTCTTCAATCTGTCCACCACAGCTAACAGAAGCCTCAGAGGAAGTTAAATGCACTGTTATATATAGATGGAGAGGGGGCTTCTGGAACAGAGAGTGGTTTATAATCTTCCTCTTGGCTGTCCTGGCAGGCCCTGCAGGCAGAGGCTCTCTGAAACTGTAAGATAGCAGAGGGATGTCAGTCCACAAGAGTCCAGACAGTGCAGAGAGAAACAGAGCAGGAGAAAATCTGAGAATAAACAGGCTGCTTCACACTTGGGAAGTAAATACTGCATCCTCAGACAAACCAACAGTCTGACCTCCTCCATCGCACACATCCACCCTGCTGAGAAGATCAGTGTTGCATTTGAAGTGTTATTTTGGTCTTTATATAATACTTAATACAAACTGGTAAATCAGAGCACTGTTGGTAATTAATTGTGATCAGGTATCATCAGATTCTGACTGAATGCAATGAATGGATGAACCATTTTTTGATCACGCGTCTTCCATATAAGATATATAAAAATATTTAGATCGCTTGCTATCAGGATGTGAAGAGACTTTCAACCAGCGTTACAAAAAATGTTTTATGTAAAACTAGAAACTAGAAAACTAGAAAACTTTCTTTCGTTAGTGGCTTACTTAACCAGCCATGTACTCTCCAAACACTCCACAGTCTCAGAGTACTCGCTCATGCCAAAGCACAAAAATGTGCCGACAGATAACGTGACGTGTCTGCTGCACGACTGCAGCCGATCACATCACGCTACACCTGTGACATGCACGCCTGCACAATACTATAACATTTACATTTATTCATTTAGCAGACGCTTTTATCCAAAGCGACTTACAAGTGCGGAATACAACAAGCGAGTGAACCTGAAGAGGCAACTAGACACAATAAGTGCTCACAATACAAGTTTCAGACAGTGCTCAGAGTAGCTCAGATAACACACTGACAAGACAGACACGGCCGGTGATAGTGAGATAAATATCACTGACTTCCTGCCATTGTATTTGATCAGTGTGTTTCCACTGGGTCTCCATGAATGCCTAACCCAGACACCATTTTTGGACACCAACTTCCTTGTGATGTTCCAGAAGCTGTCTGGGAAGAAATGAAGATGCAGGAGGTTCCTCCAGGGTTGGTTTTCAGTGGTGTACACACGTTAAAACCTCGACTCATGTACACCACACAGTCACAATACATTAGTGTGTAACCTGATGGGGACTTTCTGCTTTGGAGGATTTTGGCCTATATAATTCAGCTCATGTGTGCGGTGTGTTTAACAGGAAACGACAGAGAAATCAGGACGAAACGACAGAGAAATCAGGACGAAACGACAGAGAAATCAGGACGAAACGACAGAGAAATCAGGACGAAACGGGATGTAAATACGAGCAGAAGAAGCCACTGAGATCCTCACACACGACACGGGCTGAAAGCAACTTTAAACCCTCACCGTCGCTCCAGTAAACAAATGCATTCAAATGCAACCGAGGACCGACCGGCCGACTGTCGTTCAAGCTTCCCCGCCGTCGCTTTCCGGTAACCGGTTCATCTGAATGACGACACGCGTTTTGCTAACGCTTAAATCACATCCCCGGTTTTATCGTCGCGTTTTCCCTGCGTTTCGTTACACGGGCTCACGGAACACGGTGTGAACAAACGGGGCTTTCTCGGAGGTCGGCGGCGGGGCTTCCGGAGCGCTACTAAACCGGCGACGAGTCACGGGAAACGGGAAACGGGAAACCGGTTTTCTCGAAACTTACCCGCGGCTGCTTTTTCTTTTGCATCTTCCGCGAGCTCTCGTCGCAGCTGTCGGGCGGCCGCCGATGACGTCATCGCGACGCAGAGGGGGCGGGGCGACGGAAAGAGGGACCCGTCAACTTATTAAAGGAAAACGAACAAAAGAAGTCACGGACTTGTGATTGCGATTCTTTAACCTTAAAAAGTGATTTCTTTTTTTTTTAATGCAAACCATCGCTGCGATTTGTGTTAAAAGCGTCGTCGTTGAACAGCTTCACTCACTGTTTATAAAGCGTTGTTTTAAACGGCGACGTTTGGCATCGTTTTACGCTTATTAGCTTGTCATAAGACACACCTTTCGATTTCCTTTTAACAATAAAACAAACACTTTAACAATTGTCTTAAACCGTGTGACATTGTAATTTGAACTCTTTCACTTCGTTTGGATATAAGATTAAAAATGCCTTTTTGCATGCCATGTGAGCAAGCGCGGTTTAAAGATGTTTAAATTGTTCAAAATAAATAGTCAAAGTGGTTTTAATTAAAGAATCATATGTAATGCATTTATGCATTGCTGTATATGATGATCCGCAGCGCCCTCTAGTGGAAAGTCTAGAGATGACGCGCAGGTTGATCGCGTTACCAATGACAACTGTTCAAACAAACATCCCAGCACTCAAACAACACAGAAAATCAATACGTGGTGATCAGGTTTAAGGCATCGTTTTGTCTGGATGTTTTGCATTCGTGATACGGTTTCCTTCCTCCGTGATGATGAGCTCCCCGCTTTCTACTTTAAGGAAGAACAAGCGAGCTCCTCTACCTGAAATAAAGAGCGATGGGTAAGAAAACGCAGTGCTGGATATAAAGCACTGAAAACACTCAGTCATTCATGTAAACCACAGTTCACAGGACGTGAAAACTGTCTCAGAAGTCCCTCTTGCTCATCTGGAGATCAGCTGGAGCAGGATGCCCTTTAAATCAAATGTATAAGTTGGAGACAGAGATGCACATTCACTTGAATGGCTCTAAATAATGAAATTCATTTCCCATTTTATTCAGCATGTGACACAGTTTTGTAAATGTAAAGGCTTGAATTAAGTTATTAAAGACAATTTGTGAAATATTCATATATCTGTTTTTGTGCAGGGAGAGAAAGCCTTACAGGGAAAGGTCAGACACTGGTAAGACTCAAATGCTGCAGTTTTAATATGGGAACAAGCGTAGAAACGCAATATGAACATTAGATAAATGGTAGAAGAATTGAACCTGTTTTTAACCTGCTTTGTTTGTTATATAAATGGCAGGATTTCATTCAAGTTTGTGCCAGTGCTGAGAATAAACAAATCAGAATACATCAGTGAATATACAGACTGCAAAGAGAAAACAGCAATATATAAATACAGATAACAGGCTATAAACCAACCATATAAATCACTCCGGATGTTTCAGACTATGAAGTTACATTATTCAGAGAAATCTTCCCAGAAAATCAGCCAGCACCTCTCATCACAAACAGTGTCTCCAAAACAAAGATCATGCAGAAGATGAAGGAAGGTAATGTGAATATGGCTCAATTTCTGTCATTCTGCAATTCAACTGAATTTAATTTAACTCTGAAAATGATGGATTTTCTTATATTCTCTCTGAAGGCATCACAGCTTCTGCACCGAGTGATTTTGAACTGATGTCCAGTATGATGCAGAAGATCAGCCAGCTGGAGAAGAAAGTGAAAACTCAGGCTGTGGATATAGAGAGCAAAGTGAGACACAGTACCTAAAACTGCAATCTGTAACTTTGCCTCTCCACTATCTCTGTTCAAAACATAAAATTGCAGGTTACTTTACATACTCTTCTTTACGTATGCTGAAACCAAATGAAGCCAAACTGATATTTCCCTGAGAAACCGGACACGACAGTTCAAATTATAAATCATTATTATAAACATACCATTGTGAATCAGGGTAAGATAAGAGACAGTTCTGAAGGCTGATCTGTCCTATACTTGCCCAATAACAGATTTTTGTTTATTTTTAACCCATAAAGTTACAGATAATACAGAAAGCTGCAGCTTTAATTCCTCAGTGTTGCTGTCATCACCCATTAAACCTGCTTTAAGAATGGATGCTCAGTAATGGTTTTCATTGATCTATCAGCATGGAGTTTAACCCTTTTTATTTCAGTTTAAGCTTTATGATTACATATGAAGGAATTTTGTCAATAAAGTGTCTTGTCTGGTTAAAAGGAAAGAAGAATTGCAGTTCTGGAAGAGAAACTGAGTCTTTTGCAAGAGGCAAAAGGTAACTAATGCAAACAAGCACGTTTAACCAGAGCCAGTGTGCCTGTCAGACTGACACAGTCAAAAATACAGTGACGGACAAATACTTTATTTAGATTTCTTTCAATATTTACAAACTACAGATTTATTTAAATATATAATTGTTTTTCTTTAATTTGTGCAACATCTTTATTTTGAGTAAAGTCTAAAGTAAAAAACATGTATTTGTATTTAGAGAAATCTGACAGTAATAGAATCCAAGATGAAGGACTGAGTGACTTGTGCTTCAAACTTCAGAAGCAGGTGTTGGAAATGGAGGTAAGGAGCTTCACGCATGTGATGTGAGATGTTGGTGATGTTACCTCCAACCTGTAACCTACGCAGAAGTATGTGGTATGCAGAACAAAACAGAGATCATTCCTGTACTATCACACAAATATAGGTATTAGAATCTCAGCAGATACCCACCTTTAACCTGACACAGAGGATGTTCTGTAAGTAAAGCATGTTTTAACCCACACAGAAGTTTCTGAATGATTATGGAATGATCTGGGTTGGAAGTTGTGAAGAACTTGATGATCCGTGTCTTCCAGAGACTGAACAAGCCAACACCTCGACAGGTGCTCCTCGACATCACCTACAGATTTTGTCTTAAAGGCAGACGGTGTTTTCTAGAAACATTTTTCTAAATATCTCATAGATAACATTTTTATATATATATCTCTTCTGTGAGAGAAGGCGCAAGACCATAAAATGTTTGTCCAGTCATTGCATTCAGTCTGAATGTGGCATGTTTTTTGCAGGTGTGGCTTGAAGGGAGAGTGCTTTCAAAGCTAGGTTGCTAATGCTAGCCTTTTAGATAGATGTTTTGGTTCAATTAAATCTTTCAGTGGTGTAGATTATACTTTGGTTCCTATCATTTAAACCTGCCGTCTTCTCACAGGAACTTCTGTACACGGGGGATTTGAAATGAACTTTGACCTGGTCATACAGAACATTCAGGATCTGAACATCCTAGCAGGGGAAGGAGAGTCCCATGTGACCAACATTCCTGGTGGAGCCAAACTTACCCAGCAGTCTCCCGTACCTCTGTGGCTCTACAAAAACGGAATTGTCATGTTTAATGGACCGTTTCGCCCCTACCAGGATCCTGCCACACAGGTTACAACACTTAATCTGAACACTGACACTGTGGTTTATCTCTTACAGTAAGCTGGATTTAATTAAAATTCGAAGATTTACTGTACCATTCCAGGAATGCATGCAAGACTTGATCGATGGGTTTTTTCCTTCTGAGCTTCAGGAAAGATTTCCCAACGGTGTGCCGTTCCTGGTGCGTTTCCTTACAGGATTCTGTGAATTTATACAGTTTTGGCCCTTCATTATTGCTCTGTAACTGTTATATTTATGCTTGTTCACACAAACAAACAGGTTTATGACAAACGCAATGAGGAGTTCATAGTTAGGCGACCTTGGATTGAGTTTCCAGGCAGGGGACAGACTGTAGATGGAGCACGACAGCAGTCAGCAGAACTTTCTGAGCAGGCCAGTCTGACACCACCAAAACCGGGTCAGACACCAGGTCTGAACATTTCTGCTGTTTTTAAAGCTTTAATTAAAAGCCACAGAGCTTTTGTTTGTTGACACAGGCTTTATAAACTTCTTTTACATCTGTGGCATGTAGGTACAAAGCTGTCCATGGAACAGTTTGTCAGGAGGCTTCCGGAGTCTGTGGTGAGGTCAGGCAAAGTGATAAACATACGTGACTCAATAAAGGCCCGTCTACAGGTGAGAGGGGACATTTGTATCTCACAGACTGTCCCAGATTCATTCTGTGATGGATCCAGCTGTCATTTAAAGAGACAGTTTACCCAAAAAGATTCTTCCATCATTAACTCACCCTCATGTCACTCCAAACCTGTATGACATTTTTTGCTTCTGAGGAGAAAAGAAGATATTCTGAAGTTGGTAATCAAAGAACAGTGGCACATAGTGACTTCCATTGTATGACACAAAACCACAAAGACATTTCTTAAAATATCTTCTTTTGTGTGCCTCAGAATATATTAAGTCATAAAAGTTTGGAATGACATGAGGGTGAGTAAATGAAAAGAAACATTTCATTTTTGGGGGACATTCCTATTAGGGTTGTTCAATTTCTCATTTAAGTTCATCTTTACTTTGTGAAGGGCTACCCTGATGGTGCCAAGAATCATTCGACCACCGTTATAGAAACGCCTGTTTTACAGGCCATGAGAGAAAGGTATCAAACTCAGATATTTAAATCAACGTTTTACAGATACTATAGAAGTTGGTTAGAGTTGGTGAGTAATTGAACGTTCTCAACTCATGTTGTGTGATTCAGTGAGACAGATCGGTCACTATCAGGAAAAGACATCACCACATTACGAGTGAAGTCAGAAGATGGTCTGGAGACGTTCATCATGAAAATGTTCTTTGATGAGACCATTGGAGATCTGCGCCGTTACCTGGACATGAAACGGTATGTGAGACACTTCTATTGAATCACTGTTTAACCTAATATGATGTAAAGCAGGAGGTGCCCTCCAGCTACAAAACACTATTCATTTGCTTACATCAGAAAACACAAATCAGAAAACACAAAAGTTTACAGGCTATTGTGTCTTTATCACAGAGGGCCAGGTGGTCCCCCATATGACATCATTAGTGCATTTCCAAAGCGGAGCTACAGCGATGACACCCAGACGCTACTGTCTTGTGGTTTAACCCCAAATGCATCACTGATCCTGCGGCCGCAGGCTTCATCTCACAGACAGCACGGGAACACAAAGAATGACACTTACATGACATTAAATAATGAATGAGAAACATATGGCATCATTAGTACATTTCCACAGCAGTGACACAGCCCTGATGCTGGTATCTCTGCAAGTACGGAAGCCCATTTGTGTCATTCCTGATTAAATACCTGATATTAGGACATCAAAAATACTGAATAGCCAAAATGAGATAAATGAGACCAAAATGTTTAAAAAACTTAGATGAGTTTCCAGGATCCTGGTATTCTATCAACTTTTTTGTTTTACTGTGGCGTGAAAAAAATGTACACCACGTGTACATCTCTGAACATATTCATCTGTGTACAGGTTGAATATGAGGGAATGTTGTTAAACAGATCATCAGCTGACTGTTTTAAACATTTAGAGGTCCTGATGCTGCTCAGATCTTCTGTCAGTCTTAGCTGCTGTGTTTGTTGTGGCATGTTCCTTCATTTTGTCATGATAAATAACCTGATGTTACTTACAGCCAAATCTCACACTACACTGCAGACGTTACCATTGTAAAATTACAGCATCTTACAATCCTTAGCATGAAAACATTAAATAATGCATCACAGGCATTTCCAAATACATGGAAAAGTTTATATTAAATAAAACAATTTGCTTTCCACTGTACAAAGCTTCTGGAATTTTAGAAAAATATCTTCTGGAAACTTCTGTATAAAAACAGCCCTCCGATTGATGGGTTTAAAGTCTTCTGATGAAGGCTTGTTTTGGTAGAACTTTTAGTGTCTATGAACATGTAAAGAAAAAGCACTGATGATGTGAGTTACCCTCACTGAGTGCGATCTCACTGGGTGATGCTGTTTTTTTCTCCCATATCCTGAGCGTAACGGTCTGAAGCGGTGGTTCTCAGCTCCTCAACATCTCAACGGAGCTGCTGAGCTTCTAGAAGCTTCTTCTGCGGGTCCTTAGGGCTGAGCAAGTCCTCCAACTGCTCTTCTAATGCAGGAAGTGCTGGAGACAGATAAAACCCATCAGAGCTGCTGCTGGAGCTGATAACCCCACACAACACACAGATCACAGCACAGCTCCTATACAGTCATTAAACCATAACACAGTTTCCATGACAACATGCAGCAAACTTACCATGAGCTGAAATTATTGCTTGGTAACAATTTCTACAAACAGCTGCCAAAAAAATCAGTTTGTACTAAGAGTGATAAAAGCAAAATAATTGATATCACAATATTCACATAAATCACATCTTCTCTGTTTTTAGTAGAGAAAAAATGTTTCTTTCATTTTGAACTTTGATGCTTTGGATGTGACCTACACATACATGCATGTCACCATGAAACGTGACATGTTTTTCTTCCCTGTGGTGACAAATATTAGAGCGAAACTTCTGGAAAAAGGAAATAACAGGGCGGGACTTGATTTTGTTCTTCGGGAATCGATTGGTTTGTTGAAAGTTGGAGGAATAAGAACTGTCTGGCCATTGGACAATGAATAAAGCCCCACCCTCAGGGACAGACATACATCATCAAGAGAAGAGCTGTTGTTTTGTGGGGAAGAGAAGGGTCATGTTTTTGATTAAAGATTACGAGGGCACATGAATTATAACAAACACGATGTGCAGGGATGAATCATAAACACTGCAATACTCTAAAGGAAAAGTCCATTTATATTGTATGATGACGTTAATGTTTCCTGACATACATTTATTGGGTCAGATCTAATATATAATCATATTTTGGAAAGTCTGACAGCATTGACAACAGTGATAAAGGCCATTATGCCTTTATGCACCAGCTGTTGCGCGAACAGACGCGTTTATGTCACCTTCCTCCATGTAAATTAATATACAATAATAATTTATCATGTAAATGTATTCATCAATGTATGCATCAGTATCTCCTGAATAAAACGGTAAACCCTTACAACAAGGTTCCTTACGTTAACATTAGTTAACTACATTAGTGAACTACATTAGTTAACATATATCAAACAAGTAACAGCACTTTAACAGCATGCATTAGTTTTAAATGTTCATTTCCATATTAAAATCAAAAGCTGTATCTGTTAACAACAGTCCACACACAATTAACTAACATGCACAATAAAAAAACACTAAACAATGCTGTAAAAACACATTCAGTCAGTCAGTCACTCATCGTTAGTGAATGCATTATCTCATTAGTTATAAAATATGTATATTTATAAAATGCACACGCAAGAAAAACATGATTTTCAGCATCATTTCTACGTAAACGCAGAGGCTCCGGTCCTGTAGGTGGCGCTGTTGGCGAGTCGCCGTATCCGCATTAACGCGGCGCAGAGAGCCGCTGCAGTCACCGGCGGCTCTGTGGGGACGGACTGCCGAAGCAATGCCTTCAACCCGGGCGGCTCTCACAGAAAACTGACTTTGTGGATGGTTACTCGACATTACCCATTGCAATGGCCCCGGGTTGGCAAGAGATCGCGTCCCAACAGGTGGAGCAGATAACGGGATATGCCCGTGAGGTGCTGTCGTCCGGCCTCGTCTTCCTGAAGTCTGATCTGGGCTTGAATCCCGATCTGTGTGCTCCATGGGTGCTGCTCTTAACGGCCTGGTTCTGTCTGGTTCTCGTGTTGATCGTGTGGGTCTCGGTTTGTCGAGGTGTTTCGCGGAGGTTGACGAAAGGCATCGCGGATGATACCGGCGCCGCGCCGCCGACCGACACCGACCGTAAACCAGACGAGCCGAAGAAGAGGAACCGGAGGAGGAATGCTGAAAAGGTCTGGATGTCTGTTTTCATGAGCTGTTTGACATTGAGGAGTGTTTCCTTTATTCAAAACAGCTGCTGATACGGATGAAATGTCATTACATTACAATAAACCGATGACAGCTCATTAGTCAACATGGAGCCTGTCCATTGTTGATGTTTTTACAGTTGTCAGTTCTCTGAATGTTTGACAGAAATGTCTGAATGTTTGACAGAAAGCTCAGAGGAACGGCCTTGCTGTTGAACCTCAAGAAGATCCAAAACTGCTGGACACTGAAGGACTGAAGGACGTGAAGACAGACAAAGTGCCGGTGTGAAGCGACTGTTTCTGAAGTGCATTGCTTTACAAAGTCCTTCATTGATTCACTCTCTCGTCATTTGTAACCTGTACGACTTTCGTTTTTCTTCTGTGGAGCACAAAAGAAGATATTCGGAGAAATTCTCTGTGGTTTTGAGTCCATACAGTGCCACTGTTGTTTAGTTACTTCAGAATATCTTATTTTGTTGTCCGCAGAAGCAAAAAGCCATACAGGTTTTGATCTGACATGAGAGAGAGTAAATGATGGAAGAGTTTTCATTTTTGGGTGAACTGTCACTTTAAGTTTGATTTGCGTAGTATTACAAACTAACTTGCACTCATTACTTTGAATACATGTAACATTTACATACTGAAGGATGAAGAAGGTAAAACAGTAGCTTGTTTTTCTTTAGAAGAGGCTTGAAAGAAATGAATTATGCTTCTTCTGGGTGTATGAGCAGAACTTGCAGATGGAGCACATCTGGTTTAGATATCTGTGGCGTGTCTGCTGTTTATTAGTTTCTATTGTTGTTTCAGCCTGTCATAACTGATCTTACCAGCATCTTGACCTTCTTTGGTTTTAGGCAAAGAAGAGTAAGAAAAAACAAAAGGCTTCTGTTAAAGAACAGAAATCTTCTGGCTCTGTTGATGGCAAAGAACCCGATGAAGGTATATTTGGATTTATTTATGAAGGGTGCATGCAGGCCTCAGTTAAATGAGGACATTTAAGTAGCTTTTATAAATGTGGCTTAGAAAAAACATTACTGGAGTGCATCTTGAGACACAACACTAGCACTGATATATTGTAAGATGTGTCGGTGCAAGTGGTTTTCAGTTAAGACAGATCAAACATGCCTTTTAGCCTGTGATTGGACTTAAGCCCTGTCTGTGAAACCAGGCAGCAGTATTTAACTGACTGCTACAGCCTGGAAAGAATTTATTTACCACAGGGGTCAGAACCTCATGACTGTGTTGTCTTCTGTCAGGTGCCTGGGAGACCAAGATCAGTAACCGTGAGAAACGGCAACAGCGGCGTAAGGATAAAACTCCAGGTGATGGGTCAGCCAGCCCGGACGCCACAGCGACCTTGAGTGGCGTCAGTATGAAGGAGCAAGTCCAAACTGCCTCTGAAGATCCTGAAACCATCATCAAGAGCACAGCTTCCACACCTGTCATCCAGAGAGATGTGGAGAGTATGTTTACAGCTGGAGTCAAAGTAGAAACCGTGTTATTGTCATGTATTTGGTTTGGTGCTGTTTATGACAAAATTTACCGTTTTGCTTTATTCTTGCTCATTTTGTTGCTTTTAAGGTGACCGACCTGAAATTGAAGCAAATTATGTACAAGACACTGTTGTTCCACAAGGTGATCCATCATCTGCTCTCAACTGCATCATAGCAACCTTTCTGTGTAACTGACTTTAAAAAACTGTGACTTAAAAAAATAAGTTACGATTTTAAGGAAAAAAATCAGATGACTAATATGTAAGACTAGTCTAAGCTGTTTAAGCAGCCACTGTTTGATGAAACAAGCAATAACATTTTTAACATTAGTTTCCAAGCCTGTTACTTACAGCAAGCCTTAAACCAGTGTATACACATTGGTCATAAGTTGTCAAAATGTGTTTTGAATCAGCATCTCTCACCTCTCTCATGATCTGACAGTGACTCCATGTTGGGAAGAGGTGCTGTCTGTGAATGCCTCTGGCTGGAGTGATCTCAGCCTGCAGTTTCCGCCTCAGATGACCAGTGTTCAGACAGAGAGCTGGACCAGCATGAGTTTGTCTACTGATCATCACACTGCTGAACCTTATGCCTGGCCGCAGGATATGGAAGGTATCTAAAAATGAGCTCAAGTCTAGCTTTACATGTACTAGCTCTTCAAACCAGTCTTGAAGTTTCCCCTGACTGGCACCTGGGAAACAAACTTTTATCTGATGGTGTTTTTAGCAGTTAATCAACTGTAATTGACTGTCAAATGTCTGCAGTAATATTTGCTGTTGATATTTTTGGTTAAAATATCTCTTAATTTAGGGTCGTGGACTATTGTGGATGGATCTCAAATTCCAGTCTCATTTAGTGGATTAACTGCTGGTTAGTATCGTTTATTAAACATGAGCTCCTGGTCTATTACTCTGCGTGAAATTAATGCCATTTTCACTGACCAGCTGGTTCCTTTTGTATCACCATTCACAGTGCTCTACAGTACATCACCTCACAATAAAACAGCGCAGTCATATTGCAGCATAAAATCCATCATTCAGTTAAATCCCATCCCTACCTACATGATTTTCTGCAGAATGTAGTTTTATTTGGAAATATTACATTAATGTTGTCTTTAACATTCCATTTATGTTGACTTTAAAAACATGAAACAGTGTTTGTTTTTCTAACATAAAACATCTTGTCCTGTGTGTATCTGCAGCTCCTGATCTCAGCTGGGGTTCCCAGCAGCCCCCAGTGGAGGTGGATGACGAGTGGTCTGGACTAAGTAAGAACCTACGTTTACATCTGTACACACAATTGCTCAGTTGAGGCACCTGTTAAGAGCTGCTGTTGTGTTCTTAAGACAGCGCATCTGCAGATCCATCGGGCGACTGGAACGCTCCATCAGAGGAGTGGGGGAACTATGTAGAGGAACAGCCAATCATCACAGCACCAGCTGCTCTGGATCAGCCAATCCCACAGGTTAGATCTTCCTGTAGTTTTAACAAAAGGCGTGCACACTTTAAGGGTGTTTATCACATCAGATTTTCTGGCTCGGTCTTGATATCCAAATTCACTTCCTTTGGTTTGTGTGGGCACTGTTTTATAAACTTGTGTGGAGTTTGATACAGTTATGGAATGAAAGCAATGTGTTCCTCTCTCTGTTCAGCGGGAGTCTGATGCGGAGAGAGAGAAAGATGAAGCCAGTGCTCCTGGTAGTGGGAAAACCAAAAAGAAGAAGAAGAAAAAGAAGAAGGTGGATGAAACTGGACCGTCTGCTCAGGTGAGAACGTTACGAACCTTCACACATGCGGACAGTCCTGGCAAAACGCTGACTGATGTGTAAAAATGTTGATCACCACAGAAACAATTTCCATGTTCCTTTTTCAAGCAAAAATTGCAGTTAAAGTAAGGCACTTACAATAAAGTACACAAGGTTTAGACGGTAATACACAATGTTCTAGATACAGCCATAACATTTCCTCCACTATATATATGTTGGAATAACACTAGTGTGATAGTTGCTTGCTGCTCCTAATCCTATTCGTAAAGTTGTAACTTTCAGCTTGACATAAGGTGCCGTTTAGCAAACAAACCCACAGGAATAGTGTTGGTTACACATAACCAGACATTCATCCACCTAAAAAAGTAGTTCCACTTCAAGAAGATTAAGACGACATCTCAAATTACAAATGGGGTTTTACTGAATAATTCATGCAAGCGTCTGAACAGAAATACCAGTTTCACATATCAGCTTTTAAACCTTTCCGTATACCGGCCCAGTTTGCTTCCCTTGGAAAAAGTTGAAATTATTTTTTGGGGTGATTTACGCCACAAAGTCAGCTGAGAAAGATTCTTATTGATGTTAACACATTTCTGTTGTGAATATCTCTGATATCAGACCCAGGTGAAGGCTGAGAGAGAACCGAGCACTGGCCCGCAGGCACAGAACACAGCAGGAAGTGTCTTAGCTGCCTCAGTGGGGGTGAGACTTCTTTCATTCTCAACATTCATCGGGCTGTTACCAACTATAACAAAAGACTCTGAAGTGCTCAGACTGCGGGTCATGTGACGTGTCGTACTCGCCCACAGACATGTGTGGAGGTGGAGCCACCGGCCAATTCATCAGCTCCAGTACAAACACAGCAGAGGATGGACACGCCCACATCAGCTGACAGGCTCGCACCTGTACCAACACAAAGTAGGTTAAACCTCAGAGCTAATGAGTGTCACCAGTGGAGTCCAGTGCCTCACTTGTTAGTCCAGGTTAATTCAGTGTGATTGATTTTCCTGTTGTAACACTATTTACCCGAGTGTGAGTCATTTGAAACTTTTTGGGTTAAAAATGAACAAATATCAGTTACTGAGCAAGTTTGACTTAATTTGACTTCAACAAACGTAAAGAAATGTATGTAAAGTAACCTGCAGATTTGTTTCAAACAGAGATGACGATTGAGAGAGGCACATTACAGATTGCAGCTCAAAAAAAACCCACAAATCCACATTAAATACAGACTGAACTGGAAACTGTAGAAATACCTATACATTAAATGTTTAGATGTTGTACTAATGTAATCAACAGTAGGATTGTCCGAGATCTGAATAGACTTTGTTTACTTTGTCAATAATAGCATAAAGGCCTGTGGTAGAGTCGGCTGTATGACCACAGGGCTAGCTTATTTAAACAAATACTTACAGCAAACAAAACTCACAAGAAAGTGATTCTGTTAACTTGTACACAACAGGGACAAGTTCAAATCCAGCTTGAAATTTATGACATCTGTATTATCAGTAGTTAAATTGCGTATATGAATGACTGAAGGGCTACTTCAGTTCACTGTAGATGTGAACAGACCTTTTCTTCATTTCAAGCTTTCAAAACACTTTTCATTCTTCCTAGAAAAAGCGGAGAAAAGCTGGGAGTCTCCGAAACAAGTCAAAAAGAAGAAAGCCAGAAGGGAGACCTGAGCGAGAAAGAGGAGAACATATGCAATCTTTGGGTTGTACAGGATTTCTGACTTTCTGAGTGACTGTACTTGTTTTGATACCCTTAATGAATCCCATCCTAGTGTACCTGTACCAATAGACGTATCTAGACAATGTACTGTAACATTACACACCATACGAATTCAGAAGTTTTCTTTTAAAAAATGTTCATGGATAATTATACAGTACATTTAATATGATCTGTATTTGCTGCAAAATGTTTTTGTAAGAAGTAACTAGATCCTGGTTCTTTTCATAAAGAACTAGTTAAAATGTGGTCAGATAGCATTGACCTCAACACTAAAGATAAACGCACAGGGGAAGTAAAGGGGATCGTCCAGTCACTGTTGATCTGTAGATCTTCATTGATCTGCTGTATGAGAAGACAATTTTATTCATAACACAGGAAGCGGCCGTTCTAAATGGATTATGGTGCAGTAACTGAGGTACTTCACCAGATTGATTTCCAGTTGTTAACTGTTAGGAAGAAGTAAACAAATCAAGCCATAAAGCAAGAACAGTAACAGACTCTCTGCTAGTGAGCGTGAGCTAATATTCTGACATGTAACTTTCTGAACGTCATGCTTTGTTGTAGTGGTGATGTCGGCCGGGTATTTGTGATCAGTTACAGTCAGGACAATTTTAATGCCTTAACTTGTGTTGTGCAAGATGGCAGCCGGAGGTCCGTCAGCTGCAGCCGGAGCATGCGGGTTCCTCTTTTGTATTTATTGGTTAATAAATGGAGGAATAAAGATTAAAACAAATTTCTTTGCACACCTGTGTCATGGCTTGAGTACTCACAGGAGAAACTTTGAATTGGTATGTGGAAGTGCCTGACACTCAAACTTAATCTGGGGTAAAAAAAAAAAGACTAACCCAGGATTAAACAAGCTTTAACCCTGGGTTACAGTGCTAGAATGTTACAGCCAAGTATGTAACCAAATATATAACATGGGAGGGGGACATCCACTAATATCTATGGTGATAAATATTACATATTATAGTTACAATGAGTTGATAAGCAACAAACAACAAATCATAGAATAAACAATGCTTGCCTTATGAAATACTGAAGCACTTTGTACACAAGCAGAAACGTTCATTTTTGTAGGTATAGCATCTGAAGTAACAAGTGTGAAATGAAATGCATCTACTGCAACCCTGCAGTTAAGTTTACCTGAACAGAGTGACATGGCAAGATTCTCCACAGATGGATTAGCAATTGTTAAAACAGGTGGTGTGCTGTACTTAAGAAAACCTCAGAAAAATGCAAGAGCATTAACCCGAAATGTACAGTGTAAAATCTGCTAACTTCACCCAGGATTTATTACAAACACTGGCTAAGTGTGAATAGTGAAGTGCAAAATAACCCAGGGTTAAAAACCCTGGATTAACAACATTAACAGTGAAAATTCCATAAATGTACAGTAATGCCATAAACGCTTTTTATTTTTGTGAAAGGTTGTAAAGGGTTTCTGTCAAAGTTAAATCCATCTTTTAACTTTATCACAAGTAACTGATCAGATCTATAAACTCCTTTAGTTTGAAACTGCACAGATTTCTTATAAATACACCAGAAGCCATCTGACATGTTGTACATTGTTTTATTAAATCATTATAAGGCCACTATGTTGTGTGCGGACATCGTAGACAAATGCCCCAGATCAGAGCACTATCATGAAAGAACTCAAGAACTCTCGATTACTGAAGCCCAATAAGGCACATTGAGACCGATCTGATCCATCACCTCACCTGAGTGGTGTGCAGTCTGTGACCTGTATATATCAAACTATATCCTTCTGTACTGAACAATTGATCATACTCTAAGGGGGATGTTTAGAATTATCAAATATAGGTTTTTAACGTGATATGTTATACAAAAGAATATGTATCTTACAAACAGACATCACAGCCCAAACGAATTAAGTGTGTGTGTGTAGCATCTGACATTAACAAACTGGGGCAGATTTATTAAACCTAACCGTTAACAAAACCAAACCAAAAAAAAGAATACTACTGCCTAAGCCAAAATAAAACTAAAACATGCTTTCCACAAAATGTTTTTGGTATCTCTGCCTCTGTCTGTTCCCGACAGCATAGAAAACAGTGGAGAGACACGGAAGTATCCACACAGAGAACAGCAGAACTGACACTAGCAACATGATATGATCATCGAGTTCTCTGTCTCACAAGCATCACACAGATCTGATGTGCATATACGAAATCACTCGAGTCTCAGACATCTGTGGATCTGGACACTGAAAATTCAGTCAGATGAAATGAGCTTTAGGAAAGCAGCATGACAAACATGAGGTTAATGAGAGCCAGTAGAGACCGTATTTCAGTCAAGATACAGCGGACACGGTACAAAAATGATGTCATTGTGGGTGTCGAGTCAGTGGTTTTCTTCAGATTTGCGATCACTCGCAGTGGAATGTTGTAAAGACCCTCGAGGACATAATTCACCCCCATAATTAAACAAAAAATAATTTCATAAAAAATCAGACCTGTCAAGTCCACTAAGCCTGTTTTGTGCCAACTGGAAGAATATTTGCCCTGGAAAACTGTCACTACTGTCGTGTCCAGACTTCATTAATTCTCGACTAAAATACAGTATTTTTACAGTATTATAGTTATAAAAAGATTCTTTTGTGACTGTAATGAGAATAGGGAATCTACTTAATGGTCCTAATTTTTTTTAAATTGTTTTTAAATTTCTTTACACAATTTCCTTTGATTTTAGGGTGAAACATGGCCTGTACATGTTCTTAACAGTTTCTGAGAGTCACTCATTAATCACACTTTTAAATGTCTGAGAATTAACTTATTTTTCCAAAACCAGCAACATTCTTCTCAAAGCTTTCTTGGCTAAAGTGCTTTGCTGGCCAGTTTCAGTGGAAACTTGAAACGTGTTGAAAAGATTCAGTTCAAATTTTAGGGACTCTTAAACCTCGCAATCTTTATAAAACCAGCTTGACTGACACACCGACACAATGCCACCTGCACTGACACTGAATGATACATTCAACACAACAACCCAATCCAGCAAATCATAAAACCAAAACAAAAATCATGCAGATAAAATACAATGTCTTGAGTAATTCATAAGAGGCAGCGTGTTGATTATAAAGCCAAAGCTGTCACTAAAAGAACTAAAGGCATTTGATAAATTGGAAATAAAAGCAACATTTAAACTAAATAAGCATAAGCAGATGTGCAGTGGTTATCACTACAAAAGAGGCCAGTTAAGATCAAACGGAAGATAAACAAAATGTGGCTCCACCTACGCAGCCAAAGTTACAGTACATGATCAAACAGGAAATGCACCAGACTCACAGAGCAGTGCAGCACACAATGTCGATGCAGCCGTACATCAGTCTGCGCCATCATTTCCGACACATGGCAGAAAGCGATCAACCCTTCTCTAGAGGCTGAAACCTGCGCTTCAGTCACCATGAAAGAAATGCAAGCGAAGTGCAGCTTTATTCTAAGGCAACAGAGGTTTTTAAAACGCTGCCCTCGGGCACAGAGGATCAAGGAAAAGTCTGTCCTTCAGGAAACACCTCCATCCTGCAGGACTCTGGGTTAGTCGGCTGCAAGGTCCTGACTGATAAAGTGAACGAGTGAGAAAACCGGCAAACTTTGGAGAAAGGGAAGAGAAAAGGGGAGACAATCGTAAGACTGCCATCATGGTACTATCAGTACACTGAGGCAGGACTCTGAAGATCTCAGGAGTCAGTGTTCAAATCGACTAGGTGGTCGTTTTTTTTGGATGGAGCCCCGCCTCCGTGCCGATGTTGACAGTGATGTTGGTGTAAAGCGCTTCATAGTCCCGAGACATGATCTCATACTCCACTGTGTTCATACCGTCCTGCTTCCATGTATGCCGCGTCTTTGCCAACATGTTAAACCTGCGCAAGACAAAAGAACTTAGCAGCAGAACATTTGATAAAGTACTAGGTGATGATGTCATCATTTCAAACAGGATGTTGCCAGTGAACCGCAAATATACGGATTTCATCATCTGATAAACGTTCTGTAAAGGGATTAACAAGATTTCAAAGTCATATTGTATGCAGAAGTTGCTTTGCTTCAGTGAGTCAAAAATGCGATTTTTACCTTTTAGGATTCACTTCGTTCCCTTTGTCATGTTTGTGTTTAATCATCTTATATCGGCCCACTTTTAAAGACGGACGACTGATCAGCATCCCTCCAAGCGATACGCTGAGAAAGAAGAGAGAATGTTAAAGAACAGAGAGAAACACAGTGAAACACTCCATGCATCCAAATATCTTTACCTTCTTGTGGCACAGTATGCAAAAAGCAGAACTCAGAGTGTACAGAGTGTACCTAACCTACAGAGTGTACTTCATCAACGATCCAGAATTCAGACCCAACCAATCAGACCAACAGCAGATCAGGAAGAATGACGTTAAATTTGATCACCATTATGTGATCATTTATTTTTAAATTCTGTTTGTATGTTCTGGTAGATATAGTAGTCAAATTCTACACAAATCTCTCTTTCATATCTCCCACTCAAAACGTTTTATTCCAGCATTTTCCCTCACTTTATTTATGGTTACCACAGGCTGTGTGATGCATCGCAAAGGTTGTGAAACGATTAAAATATTTTATTGCGATTAATCCCATCATTTTTTGCAGCTAGCGCATAAGGGCACAGCTCTGATTATAAAACAACAGGGCAGACTCAACGTGTGAAGCTCACATGAGCACCACAGTGTCATAGCATGTGCGCTAAGGCCATGCCAGTAAATAATTCTAAACAAACGTTTATCTGGAGCTCAACAGATGTGGACACTGTGAGCCGTCTAGCTTTAAACATCACCTATTCACAGACAGCAACATCACAAGAGAAGACGTCTCTTTATACACACAAACACATTTACTTATCTATCTAAATGGGGACATACCATAGACTTTTATTGTTTTTATACACAGCTAGTTACAAACAATATAACACTAACAGAAAACTTTCTGCATTTTAACAATTTTATTTACTATATTATTCTGTTTTTACTAATAAGGATGTCCCCAAAATGAGATTCTGCTCAATTTCTCAGGTTTTGTTGACTTTTGGGTACAAATTTGTCCTCAATATATGATTAAGTAAACCCACACACACACATGCACGCACGCAAAACGAAGCATCTGCCACATGCTCACCGGATCCCAATATCATCATCCTCGCCACCCCAGCCCCAGTAATTGTTGGGGAATCCGTTCATCTTGAGGTACTGATCGGGGGTCAGCGCTGACACTCCCCCGAAATACATTTTGTAAGGCAACCTGAGTGATAACAGGAAGGAAAGCAGCATAACAAAAACATGAATGCAAAGTACTTTAAGCTTCATGCTAGCAGGACAGCATTTAGACTTGCAAAACAAAGTTATGTGTGCAGGCAAATGAAACGCTGACAGTGCACGTTCCTACAGCTGGACTGGAAGAGCATTGTGCTAGCATCACCAGGGTTGTTGGTTTGATTTCCAGCTGAACGAACACACTAAAAAAATCTTGCTTGAATTGTGAGTCGCTTTGCATAAAAGGATGCACTACATGCATCAAAATGTAAACGACTCACTTGTAGCCAAATTTGTCCATGGCAATGGCGGCATGTTTGGGGTGCGTGTCGCAAACATAGGTGTTGCGGTCGTCCTCCGGAATCAGGTCCACGTCATGGAAGAAGAGGCAGTCCCAGTCTTCATCCCTCATGGCCTCACGAAAACCCACGTTCATCAGCTTTGCTCGGTTAAAAGTGTAATTTCCCGCCTACAAAAACATTGACCAGTTTAAACCAGCAATCCGTAACGTTTGCCTTTTTACCGCCATCTCTGTTTGACACATACAATAACAAATGTTGTGAACTTAGTTTCTTAATGTGGATCAACTGCTGTAGAAAAAAGCTACAAATTCTGCACCATCTACAGCACCCAGACATAATACAGTAGCAGTAATACAGCAGCTGGATCATCTTTCTGTTTACAGATGACATTTTCTGTAAAATTTGACCTGACAGCTCAAATGAAAAACAATTATTATAAATTTACTGTTGTGAATCAAGGTATGATTAGGAGATCGTGTTGAACACTGATCTGTTATATACTTGACCAAGAACTGATGTCTTTATTTTTAACAAAAAAAGTTACAGAACTATCTACAATGAGGATAATCAGATACATAAACAGATCTGTATAGTGTATGTAATAAATGGATGAATCCAGCTACACAAGGACTGATAGAGAAAAAAGCATTGAGACTCGGTCTAGTGTTCTGTTCAACTTCTGTTTGCATTAAACCTGTGAAATCTATAACAGTTTTTTGATTAAATGTGTGTACACATTGTGAAAAAAGTATTCATTATTCATGTTCTGAGTGATAATACATATGAATCAGTTTTGAATAGATTCACTGAAAAGAACAGATTAAACTTTTCGTTGAAGATGCTGAATACATTTGATCTGAATGCTCTCATCAAGAGAATAAAATGCCCTGTGCAAAAACGATTCAATTTCAACAGCTGTAACAATTCATGCAGCACAATCCTGCATAAAACGATATTAACCTTGAGATGTAACAGGTCTGAATCTTGCTCAGTCCTGCACTACACTGAAAAACAAACGGATCATTTCCATTCTTTACAATGAAATATGAGACACGGGCCAGTGGCCTGTGAGTCAACGCGGTGCAGGTTTGAATCTAGACTGACACCAGAAACAAGTGGCACTGTAAAACAACTGTGTCCAGGAGGCATGTAAATTACATCTTCATATCTGGGACGTAACCAAGCAACAAATACATGTTTGTACAACCTGTGAAACTGTGAAGGCAGAATCTGTAATTAACACTCATTATGCGGGCAAATGCAAGTTAAATGTGCTTTGGCAAGCAAATAAAACTTTGTTTAAGAACCTGGAACACAGCAGAAAGGGGTTTTGTGATGTCACTGAAGGAAACGCACCTGGTGAATGACATAGATGGCGTAACTGAGCTGCTGACGCTGAAGGAAGGGGTGCAGATAGTACAGCAGGAACTTCAGGTGGTGCTCTCTGTTTCTGTGGGGAATGACTATAGCGGTGCGGTGACGTGCCTCACAGTTCGGGGGTCTGTAGCGCCCCCCGCGGAGCACAAGTGGATTCTTCCTCTCCACCTCGGCAAGCGTGAGCCCAGAGGGAAACGTGACATGGATTGGTCCACCTGAATGTGAAAAAGGATGTGTGAACAGAAGCATTTACTGGTTTTGTTATTGCTTCAAGAAAGTCTAAGAGCCCTGAAGGATGAAAAATGTTATGCTAGTTTCACAATGATGATAATATCTTAAGACACTGGCTAATATACTGCAATGTGGTTATACTAGTTAACAAACAGAAAACTGGATTTTAAGCCCATCAATGGTTATATGACCATCAGTTCTAAGACCAATAGTTCTAAGTGAGGAAGTTACACAACACTTTCTGTTAATTACACACATATTGAGATTATGAATTTACAATAAAGAGTCATTAGAAACCTGACAGCACACTACCGTGGCAAACTCTCAAACTCACCAATCAGAGGAGACTTCTTAGGACAGTAGGGCAGGTCCTCTTTATTAAGAGCGGGGCCCAAAAGAGAGAGGTTAGCATAGACGTCCGTGTGGTTCCGCCCACCGCCTGCATGCCCCACTGCTGAATCTGTCTTACGGAAAATTCTGAAAAAATATGACACCCGTTTCTGGTAGCCCTCTCTTGAAAGAATCGCCATGACCACCAACTGGACACCCAGAAGCATGATCAGGTAGCGCCATTTGGACTGCAGCGAGAACATGGTGACGGAACCGAGCCACAGAATCAGAGTCAGAGGAACAGTCCAAATGACTTTAAGTTTGATAAGTGCGAGGAACACGCCTCTGCGGTGGTCTCATTCCTTACATGTAGGTTCTTCAGACTTATACATCAACATGTGGAAAAATGCAAACAGACGAAAAAAACAAAAACAAAAGAAACAGTCCGGTCGTGATATCACGATTAAACCGTATAAGGAATTCTCAGGAATCTTAGAAAACCTTGTAAATAAATTAACCTTTTCAAGGATTAGCAGAGAGGAATCAGATATGTGGAGCAGATATCTGTAGTGTAAACAAGGGTTTGATGAAGGCACATGTGTTTGATGAGACGGAAAGACATCATTTATCCTCCTACAACTGATGTTCACACCTGCTGCAGGTTCAATTTGATTCACTTTGCTCCCTGGCAGTCTTTCACGCCATTAATATACAACCCACAATAGAAAATTCCAGTGGTCCTTTGGTGTTTTCATGATTCAGTGATCTGCTGAGCTTTCTTCAAGCTCCACCAAAGCTGTGAGAACAGGGAAGTTCTCAATGGTCCTTAACAGCAGCAGTCACAGGAAGCCCTGTAAAGGGCTCACAGCCTCTGTAAAGTTGAGCAAGCATCCATACGTGTTTGAGTCTTGTATATGTACAGGACAAACAAAGAGGAGGGAGTAGGGCTGATACCTAACAGCTACTGTCTCTGTGCAGGGGGAGGGTCCAATGACAGCAGCTGGTCCAATGACAAGAGTTCTTGCCTGAAAAACAAAGAGGAAGGCATGAAAAAAATGACCCACAGATATAGGGTTGCTTTACAAAACTTAAGTTTGTTTTTTTGTCTCTGTACCACAACTAATTCACTTTAACACAAGACATACAAACAGTTTACTAAAGAAAACTTCTGACCTGCATCTCACAGCAACTCTAAGTGCAACGTTTACCAGCGTAAGTTAATGAACAAAACAAATTTATTTTAATAAAAAATTACTCACATCTAGCAGTGAGGGTGGCCATTTCTTTCTCATGTAAATATTTAGGTAAAAATACTGATTTTTAAAAAGTTAATTTGAACTCTGCAAGAGAAACACAGCCTGCTTGTGCTGCTCCCCTCTCAATGCTCTTAAACGTGTCTGAATGAGTAAAGACTGTACTCAGTTCCAATATGGCTGATCTCCCAGACACAAGCCCTGTTCCTCAGCAGGAACTCTGTAAGAGAAGAGCACGACTCGGGCCCAAAGCCACATCAGCACTGCTGGAAAATCTGTCCCATCATCAGGATCACTGGCTGAAGAAACAGGCTTTTTCCTGCTTTAAACCAGCTTCATTTAATCTGCCAGAGAGACTGACGGATCTGTATCACAAATCAATTACGGCTCATTAACAGCATCTCTCAGGGTGATAATCCTAATCCAGCGCAGGGACTGGTGGACTGAACGAAGGCAAGATAAGCAAGTCAGCACACAGATCTGGTCACTTGAATCCTGGTCATCTCTTTCTAATCTGATTTTGAATCCTTCTAATGTTATTGGAGATTACTGCTCCTTCATACTTAGTCAAGAGTTTGACTAATCACAAACCAAATTCAAAATAACTACAAACACTTCCTACTTCTGCTTTATGTAGTTTACTCATAAACATAAGACATTTTGTGTTGACCGACACTTACAAAACTAAACAATATTCTGTACGTACTACATCCACAATTTTCTAAACTTTTTATGGCCATGACAAAATCATTTCAACCTGTTCACCAACACACACACTCACATTGTAGCTTAAAAAGAAAACAAGTCCATAATAGTCAATAATAGAACTAAAATCAATAAAACTCACTTTGATCTGGAGTAATATAAAAATATCACCCTTACAAACATGTACCATGGAAACATACTTTCTGCCAAAATCTCTTTAACTACTTAATAACACTGTGGTAACTAAACTTAATATCTTAAAAGACTCTGAACACTTTGTAACTATAACAAATGTAACCGTATGCAACTCTTACTTGAAGAAAAGCAGTTCAAACGTTCTGCAGATTTTCAGTTCTATCAATTCTTCTGCGACAGCACTCACAGTTCTGGACAAACCTCACGTCTCTCTCGAGCTGTGACTATGTAAAGAGATCGTGTTATTTTGTCATTTGACATGCCTCTGCTTTGATCTTGCAGGATGTGCTGTGGGCCACTTTCTCATCATTGATATAAAAGCCAGACCAGCTCTGTCTGAAAGTGTCATCAGTCTGTAAGTGTACTCGGTTACAGCGGTAAGTGAGATCCAGCTAACTCACAGCTCCCACATGGCAGTGACAGCACACTTCACATGTGATGGTATCACACTACAACATATGTATAACATACAGCAAACACACAGAGAAGTGGCTTAAACTGATTCATTTACACTTAATGAATCTAAGATTGTATTTGATTAGCACATGGTTTAAAAAACTGCAACTTCTTTCTTGTACCATGTTAAGTTGAATTCGCTGCATGTACATGTTTGAGGTTTCTTTGAATAAAAACGCCTGATAAACGTTTACAAATCTTCTGGATCTGGAACAGAACACGAGAAGAGATGAAGAACAATCATCGATGGGAACATAGATAAGAGAAGACGCTGTTCTATTCACACTACTGTAAATGATGTGAGACAGTAAAAGGGCTTTGACCCGGTTCTGACTAACACACACACTCTGTCTCAATCTCACCCATTATCACGAGCATTAGAAGGATAATTGTTTGTTATTTTCTACTAATGGTCTGTGAACTGCATCAGCAGATACAGATGATCACTTTGGCTTGTACCTCAGTGTGTATAAATGAACAGACAGAAGGTTTATGGTGAATACACTGCTAGAAACTTAACCGCTGGATTTGCCCAAGTTAGCAACAACCTGACAAAATTAGACCAATCTGGTCATTAGCTGTTCCTTAAATACATCCACTGTATCATCCAAACATAACATCTTTTCAAGATGTTGCACCCAATAACCAGAAATTACGAAGCTACAGCCAACCAATGAGCTCAGGACTGTCAGTGTACTGCCAGCTTGTCATTTTGTGTGCACAGTACACATCAGACGAGTGGGCCGTCCAACAGCCTTAGTAACTGATTTTTGTTAATTTTTAACCAAAAAAAGTTATGAATTGCAGCGTAAGTAAAAAATAACCAGAGTACTGCCTTAAACGTTAATAAGCTTAATGCGTTTAGAAAGTGATGTTGACATGATCTGGGAGCGTGGCCATACTTGAACAGCTCAAATTTGATTCAGTAATTATTGTAGAAGAAATCAAGAAAACGAAAAGCCTTCTGGGCAGGACACTGATGCAAAGTCGAGCATAACTGCTCTGTGGCCAGTGAGCTGGAAGTAACAATCAAACCACAAGAAGACAGTAAGAAAAGAGTGATGGAGAAGCAATATTAAAAACGGATAGAGATGGAATGTTTTAGACCCAAGAATTCACTGTTTCTCTCTCTTGTTTTGCCAGAGCACATATCCCCCCTTCCTCTGTTCTGGATTCAAAGGACAGCATTGGCAAGACGGTCTGCATCTCCACCAGCCAACACACACACACAATCTTTTCTCTCTGACTTTTTCTCTGTCCTGCAGCCAGTGTTAGGCTTCTGCATGCATACGGCCGTAAACGGCACAAAATTCAGCCTGTGGGCTTTAATGTTAAACTCATATGAATGGACAGCTGAATGTGCAGTCCATTAACACGCACACACAGAGAAATGCTTCCTGCTCTCTAGCCCATGGCGACGTGAGGCTTTGCTCAGTTGTACAGCAGAATGTTTACTTGAGACACGAGCTGTTCAGCTCAGCTGAATATTCAGCCAGGATCTGTGCTGGCAACTAACATTTAACCATCAAAAATGACGTTTAGCTGAAAGACATCATCAAAATAGTCGGCTTAACTTACCCCAATTTGCAATGTTAAGTTTATAATAATGGTTTATAATTCGAGCTGTTGCATCTGATTTTCCAGAAAACGTCAGACTGGCACCAGTTTGGTATTTAAAATGACCCGCAAGTTTGCGTTTCAGACAAAGATGCAGATAAAGAGGCAAAAGTGACAGTTTGCAGCTTAAAGTCTGTGCATTTGAGACATCTTTGTTTATGCAGTATTTTAATTAATTCACAACAGATGACACATTGCATTTGCAATTTGTAATAGTAGCGCAAAATCTTACATCTAAAAATGTAACTCAATCTGAAAAGTCATTTTACCTCAAAATAACGTTTGACTTGGTGACACATTTACATCAACAGGATTCGACAGTACAGCAAAACAAGGTCAAAACATCACCAAAAAACAAAGTTAAAGGCATAAAAACGCAATATTAACATAACATTTAAACTTGCGTCAGTCTGTCCGAAACTCTCTCGCCGGCCCTGAGTCATCAGGCCACAATTACTGCTCGAGCTCCGATATGCTTGTGAAAATACAGACAAATCTCCATTACAAGCCAATAATAATGCGTTTAGGAACATTCCCCAACAATTACTGAGCAACACACTGAGCCAACAAAAGGCACACCGGCCCTTTAAAACAGAGTTACTGCTGCATTTATAAAAAACGATCAGTGAACTAAAGGCAGGGTAGGCAATTTTTTCCAGAAATATTTTTGTTCTGCTGGTTGGAAGTCTCTTTACGTGCTGACAGCGATCACCAAATGGTCTGAAATGAATTTATAGAAATATTTATCTTCTGTGGAAGGCTCAGGACCATAAAATGTTTGTCCAATCATTACATTTGGTCCGAATGCAATGATAGGATGTCCTACCTACCTGTCAAATTATGTATGTGTTCATATGTTGGAGGCGGCGTGGCTTCTTATGCTTTCAAAGCTAGGCTGCTATCGCTAGCCTCTCTGAAATTGCTTACAGGACCTTTAAAAGTTGAGAAGTTTCAAACCCTGCCAGCTCTTAGCCAAGTCAGAGAAACAAATGATGGCAGAGAACAGCTGGCTGGGGCTCCATCAGAGCATCTGGATTGCATGTGTAAGATTAGAAGAGCGGTAGAAAAGTATGTAAGAATACATTTGTTTCGTAAAAAGCGGCCAGATCCTGCTGCCTGCTGTCAATCAAAAACAATCCTGCAAACTGTCACACGGAGTCATCAGTCATTCTATGGGCCAATCCACCAACATGTGTTAATATATAGCCATGCATACCCACAAGTGCATTCAAACACTGTAAATCAAACCACAGCCATGTACGACACCACACTGCACGACAGCGCAGTACACCACCAGCATGTGGCTTACAAATGACTAAACAGCAGAACTTATACAACTCAACGACAAAACATAGATCGTGCCACAGAAGAATAAAGTTTTTTTCAAATCAAACATGATCGCCTCAGGTTTACCATACCTGTAAAACATCAATTATTCATCAGGTAGAGAGGAATAAAAACAAAGTACATCAACATGACATGCAAAAGACTGCATGTTAAACAGTCCTGAGCATTAATATGATCTGGTCAAATCCCAATAAAGGCTGCGTATTGTTAAGGACTGTTTACAACAGCACAGCTGAGGACAAGCGGTTTCACAATCTCAGTCTGTGAGCTGAAAAAGCCTTAAAGAAGAAAGAGAAAAAGTGGCCACAGTATGGCACCAGAATGTTATACTTCCACCTGGTCAGATCTGGGGCGTTTATATAACAACTGTGCACATAACCTGGAGAAAAGTAACTGGTAAGCCTGTTGAATCAAGACAGAAGCTAGCAGAACTGCCTGATCCAACATAAAATGTATCTTTTATTAGTATTTATGTAATCATACAGTAAAACAACTCCAGATTTGTTTGCATGACTTACTGGGACAGAAGAATTCAATATCGAAATAATAAAACGTTTCAATATCCTGACCAGGAAGGACTTGGAAGATTTTGAGGTTGAAACTCTTGCTCACGGCAACAGAACAAGGAAATATCTTCCCTCAGGTATGCTACTCGGTTTATATAAGCTGCTTTTGAAGTTTCAGATGAAAACAATGGGAGAAATATAGAGTATTTGTCAATGCGTGAATGAAATCCAGCAGTGTTCACCGCAAAATACTATTATAACCATCTGTTTAATCCGAAAAGTGTTATAAAACGGATAAATGGACCCTAACATTCGCCAAACACAATTCTGTTAGTGTTGTTAGCTCTTACCCGTGCACTGCCAGACAGGTGCTTATTTAAATAAACCCACATGTGACTGACAGCTGCCTTACTGCCTGCAGAGTCAACAACTTGTTTTTTAATGATGCCATTTTTCTTCATTTTAAAGACATCACATCATATTCAATCTTATAATCCAGGTGACTTTTAGACACAATCAAGCAAATATTTGATGACTGCAGTGCTTATTGCTCTGTTTTAAAAACTAAATGTTTTATTTATGAATGCATTGAAAGCAGCATTCTGCAGATTTCAATCACAGCCCTGGCAAAACACAAAATGATGAATCAGTAAACCTGAATCAGTGCAGAGATCAGAACAAAGCTTTAAATCTCAGCACATGTTCTACACTTTGGTGACACAAAGCCAAGCCCTGCTGGGGCCGAGCAGTCCAAGAATAAACATCCACTTTGTTGATAAAGTCCCATGACACATAAAAACAGACTGATGCCACATATCCAAGCTGGTGAGCTGTTCCGGAACAATCTAAACATAATACAACTGAGTGAAAACATCAAGAACCTCAGACATAAGTTAAGCCAAAACCTAAAACCTTGTCTTAACTAGGTTTTAGAAATAGAAATTACAATCAGGTCAGGGACATAACTTACCTTCGGCTCACTCGTGAGAAAGCCGACTAACAGAATTTACAAATATACTTCCTTTGACTTTGATTGTCTGAAATGTAAAACCACATCTCACTTATCGTGGACCCATTTCACAATCGCCATTTTGTACCGGTGTGGTGCTAAGAAATGACCTGCCAGATTTTGACTCCCCTCTTTCTCGAGTATGGTTAGGTTTAGGATTAGGTGTGCGGTTAAGATTATGAAATCAGGCAGCAGCCTCAATGGGGGGAGTCATAATCTGGCAGTCAAACTTCAGCACAACACCAGCACACCACAAAACTACAGGGACAGCAAGGTGTAAGAGAGAGAGCACGCTACAGGATCTGTAACCAGGCAATAAGAGCCTGGGGAACCTGGAAAAAGAGCCTGAGAAAAACATAAACCTGTAAAACAGAGCCCAAGTCTCCATAGAAAAACACAGCAACTGATTATCAAGTTTAGTTGTACAAAAAGTAAACCAATCATTTTACCAACCACTGTTTTCCAATCTGAATTTCCAATCTGAATTTCCAATCTGAATTTCCAATCTGAATTTCCAATCTGAATTTCCAATCTGAATGCGTCGCAGTGTTGTGCCAAAAAATGACTCCTGCCAAATGATGACTTCCCTCATTCACAATGACCTCCATCATTCACCCACTATGGTTAGGGTTAGGATTAGGTTTGGGGCGGGGTTAGGATTAGCTAAATAGACAGCAGTCTCAACGAGGGGAGTCAAAATCTGTCAGGGAGTTAAAATTCGGCACAACACCAGCAAAGAATTGATACTAAACCCCACAAAAAAAGTCTGACCGACTGATACAAAGACTACCTTTTCTGAATTAACAAAGGAAGTGAAAGTGACATATTTGTCAGATATGGTAACATACATGAAATGTGGCCTCTGCATTTAACCATCACTGGTGAGAAGTGAACACACACACTCGGTGTGCATCACTCTGCTGCACCCGGGGAGCAATTGGGGGTTAAGTGCCTTGCTGGAATCGAACCAGCAACCTTCTGATTACCAGTAGGCCACAACTGCCCCACCACAAACCAGACAGGGTTAAAAAGTTTTCAACCCCTAAAGCAGTTCATATATCACTTCCAAAGACTGTAAAGGGCATGAATTCCTCCGTGTCTTTATCACATTATAAATCAGTTCTTGCCCAAAACACTTCAAACACTTTTCATTGCATTCATGTTTCGTCATGTCCCTGTTTAATAGCGTTTTATTCTTCATTTCACAGCGACATTTACGTAATTGTTTCGCCAAAGGCAAACCATGAGACAATTAGCTCAGGAAAACGTCTCTGCGTTACAGAATCGCACCGATTTGCATCGCAAATGTGCAACAACATAAACCACCAGAGTAATCCGTTTTAATAGTATTATAGATAAATACTTCCGTGTCAGGAAGTGCAAACATACTGAAGTGTTTAGGAAACTTTCTGCCTCTGAGCAAGAGTTATGACCAGCAGTCAAGACGGATTCAAAGTGCGTGTGTAAACAGGCGAAAACATAAACGAAGCAGATTTCGCGTTATTGATGCGTATCTAAGCAGAACTGCAGAAACCCGTTATTCTGCTTCAGAAAGCAAATTACATTCGCGGATCTCCTAAAGGAAAGAGACAATGAAGTCAAGACACTTTACTAAACAACTACAAAGTGCCTCATAACAACATGGCCGTGATTTTACAGACCTGCTCCACATAAAACGTGTAAAAGCGATTCTGGCGCTGTCGTCCACGTCTCGTTTCGGCCCAAAACAAGCACGACATTAGAAAACCCGCACAAACCGCGTTGTTATCTCGCTATCTGATGCCTGTCTGATGCCTGTCTGATGTCTGAAACATACGAGGACTTCACAGACGTGAAAACGCATCCAGACACAACGGCTGATCTCACGTCAGCTGTAATAAGCACCGCAGCTGCAGGGGCTTGGCGTTACGATGCTCATGTTATACTGACAGCGGGTATAACATCTTATAATGTCGTTTTCATCCATCACTTGGCAGAAACGATGCTAACCGCCCAGCGCTGGCTGTTAGCCGCAGCAGGCTAACACAACTGGGGCTCCTCACACACTCACCAACCCGGGAAATATTGAACCGCTACCCCCGCCAACAGCGGACAAAACAGCCACAAATGAGACTTGAAACCCTACCCGATGAAGCCCGATCCGTCTGCTGGGTCGTGGAGCCGGATGGTCCGCTACTTCTTCTGGTTTCGGATGTCTCCTCCGACTCGCTCCCCTCACGGCTGTCCGGTCGGAGCTGAAAGCGCCCCGCGCGCACAGGAAGTGATGCGCGCCCCCGACCGCGGTGCGGACGCGTGAGCGCGCGCCCCAAAAGTCCGCTTGTTTTCTGCGCACGTCAAACTTTCCCAAATGAATATGTGATAAGAAAAGAGATTCGTCCACGTTTACAAATGTTTGAGCAAAGCTCAGAGACTTACAGACGTTTTCAGAGCTCTGAATCATTGTGCTGAATTCATCATGCATCATTTCTTTTACAAAGTCCACCTTAAACGAGCTTTTAATGAGCATTAAACACACAATAGTTGTCTCTGTAGTGCAGGTGAGCTCATAATCCACCTCTATCTATCAATACTGAGATGTATTAAAGCTGTAATAAAGATATAATTTATATATCAGATATAAGATATAATAAGATATAATTTGACTAATGACAGACTTAAAAGGTGACAGCAGCACACAGATGAGTCTTAAAACTGCAATCCGTAACTTTTAATCCATACTTTTTGTACGTAAGTTCAAGTCAAGTGAAGCCAGACTGACATTTCCGACCCGACAGCTCTCATTATAATCATTATTATAAACTTACTGCTGTGAATCAGGCTGAGGTGAGGCAAAAGATTTAAGACAGATCTGTCATGTGCTTTCTCAGTAACCCCCCAAAAAATGTTGAATTGCAGCTTTAAATTAAGTAGATCGATCTACTTCATTCCAGTTTTGGTTAATGAGTGACTCCAAAACAGATCTGGTAACTGTGGCCCTCTCCTAATAAAGCAGTGACAGCAAGGTGAGACTATGTTTATGAAGTCCATAAAACAACACACAACCATGATTCAGTTGCATTGTTTGCACATGATTGTGCCTCAGTTATGTATTAATTACAATTTAAAGTTAAAAGCTGTGCAACAGGATTTCTGTAATAATCATACAGAAGTCACTTAATCACCAAGTTCATCACTTTTAAATACACGCTCAAAAGGCATAGTTTCACAGTTAGTGTCATAGGAGGGGTCATTCTCTCTTCATGAGAGATACTAAAGCCACCCGGGCCTGTTGAACCCGTTACTCTGGACAACCTGAACATATTGATCAGTGGTGGGCTGATCAGTCTTGAAGTGTCAGTCAAACGTAATAACAAAGAAAGAGGTAGTGTGAAATTCTCCCAGAGGGATCAATAAAGTTTATCTTATCTAATCTTATAACTGGAACACATACAACAGGTCTGATAACAGACTGAAACATTAAAGCTGTACTGCACAATATTAATGCTGTTTCCACTTTTTTATGACAATTTACAATGTTCTTGTCATGTATCATTTGTCTCTTGCTGTTGGCACTACCATCATAATTTGTCCTCATATCTGATCCTCAGTCATGCCTGTATGGTCACCAGACACATATATCTGATATCTCTGTACAATGCACCATTTGCATTTGTTCTGGTCTTTGCATTCTCTCTCTCTCTCTCATCTATATATATATATATATGTGTGTGTGTGTGTGTGAGTGCATTTCATTGCCTGTGTATTTATTTAAACCCAAAGTGTGAATTGTAACTCCATCATGTGGTTGAAGGCAGTACTACAACATGAGACCAAAACGCTTTGAATTGTGTACACACCGAACAGGATGAGAACACAGATTGACTTCAGCAGTGGAAATTAGCATATCAAATGAAAATAGATGTAGACCCCAGCAATATGTCTAGAATTTTACATAGATAACAAACACACTGAATCATTCTCATGTTATCAAAAACGTCTTTATTTAGAGTCATTTTATGGAAAACATTTGAATGGCTGCTTTTCAGTAAACCAAATACATGAAATGCTCAGCAGATGTTGTTGCATTCACCTTTTATATATGTAAATAAATCCTGTGAAATTAAAGTCCCAGTACAAGCAGCGTTAACCCTGAATATATAAATCAAGGTTCAAGTGTTACGTCCTCAACAACACACTGTACGCACAAATAAACACATCAACAGGATCCACACTAATGCTGATATCTGGCTGATGATCACTCTACTTGTAGAACTCGTGTTCCTGCTCGTCCTTCTTGATTACAGTCTTGTAAGCCTTCTCAAAATCTTTAGCCAGAACAATGTAACGGTTCTCTCGCACCGCCAGCATTCCAGCCTGTTGACAGAAAACAAGAAAACCAGGATTCATCAAACCAGAAAAAACACATGCACAAATATACTCATTAATGTTATGGAGAAAAACAACCTGTCAAATCACATTTCAACTAAAAAAATGAATCAGTTTGGCAACTATGCAAAAAGAAACAAGTGTCCTTGTGTAATACGTATACATTAGAAATTAATTATATTTTTACACTGTCATATATTTGTCCACTCTGAAATAAATAGACAGATAGACAGACAAACAGAGATATTTTAAGTTCTTGGACTGGTTTAGAGCTGTGAAAATGAACGCTGCTCTGACAGCATGAAAACTCTGTCTCTTCTAACTCACCTCCTGGCAAATTGAATTGATATCTGCACCAGAGATCTTGTCAGGCCTGGCAACATCTGCCTTTTAGTTAAGAACAATTGAACAAAGCAAATACATCGTATTCTACACATCTGCCTTTAGTTTTGATCTTGACAGACAAGATGAGAAAGAGTTTTTACAATATTATATGAGGTATTTCATGAATATAGTTTTTCTGCTTCCAGCAAATATAGCTAAATATTAGCACTATTATATTTGACTAATCTAGTTAAATATTAGCAGGATTATACTTGGCTAATCTAGTTAAATATTAGCAGTATTATATTTGTGTAATCTAGTTAAATAATAGCTGTATTATACTTGGCTAATGTAGTTAAATAATAGCCGTATTATACTTGGCTAATCTAGTTAAATATTAGCAGTATTATATTTGTCTAATCTAGTTAAATATTAGCAGGATTATATATGGCTAATCTAGTTTAAAATTAGCACTATTATATTTGGCTAATCTAGTTAAATATTAGCAGTATAGCTAATGATTCAAATAAAGGCTATTGGCTCAGGATACAGTCCTCCAGGTCAACCTCCTCTGACAGGTTCATCTTGCTGGTGATGGTGGAAAACACCAGGCGTTTCTGTCGACGGTCCGGTAGCGGGAACTCAATCTTGCGGTCCAGTCTGCCGGGACGCAGCAGCGCTGGGTCTAGTGTGTCAGCCCTGTTAGTGGCCATGATGACCTTTTATTAAAGACGTAAAACAGAGGTCATGAGCAGGCTTTAACAGTGACATCAGCAGTAGACTCAGACGTGTTTAGAACAGGATGAGAAGAGGAACACCACACAGCAAAAGTCTAGAAATATAAACGTGTTTTCTAACCTTCACATTGACATTCTGGTCGAACCCGTCCATTTGATTGAGAAGTTCAAGCAGGATTCTCTGCACTTCTCTATCAGCTACAAAAACAATAAAGAATTTAATGTAAACAAAATGCTGAACCCGGATTTACGCTGCTGAACACATCATTCTATATTAATGTGCTTGGATGCTGGGCAACTACACACATCCTTTAGTATGAATTACTTGGCATAAGAAATGTTTGTACGATAATTTGTCATTAATAGATAATTAATGAAACTCTTTATTAATCAATTTATTGATAAACTGATAAACAATTTATAAAAGCAAGTCTGCAACAGTATTAACAACTTAGTGACTTTGTAACCAGATTTAGCAACTTTTCAGACATCATCTGGTGACATTTAGTGACTTTTCCAGCAAGCTTTAGCTCCTTTTCATTTAAAGTTGCTGGCAACACTGGTCTGTTACAGTAAGTTACAGTAATTGTATCATAGATACAAGGACTTTAGGTATACCTTTCTCGAACAGAATGGGGGTTTAATATAACTGTGTAAAGCTTGCTGTTTTTAGCATTTTTCAAGCTTTAAGAAGCAATAGGGATGAGAATCTAAGAGGGACTCAAACCTCCAGTCTGTGCATCAAAACGTTTGGTAGCGATGGCATCAATCTCATCGATGAAGATGATGGCCGGGGCATTCTCTTTGGCCAGTCGAAAAACGTCTCGCACCATGCGAGGACCCTCGCCCAGATACTTCTGCACAAACTCTGAGCCCACCACACGGATAAAGGCAGCTGCAAAACAGGAGTAATAAACTCACAAACAATTCTTAAAACAAAAGCAAAATAAACTGTCCTGATCCATTCACAACCAATAAGTTTGCTTAGAAATGAAGGCAAATTTGGATGTTAAGGAGGAAATCTCAGAGAATACTGTTCATCAGTGCTACCTGTGGTGTGGTGAGCCACAGCCTTTGCCAGCATAGTCTTTCCACAGCCAGGAGGTCCGTACATCAGAACTCCTCTGGGTGGGTCAATACCAATCTGAGAACCAACAGAAGAAATGAATGAACTGATACACTGCAAGTGTTTCCCCTGTTTCCCACAAGTATCTGCATGCATTCACTCACACACCTGTTTATACAGCTCAAAATGTGTAAGAGGAAGCTCAACCGCCTCTCTCACTTCCTGTTTCTGGATGTCCATTCCTCCGATTTCAGAGTATGTCACATCAGGCTTCTGATCTGAAGATGACATCACAGTGACAACAATAAATCGCAATGACAACAATAAACCACAGTGAATCACAATCACATCAAATCACGACAACAATGACGCTGAGCAAAAGTTACTGCGTTTTCCAGTAATAAGCCACAGACAAGCCAAAAGCACCTCATTAATGAGATCTCCCGTAACGTTCCTCACAGCACCTGCAGCTCTTACCTGAAGTGAGCATCATGATGCTGCTGTCGGCCTCTGGAGGCAGAACATCCACCAGCGCATTGCTGTGCTTGTGCAGAGCAACAGAGGCGTTGGGCTTTAGCAGCTCTCTGTCAATGGTGCTCAGAATTCGCACATAATAATTGGAGCCTGGAGGAATGAGACAATTCACAAATGGCATTTGGTAGAAATACATCAGATTTCAAAAGGGTAATGACATGATAGTGAGGATAGTGAACATTTAGCAGACTACCAAAACAACTAAATAAAAAAAGGCACTTCCTGGGAATAAAACCCACAACCTTTACAATGTCAGTTTCATTATTAGCTCATTACTAACTGCACTACAGGTACAGCATGACATTGTGCAGTGTTAAGACTAAGGATAGGTTTGATTTTCACCATAAGCCAGCTGTGAGCCATCACCACTGTGCCCTTGAGTAAATTAACTCCACATTACTCCATTAAGTTGACGTTCTGTGCAATACTGAATGAAAACTGTCTGGAGTGTGATGGAATTATATTTAAGATTCTTCAGCACTGCATCGCTCTGTTACTTGCACAGCACTATGTAGACTTTACTGTCTGTTAAGTTGTTTACAACAGTCAGGTGGAAAAGAAATCACTACAGCCGTCCCTTCCCAACAACGCAAAATCTTCACCAATCACAAGCTGGTTAGAAGTGTTACAATCTGCAGTTCTCCAGTACTGCTGGCACATTTTTTCAGATAGGGTTGGGTTTACATCTGCTCTGTTAAACTGAATGCTGTACCAATGGAGTTACAGGAAACATTGGTAGATCATTTTACTGAACGTCTATCAATACTAATACTAACTGATCAAACACTTTACCTGTGGTTGAGCCCACGATAGCAGTATTCTGATCGACTGCCTCCAGAAACTGGCCAATCACCAGAGGGATGCTCTGTATCCTCTTCACTTCCTCTTGGGCATGAAGAAACTCCTTCTTCAGATTCTTCTGTTCATCTTTAATGTACTCCTCCTGCACCTCCAAAAACTCCAGCTCCTGCTGTAACTTCTGCAGTGGGGACAGAAAGACAAATGAAACGGGCAGTTAAACACAAACAACTGTAGAAATGTATAAATACAACTTAGGCTACGTCACAGAGTGTCATGCCAACAGTGATTGTGTTAAACGCTTGTCACTTCAAACACCAAACAAACCAACTTTATATCTGCTGTAAAGATCCTCCAGATCTTCTGGTTCAGGAGCTAAGAAGGACAAGCCGGTCTGAGGTCTTGAATGAAACAGTGCCGGAACCTCATCCTGCAGAAAAATGAAATGAACAAATATATAGCTGTACATTCAATAAACACAGTACAGTAAACCTGAGACCGGGACGAAAAACAGCAACGCTTTACAACAATTTATTTTAATAGCATTATAAAACATTATTATATGAAATACCAAACAGAGCTTGAGTTATAGAAACATTCAAATGTCGTTTCCATTTATATCTAACACTCACATTTGACAATGCTGCTTAAGAACTCTCTTTTGAGATCTAATAAACGTTATAAGGTCTGAATCATTCATGTAAATACAAACTGTAAACAAATCAACACATTCACCTGATAAACAACCTAGCGTAACTGCTAGGCTAAAGGGTTAGCCGACAACCTATTTGATGTTTATGAGAACACTCGGACAAATCTGTTGAAAATGAAACCATTCAGTGCAAATCTGGTCAAAAGAAGCCTTGTGGACTTGAAAGATTGGTTTGTGTAAATGAATGATTGGTACTGTGAATGAATGTAAGCACACATGCTAACAGCTAACCGCTGTCAGAACGGCATGACTGAGCATTCACAGCCAGCGGGATGAATCGGCACCTTTCACTGATTATTTAAAGGCCTGACACCCGTGTTTCTGCTTTACATTTATCTTCCTTGCATATATTTTAGGTAAATAGGATGTAAACGTCGCCTAAAATGATGAAAAGGCAACGGGAGACTCACCTGAGCTTTCTCCACCACCACTCCGCCGTCGTCCATGTTTGCTTCCTAGCAGTGACGTCACGCTGGCGCACATATATATGGAGTCTGTGAGTCACGGGGTCCTAATGCCCGACCCGGTTCAGTCCCTCTCCAGGTCTGCCCACGTCCCGTTATTTTGAGTCTGGAGGAATGGAAAACTGGAAGACATTAAGCAGAAAATAACCCTAACTTTTACATTTCTAATAGATAATGACATTTATGCATTTGGCAGAATCTTCCGAAAATAAATAAATTTTTAAAAATACATTTCCAGGGGATTAAAACCCACAACCATTGAAGTGTTAACCCCATATGCTTACTGGGATTCAGATACAATTAGCATGTGGGTCGTTTTAATGATAAAAAAACCAGATTATGTTGATATATGTTTATAATTCTGTTTTAAATGAGCAGAAATGATGTGCAAGTGTGGTTCACCACACAAATTAAAACATGGCTGCTTCTATAGGTAAAAGATCCACATTACAGTCATTTAACAAATGATAACACTCATTTCTTATGTCATTATTTAGACCTGTGGGACAATTCTTCCTATTTATTTATAGTTTACAAGTTTATAGACAAAAAATCCATCAGAGTGTTTTTGACCAATTCATATTTAATCAGAAAGGACATTTTTACCAACTCTTATCTTAAGACAAATTGTTCATGGTAGTTTATGTTAATGTTCTACCAAAACATGTTTTGAAGACGTTCTCAAAGGTTGATATTTGATCATATTTAATAAAAACACTATTTTTTGAAGTTTGGGTGATTATTATAGTAATCTGGACACAACATTACAGATGTCTGATGTGTGATGCTTTCTGAGGTCAGACTGCTGAATAACGGGGTGGGACAATTTAAGGAAAATCTCTTCCAGAACAATCCGCTCTTCACATCGCCATGCAGGCCACCTATATGTCAAGTGAGCATTTGACGACATATGTGCTAAACGACAGTATGGATGAACGGGAGGGTCCACAATCATCCGTGTGCGTTGCCATAACAACGTGTAATCGCAACATCCAGACCTCCCGTCCACCATCCCATCACTGCAATGCCTCAGTCGTGTACATCCCTCCTCCTCCTCCTCCTCCTCCTCCTCCTCCTCGCCTATCCCAAACTCAGCATCCCTCTCCATAGACATCGCCGAGAACGGGAAACAACATCATTCTGCACGGCAGGGTTGCTGGTTCGTGTCCGTGATTTTCACGCAAATAAAGAGTGATTTAACGGTGTCTGTATCCAAGGAGGAGCAGATGTCGACAAAAGGGGAAAGAAACGACTGACCGGGGGATGCACGATGGGAAGGATCGATGTTTTGACTAAATGCATGTGGTGATCGGTAAGGGTAGGCTGAGAAATATCAAAACCCTATACAGAAGGTCACGTTCATTATTGTGGACGGGATACATCTGATATTGTTTTATTTGCATCCGCTTTAAATACGACAAAACTGGTTTGCACCGTCACATCTGCTGTATGGTGTTTAAAGACGGGCAATGTTGTCTTGTATTCGCTCTTCTGGGATGCAGACTCATGCATAATGTACTGCTGACATATGTTGACATGTTGATCTTTATGCTTTGCTCCACAGTTGGATGTACAGACGCTTTGGCAAAGTAACAGAATAGGACCAGATGGCATGAGCCATAATAACTACATCCGGTCACACAACACACTGCACAAGTGTATCAGCAACTTCATATGTTTGTTGGAAGGAAGGAAGGAAAGACGCAGGAATTATTACATCCATCACATTTACATATCAACATTTCACCAGCAACAGTTCCACAAAACACATAAGCAATGAACATCACCGAGTGTAAAAGGGACAATTTGAGTGTATGTTTGCATGAGGCCAAAGACACAAAATCGGTAAAGATTCACGCTTCCATCTTCCATATCAAACTCACTGTGGCACAAAGATTGCTTCACTAAAATTACTTTTTCTCAGGTTATATGAGCCAGTTAATATTTACCATAAGACAAAACCCTTAGTTTAGATCACTTGTCTTCCATTACCACCATAAGTCTCTCATTACAAATCAGAAAAGTCTTCCTCTGTCACAGACTTTGTTGTTTAGTAAAGATCTCACTGTATATTTTGGAAGTCAGATTAGATATTAATCTGAATATGTTGTCACTAGAAAAGTTGTATTGATATTCCTTATTAAGCAGCTAGCTGCTAGAGTCTGAAATATCAGTTTTTGGAGTAACTGGCTACTGAGTGGCTGGAGTTATTGGATCGTCTTGCACTACGACTCTTCCTCACTGGGCTTCCTCGCTCCTTATCACAACCTCATCTCCACCTGACCGAAGGAACGGAGGAACCATCAGCAGGTACTAAACAAGTGATAACCCCACTATAATCTTCTTGCCTGCATCTGACCTGAACTGCTGTCTGCATTCCAGACGTCACAGAGACCTTCTGGTCTTCTGTCAGCAGTGTGAGGTTGTGTGGTGTGTGTGAGGAAACATCAGAAGATGTTCTGCACACTGAAGATGTCTGCACTGCAGCTTCTGTGGGTCCCCGTGCTGTTGTGTTTAACACATGGTGAGTGTCTTAAACTAGCATGCTATGTAAAGTTTGTGTTTGTGTTAAATCTGTGTCTGCGTCAGTCAGGCCACTGTGGGAAAAAAACACTCACTCATGTTCTTCTGTTAAAATGTATCTGCTGCTGTCATGAGCTTTGAATAGACAGACAGACAGGTTAATTGATTGATCGATTGCATGTAATATAATGTTTTTATTATAACATTTTTAATATAACATTTAACAAAAATTTGTAAAAGGCAAGGATGTGCTGTATTTTTGGAGTTTAATGGCCCAGTTCAGGGTAATTTCACACTCAGTCAGTGTTGGTTTGTGTTAACATAGCATCTGTGGATGTGTGCTTGTGGGTATCAGGATTGCTCAGTAAAACTCCAGACCAGCAGAGGATGTTTGTGGAGTGTGTGATGATGGAGGTGTGCATGACTGGGGTGGTCCGGCCGAGAGTGGAGCTTCAGCTCAGTCTATTACAGTTGACACAAGCTGTTATTATTTTCTAGGAGGTGGTGAATGTTTTTTGTTGGATGCAGATGCTACTTATCATGTAATTTAGGTACAGATGTGTCTGATCATGATGTCCACTCCTCTTGCGTAGATCAAGTTATCAAACAGTGGTAGTTTATAATGTGTAACATTATTACTGTTGACCAGAACAAGTAGCGCAGTCTCACAGCTGAGCTCTTATGTTGCAGTAATACAGCATTTAATCTTGAACTGTGTTGCAGAATTTGTTCCTGTCCATGAATACAATTAACAGTCAGGGTCTGGTGTCATTTATCAGGTTGATAACAGAGGCTTAGATACAGGCAAATCAATAAGCAGAGAGTCTTTGTATTTCCAAGCAGATTTTCAGCAGAATTCAGCAGCGTCATGCTCCCTCGCAAAGCAGTGATGCAGGTTTCAAGTCTAGCAGTGTGTGAGCGGTGAGGGTGTGTGTGTTTGTGTGTGTCAGAAAGAGCTTTAGAGGATGAGGAGAGATGACAGAGCAGGCATACTAAATCTAGACAAGGGCAAAGACGTATGAAGAAGAGTCTGGTAAAATATTTATAACTCATAACTATTTTAAAGAGGAGTTAAGACAGGAAATGGAAATCACATGTAGAACAGAGAAATTAGAGCATATCCCACCCTCCTCTCAACCACACACACTCACTCACTCCAACACACTCACACACACAGTAAGAAATGGGTTATGAGAAGTCCTTCAATGTCTTTAAACTATAAAAAGGCTCTTTATTTTCAGTTCCAGAAACCCGTCTGGGGACATATCCCAGTCTTTTGATCAGTGAGTCAACCACAGTGTCTCTCATTATGAATTAATTGTAGAGATTAGATGCAGTGGAGACGATGGAGATGAAAGAATCTTGCTTCAGCTTCAGCAGGACCATTGTTAAACCATTAATATCAACACATATGACATATTAAAGAGATCTTGTTTCTATGGAAAGTCTCCACCCTGGAGCTCAGTGTTTGTTTTAGCCATTTCCCTGGAGGTCAGAGTGTATATGTCACCCCTATACAGTTTGACACAGCTGGCTGCCATAGAAACATAGTCCACACCTGCTTTCATCCAATCAGAAAGCCAAAATCAAGACATCACCTCTCTCAGTCTCCCACTTGCTTACATTTGAAAGGGTCCTTTTATGACATTTTCACCAAACTGCTGAAAAAGGTCCTTAATTCAACCCTTTAATACATTCATTTAATCCTTGGATTACATTTCCATTGTGGTAATCTGGAATAAATTACATAACATAATCTCCGTAAAAGGACGTTATGTAATGCCTGTCGTACTGTGGTGACATCATCAGAAGTTCAGAAGAGTCTGTTGTTGGTAAAATTCATTCTGTAGTGAATTGCTTCATTAGATCTTCCTTTGCACATCAGACAATAGTTTCTGGGGTTTTTTGGGAGTGTACCAGCACAATTTGTTTTCCTCCATCCCCAACTGTGTGACATTCACAGGAAGTGGTTGTCGTATTTCTGTGATAATAATTGTCTTTCCTTCCCAATCTGTCCTTCTTTTTCCTCTCTGCAGCCAATCAGAAGCCAGTAAATATGTATTCTGTCTAATATTCAGTGATGTCATGGATATACCTGTAACTCAATGTCTCTCTCTCCCTTATTTCTCCCTCTCTTCTTCTACCCTCTGTCTTTACTTCCCAAAAGCACATTATGGTGGTTGTTTTCCTGAGTGGTAAAAAGATGCCCATCACATCTAAATAACAGTTGTAGACAGTCCAGCAGAATGAATGTAATACGCACACAATCTGTGCTCACTCACTGATGTGTGTGTGTGCATTGTTTCCTGTCCTTCATCTCACTGCACATATAAACACTTCTCCTGAGGTCAGGGTTGAAAGTAAGGCGAGATCATTGGTTGAGAGCGATGCAGATGTCTCTGGGAAAACAGCAGGGTGATGTTTGAGAGAAAACAGATACTTGGAATATCAGGTGTGTTTCCTTCTGCTAGTGTTTGCGACTTCCTGGCATATATAGAGACCTGCATCTATATATGAATGTAAATTAATGAATCTAAAATAATGCAACAGAAGCACAACTCACCGCTGACAGTTTATTTCCCCTCAAAGTTTTCTGTGTGGAAACCAAAAAGAAAACGAACAGATACTGTGTTGTTTTTTAAAATACACATGTAATCTGGACTATTTTAATCCATAATCAGTTTTCATAATGAGTGGAAATAAAGCTTGCAAGAAATCGCTCTGCCTTGATCGAAATAAAATCCAGCATGCAAAATTTCAAGCAATGGAAACGCATGCAAAAAAAATTCGGTATATGAAAGAGAGGCTTTCATATTTCCAGTTATAGACACACTAATGCCTGTCAGTTCAAACAGTGAAAAATGGGCATCAGTAATCTTAGAGCATCACTTAAGAAGCAAAGCAGATCTGTGCTTCTGTTTCTGAGGTTCTCTTGATCTTCCAGCAGCTTGGCTTTGTCGCGGGGCTTGTGTGGAGGTGGACTCGGACACAGAAGCAGTTCTGGGAGGTGGTTTCAAACTGGGCTGCATCTCCTGCAAGATGCGAGGGGAGGTGCCAGCGTCTGCCACTGTGGACTGGTGGTTCATGGCCAAAGGCGACAGTGAATTCACACATGTGAGTATGAAAATCAGGATCAGGCATAAGAGCTTAACTTTAGATGGAGAAAGAGGCACAGATGCTGTCCAACTGCATGATGCATTATCTAAATTAATGTGCAGTTGTCTTTTATAATGCTTTTAAAAATGTGTACAAAATAGTTCCACGTACTACAGCTTTCACACTGAATTTCAGCTATTGACAGAGAGATTTCATTCATTTATTTTTTTTACTTTAAAACATCTAAACTACAGAGCTGGTCTTTAGTCTAAAAGCTGCAATCTGTAAGCTTCTTTTTTTTGGTTAAAACAACAAAAACAGTTATTTAGCAAGTACATGACAGATCAGTGTTCAAGGCAGTCTGCTTACTGACTTGGTAAGTCAGTTTGGCATGTCCGGGTACTGTAAATGGTGCAGCGTTTGTAGCTTGTTCTTACAGCAGTTGTTTAGAATTTAATCTCCTCATTGGCGGTAAAGAGGCTAAATTTACAGATTGTAGCTTTATGAAAAGAGATCATTGCATTTTTCATGTAAGGCCAAGATAATGCATTTTAATGACTGCAGCATTTCCTCCAGCGTGCATCACACTCAAGTAAACCGAGAGCTAATGCAGCTAATGCAGCAGCTGCTTTCCTCTGAGGATGTTTATGAGGAGAGCAGTTTACATCATCATACATTAAAACAACCAGTGATTTCCTGCTGCAACCTCAGATCTGCAGCCGCATCAAATATCCAGTGTTATCCAGCCTCACTGACTCACGACTGCGGTGAACCAGCTCAGCATAACATATTACCACAATTACATTTATTATGAATTACATATATTATTCAAATAATGTTACATTTTGTGACATCTCATGTAATCCTTAATATTTAATATTGAATAATGTGAGTAAAAATGTGATATTAGTGAAGATATTAGTGAAAATATTTTTCTATTTGGTTTGGAAGTGTCATAATTTACCTTATTCCCCAGATTGAGCTTTTCTGTAGACAGAAGGTATAGTAAACCTTTAGCAAAACTAGTACAGCATAGTAAACCTTTAACAATAAAAATATTTGACCGAAGGCCCTTTGTCTGTTTTCAAGCTGATGATGAAAAAGGCAGAATTTTAAAAATGGATATTTTTGGGTGCTGTTCTAATTACTGACCCTCCTCTCTTTGCTGGTTATTTTTGTGGTGGTCTCACATGCTAATTAAGTCTCTTTCTCTTACATATAGATCTACAGTTATGCGGATATGACGGGCTATGTGATGGATGACCGCTTTGTTGACCGTCTGGACTGGAACGGCAGTAAAAAGACTCTGGACGTGCAGGACGGTTCGATTTACATCCTTAACATCACGTACAACGACACCGGCACCTATCGGTGCTACTTCGATCGCACTCTCACCTTTACCAATTACGAATTTCACACCAACGCCACCAAGTTCATCACCATCAACGTAGTGGGCAAAGGTACGTTAGTTAAAACACACAACAATGAAAACAACATGTTACAAATAACCAAACAAACCAATTAACATCTTTCCTAATGTGAAATTAATTGAAATAATGCAAATGATAATGCAAATGAAAGATGGTGATGGGAAAGCAGAAGTCATATGTAACATTTTCCTTTTGTAATTCTTGGGAAAAAGTCAAGTTTTGAGGGACATGAGAGTGTGTAAACGATGATGGATTTAACATTACACACAAACTGACACTGAAAAAGTGAAAAATCAGGAGCCTTTTAAAGAAAGACTCTGCTGAAAGTGTTGAACAGATTTAGTTGAACCGGCCCAATGTAGACATGAAATTTCTGATGTAACACCACAGCACATGCCCCCTCAGTTCAGAAAAGTGACGTTTCTGCTGATAATGTATCTTTCTGTTAGTTTTTCATCTATTATAGATTTGTAAAGTGAATTGAGAGGATAAGTTCTTTCTGAATTCTCTCACCTCAGCTACTCGAGGGATGGCCTCCATCTTATCAGAGGTTATGATGTACGTCTCCATCATTGGGCTGCAGTTCTGGCTGGTGGTGGAGATGATCTACTGTTACAGGAAGATCTCTGCAGCAGGAGAGGAGGCGCTGAGAGAGAGCGAGTGAGTTAAACTTCTGTTCGCTTATTAACACATCTGTCCTGTCACCTCCTCCCTGAACTGTAACACATGACATCGTATTTCTCTCATTAAAGATGCAGATACAGACCTTTACTCCTCTCTACTTTACATACACATTTTTTATAGTTGTTTAGTTTTCATTACTTTCTTCTTACTTCAAAACTTAATTTGCCACAATTCCTTGGCGTGTACAATGGGCCCCTGTATCTTGTTTCTGCACACTGCTCCATTTTCTAAACTTTTTCCAAGTTTATTCTGCTGTTTCCTTGATATCTTCCTCTTCTCTCTCTTTTCTGTACTTCCTGCTTTTTCTCGTCCTTATTCTCTCAGGGCGGAATATTTAGCTATAACCTCAGAGAGCAAAGATAACTGTGCAGGTGTAGCTGTCACAGAATAACACAGGTAGGTTTGTTAAAGTCAAGCGGTCCTGTTTGGACCAAATAATCTGCTCAAAAGACAAATACAGATACACACAGATCCTGCATTTCAAATTCAATCTGTTATGTGTGTCATTTCAGGGCCAATGAAACCCTCAAGCCGAAAGCTTGAAGTCCCACCCATTTAATGACATCACCAACAGTGTCCCCCGTCCCCTCACTGACGCTGTGTGAAACCGCAGGGCTGTGAGAGGACAACCATCTAAACACACATTGAGGACACAGCACACAGATATGAAGGTTTTTTGTTTTCAGTAAGGCTCTGGCATTGTTACATTACAGGCGACAGCTCTGAGGTTAATCAATGAATGATGCATTTAAGTAAAGCATGAGTATGTAACACTGAACAATGTTCTGAACATGACTTGTACATTCAGTATGTGTCTGAGCTTCTAACTTTATGTGATAAAGTGATTTAATTCATATAATTAACATTCATAAATGTATCCATTGAGCCAGATTACAAAACTTAAAAAAAATTATAAAATTTTATAATTCACTAGTATATACACAGAACAAGGGGAAAAGATATGGCATATATATAGTTAACATAAATATAGACAAAAATATGAAAAACATTCATTTATATCCATCTTCACATCTTAAAAGTAAATGATCAATATACTAGAAAAAACTAGGCGTTAAGAAATCAGATACTTTGAGAAATCAGCACAAGTTTGTCAGCTGGAGACTGTGATTATCATGAGGTAGCTAATGCTAACTAATAAGAGCTTCCTGTATTTATTCTCATTAAAGTAAACTACATGTCATTTATTGAGCTATTACTGATGCACACTTAACAGTTACCAAACAGACAAAAAAAACTCTGCTGTCCCACTGTCAAAAACTCCACGATCAACAATTACTCTTCATTCTCTTGTTACTAAACGAGAAATATTTTGAGCAAATCAGTTCTGTTTTGCACCCAAAGCAAATGAAATGGTTTGCAGGGGCTCGTTCATGCTGCTGAGGGGCGCCGTGACTCTCCACCTGCGCACAAGTCAAATTTTTACAGTAATGGATCTTTGAAAAGAAAATAACAGTAAAGCAAATGAACATCACATTAATGTTTTAACTATTAGTGGGAAAAGTGCATCGTTATCTATATAAGTATAGTAACCATGGACCTTCGGCTTCTTGATAACCATTTGAATAACCAGTTTTACTGCAAATACCACAGTTAAACATGGTTAATTTGTGCTTACCATGGTTTAAATAGAGGAACCATGTGTTTTTTTGGTTGTGTTTGTAATAAAACAATGGTTACTTTTGGTAAGAGTTAGCTGAGCTCAGCTACTACAAGATGACCAATATGATGAATATTAACAGTGTGTCATCACTGAGATGTGCTCTGAAGAATAACTGATAATGTTGATCTAACCAGTTTAGTCTTTACTGATAAAATAATGGAGGGCTGTATGAAATCGTTTTGAATGACACACTAAAGGTCTGATCTCTGGTTCCTCATGCATGATGTTTTCAAAAGAGAAGAATGAGAAGAGAATCATTCATTAAATCCCTGTTTTTCTTCCCTCTTTGTAGCCAGTTTCAGGTAGTAACTACAGAGGGCAGCACAACACTGCCAGCCTCACTGCCTTTATGCATGAGCGATACATTGAGATTTCTCAGCTCTAGTTTCTTACTTTCATATCTGTCACTCTGTGGTTGTTACATCGATTATTTCTACTGCATGACTTTAAATACACTTTTATCGTTTGTTGTTACTGACTGAGCAACAGTTTAACAGCACAACTGCTTTCATCACTATGAAACAGATGGTATTTCTAACACTAGCTGTCACAGATCACTGTTTAATGGTCTACATCTCTGTGGCATTGCATACAGTATATGCACACACAACTGTAATGGCCTCAACAATTAAGTGAAGATGTTGCTTGCCAAATTATGGACAAAATAGTGCAAATAAAATAAATTAGAAATAGATGTGTCGTGGTTTTACACTTCTTACATGATTTGTTGTGCAAAATAAAACCAGATTATCTGATGGGACTAGTTTTGTTTAGTAAATGTTTCGTAAATCTGCAGTCTGTAACTTTTGCCTCTCTATCATCATCTCTGTTTGAAACATAAAATTGCAGGTTGCTTTACATACTCTGACATTTCACACTGACATTTCCCCAAGAAATCAGACCTGACAGCTCACACTACAAATCATTATTATAACTATTGTAACTTACTGTTGCATATTGGGATATGGAAACCATTTTGAACAATCTGTTACTTGCTCAATAACTGATTTTTGTAACCAAAAAGTTATGGATTGCAGTTTTAACCTTGATTATCATTACCTGATAATATGTTAGAATGATCAGGAAATACTGAAGTGTAAAAACAGGAAAACTGTACATTTTTTGCATTTTTTATTATACATTCTTGACTGTTGCCAAGTCATCTTTACAATCACGTCTAAACATCCCTCCTCTGATCTCTTCCTACCTGACCTGAATAAATATCACACATGTACATCACTCAGCGAGGGCTCTGCACAGCAGCGCCCACACACACATGACTGACTACACACCCAGACGAGAGGAGACAACAAATACAGACACAAATGAAATGTGCGGACAAAACAACAGTAACAGACCGTCCGTCAAACTAGAAAACAACACAAGAAAACAAAACCCAAAGTCTGCAGGTGAACCTCACAACGACAGTCAAATCCGTGCTATATTCACTACATTTCAAAATGAATCCAGTTACATTTTTCTGTATTGTTACATTCGCTTCTCTTATTTTGTCATGGCCATTTTTACATTTCAAAAAGATATTGTTTATATGTAAGATTATTAAAATGTGTAGGTATTATTATATACATTTCAAAATTGTCTACAAAATTGGGTAGTATTTGATGTGCTGCCAATATTTCAATTTTAATAAAAAGCATTGCGTCTGGATGACGACTGCATAACAGTATCAATAACAATATAAAAATTAATCACTTACAACATTAAAATACAGTTATAAAAACTGGGGTTTATTTGCCATAAAAATGTAAAAACAATAATCTTAAAGGTCCTAAAATGAGCTGATGGCCATTATCACCGCAAAAACCTCCAATGTCTTATTTATCATTCTGGAGGTGGAGTATGATCTGGATATGTTCTTTGTGAGATTCACACGTTTACAGTGTTGAGTGAACTGTACATCACATCACTGCCTGCTGCTCTGCTGTAAAGCCGTCTGGCCTTAAGTTCTGACTGGTCCAAGCGTCCTGCTTCAGAAGACTGAAGCTCCAGTGTACAGTAGCTCAGTTCAAGAGTGACACCATAATGACAGGAAACAGCTCAGCTCACCCCCAAGTCATAAATACACAGGACTTAAAAACAAAAAATGATTTAAAATTGAGGGAGAAACCAGGCTTTAATGAGCATGTAAAAACAATCATCCCTCAGACGCTCAGTAACAGTCGCATGCTTTAGCGCATTTCTCATTTTCTGCTTTTTTCCATTTTCCAAGATTAACTTGTCTATTTTCTCCATGTGATTATTGCTGAAACAAGAATTTTTACTCATACCCTCATTGGTCCGTGTTCAAACACACACGAGCAGACACACACAATGGCTTGTGGACCTAAGTCGAATAAATACTGGAATGGTCAAACATACTTTCTTCGTACTGGACAAGTTTCAGTAACAGCTGCAAATTGTCAAAACTAATAACCAAAGTTTCTTTGAAACCTTGTGTTCATCGGGACAGGTGGAGAGCCTGATCTCATAAAGGAGTAGACTGGAGGTTCATGTCACACCTCCTAAAATGAGAACCAGAAAGATGGATTACCATCCACCTTCCCTCTGTATGAAACCTTCACCTTCTTCAGAACACATTTTTAAAAGATCTCCATGATAAATCCATACAGTTTGGATCAAAGTGACTTATGATCCAGCACAAGTGGAAGTTAGACGTCCTCCACATATGGAACACGGCTGATCCTGTATGTTTATTTTATTGCTTCAGACCTGTTAGAGTTTATGGTGTTGACAGAAGAGCTGTGTGATACATCACTGATACTGAAGGAGTTCAGAGAGAAGAAACCACCATCTCTCTTCCCTGATCTGTCTCATCCTGGACACCCGTGTCACAGGTGAGAGTCTGTAACCAGTTCGGTGAGTGTGGGGGGTAATTGGGATTAGTTCATTCATCTGTTGGTGTGTCTGATGCAGAATCAGACTCCTGCTGCACCTCTGGTGTGATCATTCCTCTGTGCAGCTTCTCCAAAGACTGTTTCATCTATCCAGGAAGGAAGGAAACGCATGGAATTAATTCTGACAATTTAAACTGATTATAAACGTCAATGGTTTATTTTTGCATGATACAATAGTTCACAATGCACGTTACATTATACCTATAATTATATACATTACATTATTATACATAAGTAAATATATAGACCTATAAATGAGTGTGTCTGGCACAGCTAAGCTGAGATGCTGTTGGACAAATTTGGTAAGAAATATAAAGAAAGGTCATGTTGAGAGATCTGAATTTTTGAAAAGCTTTCCACGTTCTCACTGCTGTCTACAATAAATGATTGAGATTTTGATGTGAGCTGGAAAGGATCTTTCTCTTTTAAACTCAGACCTGATCAACAAGTGTGACAGAAGACTGCAAGATCTGCTGCCATTTGTTCATCTGAGCCTGGTGGACCTGTCTCTGGAGCTGCAGGATCTGAGCCCACTCTCCTGCTGACTGGGGCAGAGGGCTGCCGAGAGAAACATCTCACTACATTTAAAAGCAGCTTACATTCAAGGAATACATTTATCAGTATGTGTGTTCCCTGCACTCTTAAGAAAGGTGCTTAGAAGTACCATTTTTGGCTGTAAGGTTCTATAAAGAACCTTTAACATCAGTAGAACCTTTCTGTTGCACAAAGAGTTTTTGTAGTGGAAAAGGTTCTTTAGACTATATAAAGGTAAGAAATGGTTCTTTTAAGAACCTTTGACTGAATGGTTCTGGGGAGAAATGGTTTTTCCTTGGGTTTGGCTGTGAGAACCTTATTTTTAAGAGTGTGGGAATCAAACTCAAGATCTTTGCGCAGTTGGTGAACACAAATGCTTCACCAACTGGAATACAGGAACACAACAAAAAATTGTATAATCATAATCAGCACAACGTCTGCATGACCTCTCAGGCATTCATATGTGACATGCGTTTTGACATACCTGTCAGATAAAGAGTAGGAGTGCCACGTCTCCAGAGTGTGTGTGGCCTGCTCGAGTGCCCAGAGTTTGTAAAACAGCATCATATTCAATGCCACCAGAACCACCAGACTGAAGAGGAACCAGAAAAGAGAGCTCAATACAGCTGCTGTACTCGATGGGTGTGACAGGGACTGAGATCAAGGAAGTGTGTGTGTTGTTTCTGTTTTATCACAGAGACAAAGGCTCTACCTGACACAGATCCTACACGCAGGAAGAAGCAGGACAAACAAGATGAGAGACAAAGAGCAGGAAGATATTAATAAGAAAAGAAGAAAGAAGAAAAGAAGGGAGGAACAAAAGAGAGACAGACACTCCTTAGGAAAGCCTTCACTGTGAAGTGTGATGTTATGAAGCGCTGCAAGTCTTAAAGGCGCAGTAAACGATTTCTGAAAAACGCGGTTGATATTCGAAATCGACAACCAAACCAACATGCTCGTTGCTTCATTCATAATGAACACACTATGCAATACAGGCGATGACTAACGGCTAGCGGATGCGCCCACATTGATTGGCTACAAGAGTGTTATAGTGTTGTGGTGATTGGTCAGATCCACTTTGTTTTTTTTACTCTTTACATAGCCAGTGCAAACACAATATTTATCTTTCAACACACACAGAACATTTTTCTAGCAAATATTCACTATATTTGGGGACAGGTCACCCAAAAAATACATCACTAATACAAATTACCCACATGTCATTTAAAACCCATTTTGATTTTTTGCAGGATTTGTCTGGGATGTTTTTTCCATACAGTGAAAGTGGATGGGGACTGGAGCTATCAAGCTCCAAAACTGTGTCTGACAACACCAGTCCCCATCCACACTGAAAAGACTAGCTCTCTCACTCTGAGATGAGCTCCAACTGAATCTTACTTCATGTAAAGTGAGTCTGCAGATATCAGCAGATTGTATCAGTGCTGACATTACAAACACACACATGAATGTTACAGTCACACAAACCTTCCAGAGGTGAAAACACTCACATGAAGCTCACAATGAGCAGTATGGTGGAGATGCTGTTGTTTTTGTTGATGTTTTCTCCGTGCCATCTCTGTCCCAGCTTTGCATAATGAGCACCTGGAAAACAAGAAGAGAACTGAATAGCCCTGTAAAAACACTTGCACATTCCACCACCAAGGTCAGCACTTCACATGGATGCCCAATTAGAGGAGTCCAGAGGTCTCTCCAATCCATGTTCATGGAGGTCCACAGATCTGGAGAGTTGAGCTCTGATCTACTCCAACACACCGGCCTGAATGGTTCTGTCAGTCTCAGAGATCTTGATTAGCTGCTTCAAGTGTGATTTATTAGAGTTTGAGCTGAGTTCTGCAGGTCTGTGGACCATAGCGGAGAACTCTGCCCTCCTATTTTTTCTTAATGCAAGTTGTAGTTTCTCCCATGTCATCCAACTTACTTGCTTCTCTTCTTTCCTGCTCATCTCCGATGCCTCGATCGCCCCGTTCTCCACCGCCCGCTCCTGCTCCCTCCCTCTCTCGCTCTCCTGCTCGTCGAGGGCAGTTGCGTTTTCGTCTGCGCAGGGCGGGAGCCATCTTGGTGGAATTGACGGAGGCCGCTTCTTCTGTGGTCACCACGGAAACGTCTGTCAGCAACAGCGTCTCCAGCTTACAAACCTCCATCTCTGATAAAAAAAAAACAGGGGAAGCGTTCCTAATTGTTTTTTAAATGTTCTTTAAACACTTCTGAGCTTCAGAAAAAAGTGCAGCAGACCGGCTTCTCACCCATGTGTCTGTAATAGTCCTCTATTCCTCTCCAGGTGTTTTTCTCGATCACAGCTTTCACGAGACTCCACGGCTGCTTCCTGTAGCAGATATCGGACGAGACCCTGCAGACGCACACAGTGGGTTCCTCAGCGGTGTCTGAAGCACCACAATACAAGTGTAACAATGGTCAGGAAGCTCTACCTGAGCCGGCTCTTGTGCTTGTTGATGGAGGTGAGACAGTATCTGTGTACAGTGTAGAAATAATCCTGGTAGGGGATGCCTGAGGTTATGACCTCTGAGTCCACCACGTAACACTCCCCTCGCGTGCTGCTCTTGTGTAGAGTCTGTAAGACACCACACAAAGCAGAACACCATCATTATAAAGAAGCATGGGTCTGATAGCTGATACGATCATGAAACACTAAATAAAGAGTTTACACAGGAGTTTCAGTTTGGATGCTAAATGGAAAACGTTTGGAAAAGTATTGGAACATTTGGAAAAATGGATAATTATTTTTGTTTGAGCAAATTTTGCCTCTCTGCTACCATTTCTGTTTGAATCATATAACTGCAGGTTACTTGACATACTTTTCTTAATGCATGATGAAGTCAAATGTAGTCATGATCTTGACAGAAGCTGAAATACTGGAAAGAACTTTAAAATGAATGATTATTATGCTAAGATCTGGAATTGACTAGCAATTGATTTAAAAACTATTTAAAGTTTAGATCGTGATGTAATGATGAGAAACGACCGGTATGTGTTTTTCAGATGTTTCAGAATTAAGGTGATTAGAAATACAGAAGAGAATAAAACAGAACAAGAGCAGTGGGGACCCACCTGTGTTTCCACCACAGGAGCAGTTTTGGGGCCCAGCGGGTTGTTGATGGCGATGGTGTAACTCAAAACTCTACTGCTGCTGCCAGTGCAGCTGTCCTGCTGCCACCCGTGTACTGAGAGATCTGAACCAATCACACGTGAGAGACAGAGAGAGAGAGAGAAAGTATGAAAGAAAAGAAGGGGAGAGACAGGATGGTTACAGTCACAGTATTCACAGGGGCAATTATTTATGCAGACGACAGACACAGAGCCCAGCATGAGAATAAACACTTTCACACTGCTTTATCTGTTATTAATATTCTTCACATTTCTTAGTATACAAAAAAGTTAATGAGAAAAAGACCACGGGAGTTACTGTTAGTGTTTCAAAAAAACATGCTCCTTTGAATTCATATTTTACTGCATATCATCTGGTGTTATCATTTACATTGTTACAGCGGCCATTACTACAACAGTTCACTTTTAAACAAACATAAAAAAAAGCGTGGTATTGTATTGTGGTTCAAATGCGTAGCCCTTTCCATGGAACACAAACGGAGACGTGAGGTGAAATGAACTCATTCGCTTCACAAAGAGCCCTGAAACAAAAACCAGTGAAGTGGACGAGGGGGTTACAGAACGCATGTGTGATCCAGACGCTGCAGATAAAGGCAATAACACCAGAGCAGTGTGTCGTGTGTCACTTTTAATCCATGTGTCAAACAGTTAGCAACACAGCAGAGATAAAATGCAACACAGCATGTCCTCCAGTCCACCAGGGGCAGAGCTGTACTTGCAGACGCATTTATCTGTAATAATAGCAAGCTCTGTTAAGAACTGGAGCGCTCTGCTTACCGGTGAAGTGTCGCTGGGAGAAGAGGTGCTGAATGAAGTGAGTGTCTGAGAAGAGAAGATTGTGAAGCTTGTCCACATTTACGCGAACAATTGTGTTGATATGCAATCGCCCACTGAGGTCTGCACAGAAGGACTCCACCTCACCTGCAGAACATTTCAAAAACATTACTGACACAACAGCAAACAGAAGATAAAAAATTATGGAAAGAAGAATAAAACAGCAGACCCAACAAATCTTTGTGGTTCTGTTCTGCAATATGTTCAAATCTGACGTGACACGATGCAATTACAGCCAATCAGATCATGTTTGATGTTTAATATGCAGCTATGCGGAGCAGAACCTTGAACCAATAAGATTTCACTGTGTGCAAGGCGACAGATATAGACGCAATGTAACAAACAAAATGTCCCATTACTCACTAACACTTTCTCAGAAAGGACTGTCACAGCTTGAGACACAGCTGGTTGGTTCTGTTAGGACATGATGTAATATGCTGAAACATCACTGTCATGGTTTGTTCTGAGAAAAAGAAGGAAGAGACACTCACTCTCCTCCTGAGTGTCAGAGGAATTGCTGGGGTCAGTGGGGAGATCCTCATCGTTGGTCATATCCAATGAGGAGAGGTTTCCCAGACTGTGTGGAATAGTGGGAGGGGAGTGAAGCGCCTGACTGGCCGATTCTGACTGGCTGTCCTCGCCTTCCTCCAAGATCTATAAAAGCAGGGGATGGGCTTAGTAAGAGAAGAATGGCCAGGTGCTTAAACATTTTTTTCGTCTGGTTTGGTTTGATACAGTTATTTTCAAACAAATGAGAAACAAATTTGGGATACAATTTACACTATTGTGAGATACTGACAGACAGCACATGTGCTTGTGTAAAGTTAAGTTCTTTGCTGGTTTTCTCCAATGGTTGGACACTCACGGTTGACGATGGGGAGGCTCCGGACTGTGACGAGAGCAGGACGGGAGGCAGTGAGCTCTGAGAGCTGGATGGACTGGACTCAGGTTCTGCGCTGACCCAAGCGGACGGCACCCCCATTAGCTGGCAAGAGGAGGACGAGGATGGAGGTGAAGATCCTGAAGCACATGGAAGTGTGGAGGCAGCCAAGGAGGGAGAGGAACTCACAGGAACCCCCGGCACTGAACCCAAATCCGGCAGGTCAGTGACAGTAACCGACTCCTCACTTAGCCTGGAGAAGAGAGACAGTCAGACGTCAGCAGTGTGGCCAGATCTATTAATAACAAAGCAAAAGCCCAAGGTCTCTCAGAATAAGAGGATGTCGCATCAAAATAACAAATAGTCATGGAAAACAAAATAACTATTTATGGTACAAGAACGCTTGCCTAACTTTAAAAGCACACTTCATCAAATAAAATAAACTGTGTACAACATGACCTTTCAAAATTATAAAGTGTTCCTGTAGCTAAATTGATAGAGCACTGCATTACCAGAGCAAAACCTGTGGGTTTGATTCCCTAGAAACATAAATACAAAATGTATAGCTTAAATGCACTGTAAGTTGCAGCGAGTGTGACCTTATTCTGTTTATCTGTACAATCGAAGGTAAATTTAATAAGGGGTTTTATAAACCGATTTCTCTCATTATGGACTCACAGCAGGCCGTTCATGTGCTCAGCAGTGGGGGAGACGTAGTCGTGGTCTTCACTGGTGAGACCCAGCTCAGTGCCGTAACACTGATGAACAATGTGCCACAGCTCCCTGGACGACAAAGTCTGTGGAAGAACAATATCCATGAACTTTAGAAACTTTGCTAATGGGCACTTAAAAACAGCTGCAACACCGTTTCTGTGATGTGCAGGTGATGACACAGCTTTTAAGATTTTACAGCTGCATCTCATGACATAAACTGACCGCTAATGCAGCCAGCTGATGCTTTTGATATTTTTTGACATTTGACATTGTATTTCCCTACTAGTGATTTATAGACAATGACTGTTTGTAGTAAGATGCTCGATGACTCTGTTTCAAAACCTAGTGAGTCGCCTTGCTTTGTACTGCCTAAATAGGCAGCTACCTTCTAAAGCAGCACTTTTAAAGTCATATCTGTCAAGTGACTCTGATTTTATATAGACAACAATGTTAAGTAAACGGCTTAAGTAAATTTATAATTAACATTGCTGTTGTCACAATGCATTCCACTAATAACTGAAATAAAGAATAACGCTTTTTATTTATAAATGATATATAATGTTAAAAAAGTTTTACTGAGGTTACTGCAAGAATGTTTTTGATAGCCTTGAAACATTCTGAGAACATTCCCTGTTAGCTGCGTATACACCAGAGACGCACTAGGAACAAACTTCCCACCTTGTCCATCAATGCATTCTGCCACAATCTGAAGATCATCATGTAGCTGCGATCTCTGGCCCCAAATGAAGTGAAGAAGTGCTGACAAATGCAACATCAATAAACTTTTAATTCAGGGGTGAGTATTTCCTTACTGGATTATTTAAAATTCAGCTGACAGAAAGAACCGATTCTTTGTAATGTTAGCATGTATGTCCAGCATCTTCTGCTGGTACCTTCTCATGTTCAGTGCTGATCTGGATGGCATTGGGGATGAGCTTGGCCGTCTTCTCCTTGGTAAGACTAGTCACATCTTTCAGCAGTATGGTTATCTGGTTATGCATGAGAGCCAGATGGAAAATATGCTTAAAGATACTTATTATCACTGATATTATCACTCCAAATTTATCACTGTTCACACTAGTATGTGTTGAAATTTAATTATGGGTAGATGAGCTTTAAGATTTCATGCAGTATATTTATAAAGGGTTACATTCTAATTTTCATATTTATGAGGTTAATAACATTTATTAGACAGACACAGTATGAGACAACCATGCAGTCTATTTTAGTAACAGCTTGTCCATCTGTGAAAATGTTGCCACATAAATCCTTTTTGGTTATCTTGCATCTTCTGAAACAAATACACAACATATCAAAAGTAACCTTATTACCCAGTTTTACCCAGAACTAAAAGTGGCCTTAACCTGGGGTTAAGATAAAGTTAACCCAGGGTTAAACTCAGTGTGAAAAGCCTCGAATTAAAGGAAGTGCTGTCAGCCTGAGCTGTTGACTGTGCAGGACAAAGCAAAGGTCACACAAACTAATATGCAAATTACCGTAGTCTCCCAACGGAAGATATTACTGTAAAAACATAGCCAGTTCTCAGACAGATAAAGACGACCCTGCAGCAATATATCCTTCTGTAGTGCACACGAGTAGTCTAGATTAAAAAAACAGAGGTCATGTGATCACCACATCACAAAACACTGAAGACAGTGTGAGGTTCAACCACTGCTCCTTTAAGACAACAGTACTCATTTTATTTCAAAAGCTGTACTCATGAAGAAGTGACACCAACCCACTATAAGACGCTCTGTATCAGGCAGCTTTTTAAAGAGTTTGCGGAAGTCTTCATTCCTCTGTTTGTACGTGGGGCTGAGGACCTGCTTATCAGTAAAAAATCAGCACCATCAGCAACAGCACAAAACACAGAGCTGTGCACTTCTAAAGACCCTCATGATACTCACATTATACCAGCTCTGCATTTTCTGCAACAGACAGGAAACAAAGAAAGAGGGATACAATTTCAGTCTACATTCAGTTGTATAAATCCCCACACAATCAGGATTGCAGTGAAATGCAGTTAGCACACAATCAGGATTGCAGTGAAATGCAGTTAGCACACAATCAGGATTACAGTGAAATGCAATTTGTACATTTGTTAAAGAGACAGTATACCCAAAATAAAAATTGTCATCATTTACTCTCATTTGATTAATTTGGTCATTTAACTAATTTTATGATGGTTCTTCTTTAATTCTTCTTTAATTTTAGAGTTGAACTGTCCCGTCACTACAGAAGAACACTTTGCACTATATCTGCTTTTGTGTTACGTGGACATACAACACATAAAAGTGAGTAAATGATGACAGAGTCGTCCTATCTTAGATCACCCATAGCTGGCCATTTAATCTCTGATAAAATGATAAAAGAGAAAATGAACGCAACACTTTTAGAATTCGTTCTTTCTTACACACTCAAAAGAGGATGTAACAGTCAGCATGTGGGTGGTACAGCGAGCGCTTGTGACATCAGACATTTGTAGTCTGTGACAACATTAGAATTAATCACGTCAGTTTCTGATGCAGCATACCTTGGCATTACGGGTGAAGTGTCGTGCTGTGAGTGGGTAGGAGGAGATGGATGAGGAGGGGGTTGGAGGCAGGGGGTTGTCCGAAGCCCCGCCCCCTCTTTCACCACCCACCTCCCCTTCACTGGCCCTGGCTCCGCCCGCGAGCATCCGACGGCGCAGGGAGGGTGAGCTGCCAGGAGTGCTGCGTGGAGAGTTACTGGCTGTGCTGCAGCAGAAGAAAGTTAGGGTCAGAAAGGAGATACTTCAGAGGATCAGTCAGTCATCTGGCATTTCAGCCCTGTGGTTCAAACAGCCTTCAGGGCAGCGAGATCATACACGAGGAAGCCTCAGAACAGACAAGGTTCATCCACTATTTACAAAACAGCACATATTGATTTACAACTAATTTTACAACTACTTTACAACTGATTTACAACTCTGGTTTACATCAGACCTTGAAATGAAGCCTCTAATATGGGTTGACAATTGAGTGACACCTCAAATACTCTAAATCATGATTAATCTCATACTTTTCTCATGGTGAATGCGTTAACACGGTCAGTTTCACTAAAACTATGTAACAGACGTACGTGCCATTTTACGATGCTGCAATTTGTGTGGCTGACACTCATCATGTACATTTACATGCTTTTCTCTCACTCGCTCAAAAATTAAAAAACAACAGATTCTGTATTTATCAAAGCATATGAAAACTGCAAAGTTCGTGAAAGTTTATTAAACATCCATCTGGGTTTGTTTGATTAACAACAAATTTACATGTAAATAGGGTCTTTCTCCATCATTAACTGATATTAACAATGTTAACATGATACCTTTTACAAAGCCCAGAGATAAAACCATATTTATATTAATAACAATAGACAGATGCTTCTGTACAGTCTTTATCAACACTGGATCCATCCGATGAGACGCCAGACTGTTGTGCCAAAGAAACATCACATTTTTGAGGCAGAAATTAACAAACAACTAATTAACTAACTAACTGAAGTCAATAAAATCATCTTTACACTTGTGTTGATGGCTGTACTTTTATCTTGAACAACTTCGGTAACCGCTTGGTTACGGTTGTCATGGTAACAAAGGGAGGCGGCGCAAACTCGGCGTCTCCAAGGTAACGCGTGTGGCAGGACCGGGAGCGGCGATCAGCGGCGTTAAAACTACACGAACCGAGCGAACTGAAATAAGATAAAGAATAAAACGGAGAATAAAATAAAGAATATATATATATATATAAATATAAATACGAACACGGAACAACGAGCTTCATTTGCCGGCAGCGACGCGCAACATCATTTTGCGTTTGAGTGAACGGAGAGCGGAAGCTCCATGTGATGAAGATGATGAAGATGATGAAGATGATGAAGATGAAGACGAAACGTCAGCAAACGCTTCAAGAAACAAAGCACACGCTACTTACTCGAGCATGTCACCGGGCGTTTCTGCATTCATCCGCGTTTATTCTGCAGCGCACACCGGCAGACGAACCGACCGGAGCGCCCTCAGCTCATCCGCGGTCAGCACTAGTCCAGCAGACCGCGACCGTTCACCAGCTCCATCCCCAACCGGGTACCAGACCTCCTCTGTTCCTCCACCATCAGCGCTCCTGCTACCCCACACACGAGCTGAGAGGAGAGGGGGAAAGGAGGAGGGTGGCCCTCTCTATACCACTGCAAACCAGGGCCAACCCACAGGAAAAGTCAATAAAATGGTTAAACGTTTGAGCCTGTAGCCTGCTGAGACAAAATATGAATCCTTCATATTCATTTAATGTGAGTATTCATTTAAATGGAGAAATTATTCATCAACCTCCTGATCAATACACAACTGCAAACCTTACCTATAGACCCTGTAGAGTACACAATAATCCCAAAGCCTGGATCTCTCCGTAATCTGTTTTCCTGGGATAGACGGCTGTAATCTCAGTATGTAGGGTGAGGAGAAAGCCAAGACAGTGGCTGTACATACCGACAAACATGGCAAAAACTCTAACCCTTGACCCTCAACAACATCCGGTCTGATCATTTTTCTTTAAAAATGTAAGACTCGCCTCTTCCTTAAACTATCTTCAGTTCACTGATTTTTTTATTTTAACAAATATTGTTGTGTTTCTTGCTCTCTTTTGCTTTGCTAAACTACCCACAGACATTTCTAAACAAACAAGGTTTATTCTACAGTCAGCCCAAACCATCTGCATGCTAAGCAAGCAATAAACGGGTTTACCTCTACCTTAAACTGCAGATTAACATACATCTGTCTGCAAATATAAGCCGTGTGGACTTAAAGAAAGAACAATCCCCACAGGGCTGTTTAAAATGTGAACATGTCAGAGATTCATTCTGTATTGATATGTCTGTTTTAATCATAATGAGTGAAAACTGATAGACATAAAAGTGTTTTCATTTGTGTGCTGTTAGAGTCACAGGTTGATTGTAAGGTTTAAGCTTGTAGTAAGTGAAACAATAGCTAAACAATATCCAAAGCCCTGTAAAATACATCACATGGCTCTGATTCAAGGTGAGTTGCTGTAATGTATCGCAGGCTGGGCGGTCAAACAAAAAGATCTAGGTCAATGAAAGCGGTTGGTAAATGAGAAGGACGTGGACACAGCTGTCGGTGTGAGCGTGTAAAACACCTTCAGCTCTCTGAGCTCGTCTTTTAACTGGCTGACAGCGCTCACTGCAGCATCAACACAGAGGCCTCTGATTGGACAACAGTGACATCACCAGGAGAAGTGGACACTCCCACTGTGTATCTGTGATGTCGTGTGAGAGCCTCCATGTTTAAGACATTCAAAGAAGTCTGTGAAGTGAACTTTAGTCTATATAAAATACTGTATATACCTCTATAGTATACTTTTGCTTATATATGCCTATATACTATATATTCCTTGTAGTATATAGTATACCTCTGTAGTATACCTCTGCACAGTTGTGTATGTAAAAAATTAATTATGTTGTGAATATATTCAGTACTGTATTAAATGGTCTTACTGGTGCATCCCTGACATACTTTATATCACTATAAAACAGAACAAATTACATGTTATTCTTTGAGATCTGACAGTTTGCTAATTTATTAATGTTTTTTGTTGGACAACATCCTACCATATGCTTAAGTTATACCTTCTCTATCAGAGAACAGAATTGACTGAGTAGATCAGTGAAAACTGCAACAGTTTGTGTAGTTAGTTTCTGTAAACTACTGCTTATGACTGAGGCAGATTAGGTAGTCAGGCATTCATCAAAGACTAAACAGCCAGTGGAAACGCATGTAAACAGTAACCTGTTTAAACAACCGATCCTGTCTCGCCTGGTTAGCAGCTTTGCATCTTTTCCTGGTATTATTTATGCACATGTCAGTTTATGAGGCATTATGGGTAAAAATAAAAGGGTGATATGATTAAGCTTCCTTTTTAAACTAACAGCTGAGGTTTTCATTTCTCACAATAATGCACAAACTAGCGTGCCAAGCGATCAACCACAAACATACAAGAGATCTTTACTGTTAGATAAAGAGTAAAGATGCCTTCCTGAGCTCAATCTAAGTGATCAGAACAAACAATTCACAAAAGTAATAAACGTGTTTTACTTCAGAAGTATTAAAGTAGTAAAATGAGCTGTTCCATATTTTATCTTATCAAACCACAAACAAATGGCCAAACAACAGCTCAGCTATTAATCAGACTTCCCTTTTAAAGGGTTCAGAAATTCTGTGTAAATTCTCGATTATTCGCTGATAACTCATAAGTGACTCACATCTTTATTCTTTACTTGCATGTTTGAACAAGCTCACTCATATCTAGATTATGTTTGCACAAATCAATCTGGAGCTATTAAAACTCTGACCTATAAAAACACAACACAGTGAAATATAAACAGTGATTTTACTTGACAAGCATCACGTCTGAGGATAAAACAAAGACTTTTACTTTCTCAAGCCAATCAAGAACACATTCGTTTACAGCAGGCTGAAGATTACAATAATGCACGACTGTACGGTACAGCTAACAGGGAACGTTCTCAGAACGTTGGCTAACGTTTCTTTAACGTTACACATCATATATATCAAAAGCATTATTTTTAAGTAGTTTTAAAAACGTTACAGAATCATAAAGGCTTGCATAATGTTCTCATAAACAAGCCTTGACGTTAATACAACGTGTAAAAAACCCAGAATTTCAGAATAACACTTTGGACACGTTGGAAACGTTTGGAAACGTTACGGAAACATTCCCCAATCACCAGAACATGTACAGTCTGCATTGTGCATTCATGTGATCTGTTTACTAATAAATTAGAGGAAAAACATCCGTAAAGGTTATTGATGAATTATTATTCATTATTCATTAGCTCTCACCTCTCATTGGTCAAAACTGTCCCATTGATCGACCATCACGACGCTGCTCAAATCCGCCCTCTCACACGAACACATCCGCCCCGTTATCCGCCGGTCCCGGTGATTTACTTCTTTATAGTTGTTTCAGTCCGTTAAGTTGATGTGAAATAAATCATGAGAGCCGGTCTGCCGTCAGTGGATGAACACCGGAAACTCGTCGGCTAGCATGCTAACGACACCGGGGGGAAAAGCGGTCCCGTTTACTTTGATTTTGACCTCGGATTTCTAACACCGCTTGTCCGCCCTTCAGGATCCTAATGACAGGACAGCAGCTCATAGTCTGATCTTTAAAATGTTGAATGAAGACAACAATCGTGTTTTAGCATCACTCGCTTTTAGTTTAAATGCTGCGCAGAGATCAGGCCGGTTTCCGGTGAGACGGGCGGAAGTTGATCAAGGTACCGCATACAGACAGCGACGGAAATAAACACACATCTAGTGACCTCAGTAAAAGAAAACTTCGTCTTTCAGTAATTAAATATGTCAAATATTAACGTCATTGACATTAAACAGCCCAACAACGGACGAAAAGATATTTAAGAGTTAATCTGAATTTCTTGCACCCCTCCCGGTGAACTTTATGGTACATTCGAGGTTGAATCCACCAAAGCCCGGCGTTCAGTGTGCGCAACAATAACTAGTAAAAACTAAGTAGTACATAACACAAACACTAACTAGTACATAACATCTTTAATAAACAGATTACTAGTGCATAACACAAACACTAACTAGTACATAACATCTTTAATAAACAGATTACTAGTGCATAACACAAAAAAAAAAAAAAAAAAACATAACACAAACACTAACTAGTACATAACATCTTTAATAAACAGATTACTAGTGCATAACACAAACACTAACTAGTACATAACATCTTTAATAAACAGATTACTAGTGCATAACACAAACACTAACTAGTACATAACATCTTTAATAAACAGATTACTAGTGCATAACACAAACACTAACTAGTACATAACATCTTTAATAAACAGATTACTAGTGCATAACACAAACACTAACTAGTACATAACATCTTTAATAAACAGATTACTAGTACATAACATCTTTAATAAACAGATTACTAGTGCATAACACAAACACTAACTAGTACATAACATCTTTAATAAACAGATTACTAGTGCATAACACAAACACTAACTAGTACATAACATCTTTAATAAACAGATTACTAGTGCATAAGACAAACACTAACTAGTACATAACATCTTTAATAAACAGATTACTAGTACATAACATCTTTAATAAACAGATTACTAGTGCATAACACAAACACTAACTAGTACATAACATCTTTAATAAACAGATTACTAGTACATAACACAAACACTAACTAGTACATAACATCTTTAATAAACAGATTACTCACTGTCATCATTCCTGTCATCTTTATATAAGCAAATAAAGGTAACAGATGTTATTACACGTCATTATAAAACATCAAAATACTTTTAACCTCGATGGATTAATGCTGAGGCTGAATGTGGACAAAGTCTAGTCTGTAGTATATTTAATCATTATAATAAATACTACATGGCTTAATAAAATGCCACTTTCCTGTTTAAGAGAAACTGTTTGAATAATATATATCTCTCTGGCGGACATTGCATGTTAAACCTGAGTAGTATATACATATATTTATACTGAAACTGTAATTGTAATGTTATTACAATTGAAACTGTAATGCAATGTATGCAGAAGAAGAAAACAGCTGTTTTTGGATTTGCTGATTTATTTTAAAAATTATGAAAACAAAGACAATATTGAGAAAGGCAATATAGCTTTGGTCATTTTAGTGAATGATGTTGAAGATCTTCTATTAAGAGACGTTGTAACTTCATCAGAGCCTCGTATAAAGCATCTTTTCCTGCACATCCAGCAGATTCCAGTGGACCTGCGAATAACGCTCTCATCTTTTTTTGTCGGGTTGGTTCAGCACGGATATCACTGTAATCCTCCTTATTGATAATTTTCTTCTGAAGAAGTTCATCCAGGATGGCATCTACATTATAAACCCGGTTTATCAGCTCTATTCGATGACGATCAACAAAATGTTCATCTATCAAGAGATGGAATTAAGCACAAGAATGCATTATAGAGAAACCATTGAACTAGCAGGCCAGTTTTTATGTATTTTAATAATTTAGTTGATATCCCTGCTGAAAAAACAACAAAAAACAGCCTAAGCTGGTTGGCTGGTCTTAGCTGGGCCTCTCAACCTGGCAAAGGTGGTCAAGCTAAGACTAGCTTCACCAGTTAAAAAACTGGCCAAAACCCCTCTAAAACCAGCCTACTAAACCAGCTAAAAACAACTTAGACTGGTTAAAGATGTTTTTAAAAGGTATGTGTATGCCCTCTTATTCTCTTTACCAAAGTAAAGTTATATGAAATGTATTTCGGTTCAGAAACATTACCATTTTGTGCCATTATCTGGAGTTCTTGAGCCTGCTGATGAAACATCGGATCCTGTCAGGAGGACCTGTTCACAATGAAAGCAACCTCATGGTACATAATGGACAAGAGCAGGTAATAAATGCATGAAGTCGTTTTACATCCAGACGTTTATGTATCTTAATTCCTGTTGCAGTAACAAATTATCATGAGGCAAGGACTGGCTTATCTGGCAGGGTTGGATCTTTTCCAGAAACATTTATTTATGCTGGTCTCACACCCTGATAGCAATCACTGAATTATCTAAATATACTTCAATATATTGTATATATATAAACATATCTTCTGTGATAAGCACAGGTATTATTATAAAGTATTTTATATTATTGTTGATTCAGCATTCAAAAGGTTCATAAACTGAATGTGAAGTTGTAAGAAACGTTTCCATTAAGTCACAAAATCATTATAAATGTTATTTCAATGTTCTAGTAACGTTCAAAACGTCCAGTTTCTTAGACGTGTATTAAGGTTATTGCTTGGTTTTAAGAACGTTATTCAAACGTTACACCAGTAACTTAAGAATAACGTTATGGTATATGTTATGGTATATTAGACGTTATGGTGATATATGTGATATATAACGTTAAAAAGCTCCACTGGTGCTACAAAAATGTTTTTGATATGTTAGAAAACTTCAGCAAAGTTCTTACAACACGTCAGTTAGCTGTTAGCATGAACCTGAACCAAGAAATCATCAGCAAAAAATGAAAGCGAAAGTCAATTTTAACTCGTCTACAAAATGTGAAGAATATAAAATATAACGAATATAATAATAATAATAATATAGCGAGTCTTCATAATGGCTCGTTTGCATTTGACTTTCGTCTGTTTACGCGTTTCTGTACTTCAGTCGCACCGCTCACATTTATGTCTTTTATTCTCCTGCCCTACATCAGGTGTCGATCATCTCATCTGTAAAGCTTTTCTGGGTTTTCTTACCTCTTTCAGTGCTCTCCAACTACTTCAAATACAAAAGTAGCGGATGCCACACATGCATTGACTTAAAGGAAGTCATGAATGCAGCCCCGCCTCTTGACATATGGAACAAATATAGTGACTGAACACGACATAGTTAAAACATGACTTACAAACCTGACACAAACACCATAAACATAAAAACAGCAGCTGTGCAGTGAGCTCAGATGTACTTACATGCAAATAACAAATAAAACAATCATTAGACAGAAAGAATCGCCTTCTTTATTTGTCTCTCTCACACAGCACAGGGTATAAAATGAGAAAAATAGTAAAAAAAGAAAAACCAGTAGCTGATCGAACGGTATATGACACAGGTATACAGAACACATAACATTCTTGAGTACAATGCTTGCTTTTTAAAAAGAAATCTGGAAAGAATTACCCAAATGACCAAAAGATTCATAAAGAGTCATAAAGCTTTTGCAAACTAAAAACAAAGCAACAACACTCTTAAAAATGTTCATTTCAGCAATGCCATAGACGAAGAACCATTCAGACAAAGGTTCTTTAACAGAACCATTTCTTTCTTATCTTTTCATAGTCTAAAGAACCTTTTCCACTATCAAGAATCTTTTGTGAAACAGAAAGGTTCTACAGGTGTTAAAGGTTCTTTAAGGAACCAAACAGCCAAAAATTGTTCTTATTTTTAAAGAGTGAAGTTAAGTAATGAAAAATAGAAACAAAGAACAGAAGAACGTTTGGGGCTTATTCTGTCAAGAAATTACATCTCCAGCTACATTTTTCAGGGTGGTCTGACCAGAAATTATGAACAATGAATGTTTCTGAAACTGTTTTTTGCAGCCACGTGAGGAATGTAATTTAAGCCTGTTCAGGCCTGTCTGAAGATATACATACATATATTTCTGTAGGATTTCAGAGTCCAGGGAACAGATAGAAGAACTTGGGCAGTGTCGCTCTGTCCTTGCACACCATTTGTTTGTAGTTCCCTATCATATGTTTATCACTGTCAAAGCGCATCATAACCTATAAAAAAGAATATGTTGTGGTTTAACTTGTGATTTATTGTGATATGAAACATACTGTTGCTAACATGAGGGACTGAAAGGCCTGCGTGCACAGAAAAATTAAATATTATTGAACTTTGACAACAAAAGGAAAATAATTCACACGGGTTGCTTTTTTAAAGTTTTTTTACCTTCCTGAACAATTCTTCGATGTGATCCTCATGTGCGTTTTTCCCAAACACTTCCACTATGCAGCGCACATAAAACGTTCCAAACTCAATGTGTCTGTAGGATTTGGTGTCTGTGAAGAAAATTCAGTAGTCCATCATGGAACTAGTGACTACATATCGAGAAGGCCTACACAGAATTCTCATATTAGGTTCTGAAATCATCTGAACAGTCTGAGCACTCACCAGGAGTGCAGGACATCAGAGAGATGAAGTCTTTCTCCTTGTGTATGAAGTCATCTCCCTCTATTTCCATTGGCTTCTCAGGCTCTTCATCACTGGCCCACAATCGTCCATGTTCCCCTGGAGAGAGATTGAGTAAATTTTTTAAGACATTTTCAAACAGTTCTATTACCTCACCTTTGAAAAACAGCAGACATCAGAAGGCATTACTACAATTTAAGGTAAGGTAAGGTGATTTCAGAGAGGCTAGCAATAGCACGCTAGCTTTGAAACCGTAAGATCCCACCCTCCGTTCTGAATGCTCTCCAAAGTCACGCCTCCTTCAACATGCATGAATGCATACATAGTTTGACAGGCAAGTAGGACATCTTATCATTGTATTTGAACTGAATGTAATGATTGGACGAACATTTTACAGTCCTGCGCCTGCCACAGGAGATATATATATATATATATATATTTACATGTTTAAACCACTTTAGTTAAAATTTAAAAATATAACAAAACTGTTGTTTTCATCATTTTAGTACCTCCTCTGCAGGCTTGAATAAGAATAACCTTTGGTTTATCACGCAGAGCTGGACAATTCTTTGAGTTCAGATGGGAGTAGATGTTATCCACAAGGAGGACATCATCCTTGTTTGTTGGACCATAGTGGACACCCAATATTTTGTCTCTTATTCCATGGGACATTATAACCAAAAAGGTGCTGTCTGAACGTAAATGTTCTTTACGGTGAGCGAAGCTCCTGATGGCATCGTTCATTTCCTGCCAAATCAGATGCACAATGATAAGCACAACCCAACATATACAGAACATTTTAGTTGTATAGTGTGATAAAGTCCAGGCTTTCAAAAGAATTTTTTCTCTCTAATAAAAGTTTACAAGCTCTGGTAAACAAGATTTCTGAGGGTGAAGTTTTTCTTACGCACCTCTCCAGAGAGATTTTTGCATTTCACAACTTCATAATCTAGCTGTGTTAACAGCCACTCCATGTTTTCTTCATCTGTGCCCGCACCCTTCCTGGTCATAGACTTGTCATCAAAATCTATGTTGATGATAAGCAGAGCCAGGCGTTTTCTCCCAGACTTTTGTAGCGGTACGTAAACCTATAAGAAGAACAACGAGAAAGGTCTGTAGTATTAAAAAACATAGTCTTCCCCTCACAGCATTTGTCAAACAGCCTGCTTACATCCTTTCCCTTTTCTTTAAGAATGCTGTCCTTGAATGTTTGGCTGCATGTAGTCAACGTTAATGGTTTCGGATAGTCATCTTCAGACAGACCATCAACCCTCTTATCTTCTTCTGACTTCTTCAGGTTCACTTCCACAGACTGGTGCGCTGGAGAGGCTAGAACTATGAACACAAAATGAAGTCGTCCAGCAGGTTAATAAGTACACATGTGGTTAACTATTAATAGTGAAGCTCTTAGAAAGAGTGAAACACTCTTTCAATGTTAGGAACCAGCTTATTCCTTCACAACTCTTGTAGGCAACATTACAAGAGTAATGGCTAGACATTTTGCATTTGTAATTGTTAAAGCTTCATTGCTTACGCCCTCTTGTGCTCTCTCTGAGCCTCTCTGCTTGTTCATTACACCCAACAGCTTGTAATATGTGGAGGGTCACCGCGGCGGCGTGTGTGGAGGTGAACGTGTCCACCATCAAGTCCGCGAGATCCAGCGAGTCCGCGACCTTCTCGATGGCCGCCTGGCGGACGCGCGGTTCCGTCCCCCGATCGCGCAGTTTTCGTGTAAATTTCTTCGTGTTGTCTTTCCCCAGATCATCAAAGGTGTCGATCAGATGGTCCTTAATGGTTTTCTCCATGTTTTCCTAGATCCGTCTGGCACGGATCTGTTTCGATTCGTTTAAGTGAAAACGCGTTGAAAGTGAAACCGCGTCCTTCCTCTTTGTGAGGACGTGCGTGTCTGTGCTTTTCTACATCATTGTTTGTTATTAACTTCATCATTTTTGAATGCAGGTTCTCATTAAAACACTGTGCTTTAATATACATTATATACATATATATATATTATATACATATATGTATTATTATTATTAATAAAGTTATATATAACTTTATATCTGACAATGTATTTGTGTTACCTTTAAAACAGTATGAATCTAATGACTAAAACGTATTTTGCAAGAAAACATGTACATTGACATTCGATTTCAAACATTCAGTTTATTTACAAAAATTCACAATAAAAAAACATTTACAAGATTAGTGTTCCAACACAACATCAACAGAGGTAGAAACGATGCTTTTGGCATGCTACAGCATCTTGCTGTATCGGATGCTTAAGGATATCCTGGGCATTATATTGCATGAAATTATCATGCATGCATTAATACGCATTACCAGCAAACAGACCTGGGTTACACATATTTTAGCATTGGTCTGAGATCTGTCACAGAGGCAGAAACTGCAGCCCCAAATGATTTTTTGCTCCAAATCAGTTCAACCTTAGGAAGCCCCAGTCAGTCATTCTTTGCTGTGACCTCTGATGTTTGGCAGTTCTTTATGATCGTTACAGATCTTCCCCATCAGTGTCTCCAGGACTCGGTGGTTTCCTCCGATCTGCTTGTGTTAATTACAGACTGTGGAGATCCTGTGGCTGGTGGTGAGATGTTTAGACTTGCAAAGACCTCGTGTGCTGTTTTTCCAAGCATGCCCTGAACGTCACAGACGAAGCGGTAGACGTAACGTTTCCCTGCCGTTTTGTGAATGATGTTTTTATGATAGTAATAACGCAGACCTCGACTCAGCTTCTCATAATTCATTTTGGGCTTGTTCTTACACTGGCCCCACCTCTTTGCCACCTGCAGGTTGCAAGAAAGACGGTGAGTATCTTAAAGCACCTGATAAGATCTTTAAAATGGTCAGAAACTGTGGAAAATGTTACTGTCTGGTAATGAACAGATGAAAAGATAACCAATGCCGTCTAGCTTTAAATGTCAGCATGTTTGAGTTTAAAGGCTGTTGTGTTTGATTTAGGAATGACTCTCACCTCTGCTGGGTCTGACATTTTAAATTCCCAGCCATCTCCGGTCCAGCTAATGAAGGTGTGGCAAGCAGAGTCCAGCAGAAGCTCCAGCAGAAATTGCCACAGCTGGATAGGCCCAGATCCTGATGGAGAACAAGCAGCATTGAGCCACACATTGTGACGAGACACTTTATTCCTCACTGTCTATTTAGTAAAAACACTGTCCTGCAGAAGCTACAGTAACAGAATCCCTTACCTGGATAAGCAGACATTGGTGTCAGGTCCCCCTCTCTGTCTGATCTGTGAGATGGTGCACCTCGCCTTTTGGCCACACGGGGGCAGAATGTCTCCGAGGGTTGAGAAACTGGAGGTGAGGAAGAGGACGAGGGCTGCCCAAGCATAGAGGGGCAGTAACTGGGACCAGACCAGTATGGAGATCTGCTCTGTTGTTCTGTCTCATACAAGCCGTATGTTCTCTCAGTATCACCTACACAAGAAAAAACACAGATTAACTGAGAAATTCAGAAATTGTAATGTAATTGATAAGAGACATAAATTCATATAAATGTATTATGTATAGTTTTCACTGTTGTTTTTAAATAAATAGAAAATTAAAACAAAAATGATCAGAATTGTTTTTCTTTATTATAAATCTATGAAACTGTAATCAGTATCTTTTTAAGTTAACGCCTACCCAGATGGTCCAGGCTGTTGGAAACAGATGATATTGGACCTTTCTCAGGTTGATAATGGTTGCTGGTGTCGATTCCTGAGTTAAATGAACTGCTTTGGGCTGGAGGACACAGAGGCACGAGGTTCTGGTACGTTTGAGAAGTTTCCTGAAAGCCAACCTGTGGTCTGTCTGCAATCATTCCCTCTGGAACTTCAGAAAAATGACGGCAGGTTACTTTAAAGAAGGATCTAAAAATGAAAAATATTTTTGTATTGGTACTGTTTGATACTTACTGTTAGTGTAGGACGCCCAGCAACTGAACTCAGGAAAAGAATCCAGATTAAACAGTCCGGGGTCACTTGAGTTCACCGAATGACTGTGACCTATTCAAGTAAATCAAAAAAGTATGTTTATAATCATAAAAGTGCTTGTTTGTTTTTTAAAATACTTAAACACAGGATTCGGTGTGTAAAATACCTTTGGAACTGTGCAATAGCCCCTTCTGAGGCTCTGCGTATGTTTCTGGATACTGGTGCTGGGCCGGTCCTTTACTGTCTAATAAAAAGGACAGGTCTTCATCACTGTAGTCTGGAGGTACATTATCAAAGATATGACATGAATGAGAGCCAGCGAGAAATCGGATGTACAGAATTAACAACGGACCAGTTCACAAAGATCATATCTGGCCAACACCACAAATATTTTGCACCAGTCTGAACTGTGTTAGAAATAAAGGAGGCCCTAGTAAAGAGACTCTGACAGGGTGGTGAAGACGGCGCAGGAGACCAAGTGCTAAATCTGTCTGAGGAGGAAGTCTGGAGGAAAGGATTAGGAAGGGAGGGAGGGGACAGAGAAACGGGTGTATCTTTAACCTGACCACCCTTTTTTTTCTACAGCCCTGGTTTGGACATTGCTGAGTCTCAGAGCATGCACACCCTGACACCCCCACTTCCTGATGAGCTTTGAATTAGTGCACACAAACAAGATGTGAAGGTCTCATTTTTTAGGGGTTCGCAAATCTGGCTTTACAGCTGAAGGACAGAGGAAATGTTTTGCACAGAGTCTCAGGAAACAGAGCTGGAGAAATGCTACAGCCCACAAAATATGATCATTTTCCCCCTGGGGGCAAAATAAACGAAATATTGATGCCCATATTTGCAATTATTACCATGAATATATCAAGAAAGAGATTTAGACACTTCGATAGTTTCATCTTTAAATACTGTGGGGACATTAAAGAGAAAAATGAGATCTTACCATATAAACTGAAGTCAAAACCAGCAGGAACCTCTTGAGTTCTGAAGTCTTCGGTGAAAAATCCAGCCTGATACATCTCCATCTGAAGAAACACAAGATGATTCAATCAGTCACATAATGAAAGACATGATCTTCCATTGTGTCAGATTTATGATTTACTATCATAAGTGTTCCAGTAAGATCGGATTGCAGAATAATGCATTCAGTGGATCACATCAGCCCATAACTTCAACAGCAGCCAGTGAAGGAAGTGCACTGAGGATCAAGCTGACCTTACCTTCAGTTGCTCTTGATCCGGCCGCTGCTCACACTGCGCTCCGGCTCGGCGTCACTCCGGCTCCTTATAAAGGCGGCGCGCGGCGGGGCGTGTCCGCGCGTGAATGCGTCGTGACTCCGTTTCCCCGCTGGTGCTCTTGTGACGTCACACAGGAGTCACGACAGATCTGTTGCCCTTTCATTCATAGAAAGATCAGACTGCATCTTATACAGATGATAAAAGATCACAAATTACAGCCAAACGAAGGAAGCCGACGGGCCTGTGAGGTTTTAAATGCTTTCTGATAAAAGGAAAACCCAGTGAAGGTTTACCAATACCAATAACAACAATTACAACAATAATAACAATAATAATAATAGTAATAATATGCATGATAATAATTATTAACATTTTGTTCAGTTGTGCAATATGATATATCAGACTACACTTGACAGATTTGTTTTCGTTTTGTGGTTGTTGAGATGGTCATTTACACACTTGTACATAAATGATAACTGCTGTACACATTTACAATAAGCACTTTTTTACAGTTTCTACAGTATCGCTGACTATTTCGATTGTATATCAAAAAATGCACCGTGCATTTATTTATATACAATCGAAATATAAAATCTGCAGTCCATTCAGTTCATTGTTAATGCACAGGCTAATATTTTGGATTACATTTATATTCTGGATTAAAACAACGATTTGAAACCAACACCATGATGATTCGGGTTGGAAATGCAACTCAACATTATTTGTTAGGGCCTGCCATTACTAACCCTGAACAAATACTTCTAGTATTTATTACTGGACGTATTTATTCTTTTCAAAACCTGAAGATCTTTTCAAAACCTGAAGATCTTTTCAAAACCTGAAGATCTTTTCAAAACCTGAAGCTGGAAACCAGATCAATCAGAACCAACAACTTCGTGTTTAACGAGTCCTTCAGAGAACAATGGCCTGTAAAACCCCGAGTGGAGAGGCCTGAAATCACGGCGAGTGCTCTGCACAGATAAGAGCAACCCGAGAGTGCTGGATAAACAAACAGCTCAGCCATTTTCCGCAGAAAAAACATCTGGAAAAGCAGCCAAACCGTGCAGGACACGAGTCGTGATTGAACAACCCGCACACTTAAGAGGACACAATCAGTGTCCCATTCCCACCACATCCACATCCACATCCACACAGCCCTGCCCAGACTGCCCAAATCACAATTGCACATTATACTTCAAAATTGCATTACACTTCATAATGCAAACACACTTTAACCTCTCAGTGAAATGAATTTAAACAATTTAAACGAACATCAAAATATAAAAGTCATTAAAGTAGTATAAAATAATGCATTTTACTTTATGTAAGCCGAGTATATGAATCTAAAGACTCACGTCTATATGCTGTGTGTATTAAATGCAGTGGATTTGTGCCCAAATCATTTACTGCATGACACTTCATAATGCAAACACACTTTAACCTCTCAGTGAAATGAATTTAAACAATTTAAACGAACATCAAAATATAAAAGTCATTAAAGCAGTATATAATAATGCATTTGACTTTAGATTCATATACTCGGCTTATATAAAAACTCACACGTCTACATACTGTATTAAAATGCAGTGGATTTGTGCCCAAATTACTTACTGCATTACACTTCATAATGCAAACACACTTTAACCTCTCAGTGAAATGAATTTAAACGAACAAAATATAAAAGTCATTAAAGTAGTATAAAATAATGCATTTGACTTTAGATTCATATACTCGGTTTATATAAAGACTCACGTCTACATACTGTATTAAAATGCAGTGAATTTGTGCCCAAATCATTTTCTGCAGTACACTTCATAATGCAAACACACTTTAACCTCTTAGTGAAATGAATTTAAACGAACATAAAAATATAAAAGTCATTAAAGTAGTATATAATAATGCATTTGACTTTAGATTCATATACTCGGTTTATATAAAGACTCACACGTCTACACACTGTGTATTAAATGCAGCAGTTTGTTCGTGGTGTTAATATGCTGTTTCATATCATTGGTTTGCGGTTTGTGAGCTCCGACTTAAAGGTGCAATTTCCTGTAGTTTCTAACTTGCTCTGTGTTCGGAAAAAAACAACATGTATGCATTTATTTCTTCAACTAACTATCCATTTATAAAGCAACCTATATGGCCGAAGTCACAGAGGGTACCTCTAACTAAAAGTCAGGTTTTGAATAATTATAATTAACCCAACATTGCCAAAGTAAAGATCCTGTGAAACAACTTAAAATTCACATCGGGGTTACAAATATTCGTTGACCATATTTTCAGACTCAAGGGAAGAAAGCAGAAAAACATTGTGCTGAATGGTTAGGAGGGATGGGGAGTAAAAAAGCAACTTTTTAATCTTTGCACTGACTGCAAACTCTAAGTGGAGGTTAATGGTGAGTTTTGCTTTCATAAACGTCCTGAAGCCACAGCACAGTGAGATTTCGACATGAGCTACATGCTTTTGTGTGACTTCACTTCCCAATTTTAGAAAGGAGAGCTCGAAGAAAAAAACTTGTCATCCGGTTATGGTGCAAGCGAGAAGAGCTGCAGCGATGTTGACTGACTGCGCCTGTGCGCAAGTCGATGCGTTTCAGCCGGTTATCAAAGCGCCCGGGTCACACAGCTCGAGTTGAACAGAGTTCTTCTTCATGAACTCCACACAAAGCTGCGATGGACTGCACGATTAAGGTAGGCGTTTGATCCGCTTCATCTTCTGCTCTGAAGATGAGTGGAGAGCGCAAACACCCACACGGGTGAGAGAGGCAAGGCGGTGATGCAGGTCTTTCCTTCTCGTACAAAATTTCCTCTTCCTTCCCGTTCGTGGTTGAATGTCGGTTCTTTAATAACACAAGAAACCGCTACAACTTTTAGACTAGTCAAAAAACCAAATGGTGTCCGGAGCGCATTCGCGTTTCGTTGGTTTTCGGCGCGTCCACATTCTGGTTACGCGCGGGGCTTTTCGAGGACCATCTTCTTCATTCGAGGACCATCTTCTTCATTCACGGACCATCTTCTTCATTCACGGACCATCTTCTTCATTCACGGACCATCTTCTTCATTCGAGGACCATCTTCTTCATTCACAGACCATCTTCTTCATTCGAGGACCATCTTCTTCATTCACGAACGAAACGAAACGAAACGCATTCACACTGGAAAGCAAAATGCGAATCGCGAATGCGGCACGATTATGGCGACCCGACACGGGCGCCCGTATGGCGCCAACAACACGGATTACATGAAGACTTTAAAAATCACGGACCGAAGTGCGGCTGGTATTTTTTTTATTGTCTATATTTTCATGAACATGCACTCGGTACCTTGCAAGAACAAATCGTTCAGTTTATATCCACGGTAATAAACCGCAAAGGTTTCATTTGTTAGTATTTTACTACGCAGCATGACTGAAACTTTTATTATTATTAAAAGCAACTACTTTTTTATTATTATTATTATTGATTGTTATTGTAAACGTGTTAAATGTTCGAGTAAAATTAAGCAGGTTGTGAAGATTAGAAAACGATTTAATAATGAATAAATTCATCTACATCCACAATACACAATAACAATAAATGACGATAAACATTAAAATCTCAGAGCGCATTTGTCCCGTTGAAACCCCAGTGATGAATTAATATTTTAAAATGTTATTATTATTATTATTATTATTATTGCGTTGTTATTTTTATTTACGTGTTTTATTATCGGTACGGCGGGTAACGGGCCCGTTTCTCGTTCATCCGCTTTAAACTCAAGCGCACGAATTCACATGCGAGTAATAAATTGCACGTTTAAAGGGAAGCAGATGATTTTTGTTCAGATTTTCTCATTTCTTAAGCAAATGGCGTGAATGTGACGGCATTCAGATCGCCGTTTTGTCTAAAATTGTGCTGAACGAAAGGAAGTGCGCAATGATCCGCAGCCGAGATCCCCTTTTAACCAGTGAGACCAGTGCGACCAGTGCCTGCCATCAGGTATGTGTTTATCTCAGGCCTGATCCACTTCTTATAATAATAATAATAAATAATAATAATAATAATAATAATAATATTCACAGTAAAGCACCGGGCGCTTGTCAGGTGTCGTTATCTGAAGGCAGCAGGTTTCCTGTCTCAAACCTCAGACCTTCAGCACACACTTCCGCACCCTCTTAAACAGCCAACAAAGACTGACACAAAGTGCACTGGATAGATGTGCCATGCCAATGTGTTGTCCTGCCTTTCAGTGCTCCGATCAGCACGATAAACGCGTTTGTCGTGCTGTTATAACACAGAAAAGCGCCCGTTGAAGCTGCTGCTGAAACCGCAAGAGTTTGTGCAGCTGCGCGTCACTGCAGCATCAGCAGAGCTCAACTTCTGCTTTCCTCTCACAGTCTCACAGTGAACCCCACTGTTACCAGATCAGTTAAGTGACGCTCTCTTGAGCTCCATTAGGCGTCATCTCAGCATTTGAGTCACAAGGTTTATACAGTCGTTTGTATTTAATTCATAGTTGATTCACAGAACGGTATCAGAGCAGCATTAAAAACAGCATTAAGAGCAGCATTAAGAGCAGCATTAAAAACAGCATCAGAGCAGCATCAGAGCAGCATTAAAACAGCATTAAAAACAGCATTAAAAACAGCATTTAAAAACAGCATTTAAAAACAGCATTTAAAAACAGCATTAAAAACAGCATTAAAAACAGCATTAAAAACAGCATTAAAAGCAGCATTTAAAAGCAGCATCAAAAGCAGCATCAAAAGCAGCATCAGAGCAGCATTAAAAGCAGCATCAGAGCAGCATCAGAGCAGCATCAGAGCAGCATTAAAACAGTATTAAAGCAGCATTAAAACAGTATTAAAGCAGCATCAGAGCAGCATTAAAGCAGCATCAGAGCAGCATTAAAACAGTATTAAAGCAGCATTAAAACAGTATTAAAGCAGCATCAGAGCAGCATTAAAGCAGCATCAGAGCAGCATTAAAACAGTATTAAAGCAGCATTAAAACAGCATCAGAGCAGCATCAGAACAGCATCAGAGCAGCATTAAAACAGTATTAAAGCAGCATTAAAACAGTATTAAAGCAGCATTAAAACAGTATTAAAGCAGCATTAAAACAGTATTAAAGCAGCATTAAAACAGTATTAAAGCAGCATCAAAACAGTATTAAAGCAGCATCAGAGCAGCATTAAAACAGTATTAAAGCAGCATTAAAACAGTATTAAAGCAGCATCAGAGCAGCATTAAAGCAGCATTAAAACAGTATTAAAACAGTATTAAAGCAGCATTAAAACAGTATTAAAGCAGCATCAGAGCAGCATTAAAACAGCATCAGAGCAGCATTAAAACAGCATCAGAGCAGCATTAAAACAGCATCAGAGCAGCATTAAAACAGCATCAGAGCAGCATTAAAACAGCATCAGAGCAGCATCAGAGCAGCATCAGAGCAGCATTAAAGCAAAAGAAATTTAAACAATACTTCATAGTCTTAATGAATGTTACATAGCATCAACATGTTTAACTGATTCACACATACAATTAATTAAATATTTGTATCCTTTAATTTGGCTATACAAGTTAGGAAATAATGCACACATTGTTGATATTCAAAATGATAGAATAATAAATATATTCGACCTAAACTTTAAAGATATTAAATCAAAAAACAAGACTACAGAGACAGCTTGCACAATATACAGGCTACACACAGCAAAAGTATTAAACAATTATACCTATTAAACAATCTCTTTTTGCACTGTATTTATGTTGATTTGTGAGAGCACATCGGGTGAATTTGGGTAATGTGGAACATAATTTACACTTTTAGCTTCTTCAGTCAACTGTGATGTCACCCCAACATTTCTTTACCATACATATAAGAGCTTTGGTTTATTTCATAACCTGCCTGCGTTTTCAAAGGTTGACCACCATGTTGCTCTAAGGCCCTTCCCACATCAGGCATGCGTTTCCAACCTGTACACAAGTAAGAAAGAGGGAATAAGAGACTAGTTATAAACATCCGGGTATTACATCACCAATGTTCTAGCAAAACTCACAGATTATGACAGAACACTTGAGCTCCACCCTTTGAGGTGTTTCACTACAAAACAGAACAAGAAACAGCAGTGAGGCCATTTTAAAGTCAAATCAAGACTCTGTTAAGCATATCTGTACCACATAATGAGTTGAGGTCTTTTCCAGCTGACCTGAAACAGCTTGTGCATTTGAGACAGACACTTAGCGGCTCAAAGAAAAGCACAACAGTGGCATGAACAATTTGTGTGTTTTATGTGCATATTTCTGTTTTTGTTGACAGATGTGTAAATCTCACTGACCCTGACATTCTGCAGTTTTCCTTTGTTGCTGAGAAACTAAACACAACGTTTTAGCAGAGTCTGATATGAAACTCATTGAACAGGAAGTCAGTTTGGTGGGCAGGGTAGAGTATGTTTATATTCATCGCTTTAGAGAAGACGGCAACAGTATGTGTGAGGGGTTGCTATTTTAAAGATGCATGGGTGCAAAATGACAACACTCGCCGTTTCTCAGTTAGGTTACCTGCCATCATTGTAAATAAGACAAAACAAGCATTAAAATGAGCTAAAACCACAAAACAAATAAAAGGATGAGATCCACTGCTGCAGGAGAATTCAGAAAGCCTTCAAAAGTTCAGATGTATTTTCATCTTATTCACCTTTGCTACACAGAGCAGCACCAGTCTAAACTCATCTGTGCTATTAGCCGAGGCTGTCTGCAGTCTGCAAAGGCATATAGCTCGAGTAATGAAACACCCAGCAACATTTTGCACACACTTCTGGAGCTCTCAGCCTGCTCTTGGTTTGAGTTTGCTTTCACTTCTCTACCAAGACATGATCATTTCATTGGGCTGACAGAACACACCTGATGAGAAACAGGCAGTGCCATTTGCAGCCACTTCAATAAAAGAGTTTAAGGTTTGTCTCAGTTCAGGTGCAGCGAATGTAACACATTAGACATTATACACTCTTAAAAATAAGGGTTCTTTAAAGGTTCTTCACAGTGATGCCATAGGAGAATTATCAAGTCAAAGGTTCTTAAAATAACTATTTCTTTCTTACCTTTTAGCCTTATAAACTTTTTCCACTACAAGGAATCGTTTGTGAAACAGAAGGGTTCTTTAGGGAACCATACAGCCAAAAATGGTTCTTCTATGGCATCATGAAGCTCCTTTTTTTAAACAATGTCGGGAAGTTATGCCAGTTAAAGCAACTTACGAAATGTATTCTCGTAACACTTCAGATCGTCAGGTGAACGCACCCCACAATGACTGACTACCTCCACCCTGTTTGGTGACCCTCAACCTCAATGCATTCAGAACACGTTTGTTTTTCAGCTTTAAATGACCCATATTTCTACCACTCCTCTGTTTCCTATCTCATGCCCCATGCCAAAGGTTTCACTGCACATGGGGGCCAGATTTCCTGTAAATGCTCAGTGCTGACATATTTCATCTTTGAAGACAATACTAAAGCTCTAAACAAGCTCACTGAATTCATCTTTAACACAAACATATTCACAAACTTTTAAAACTCTCTTTTGAAGGTTTAGCCTCAGCTTTTTTCTCTTCACGACTTCAGAACACTTAAAAGCCAGACACAACCAAACCTACCACAGGAAGACAAACACAGATGAAATCTCACGACTAATTTCACTCTTGTGCCAGCTCATAATTACCTGGACGTGGAACATACGCCCTAAACATGAAAAACTTTTTTCAGTTTCAAGATTTATGCACACTGCAACTAATCTTTAAGAAGTAGCAGAGATAAAACAGAATCAGATTAAAAAAGACCCGCAACATCCATCTTCTCTCCTGAACAACTGACTGCAAATAAATCCTAATTGAATGAATTACAAAAATTATGTATTTTATGTGGTTGATATTTGTTTTTCTTTTACCAAATCTTCTTAAAATGTGTTACATGATGCCATAGATGAACCATTTTTGGCTATCACAACATCTACAAAACTTTGTTTGAAAAAGGTTTATTACTTTATAAAAAGTTATGAACGGTTCTTTAAGCAACTTTTGACTACATGGTTCTTTGAGGAACCAAATGGCATTGCTCTGAAGAACCTTTTAAAAATCTTTATTTTTAAGAGTGAACGTGTGTTGATGTCTGCCACAGGAAGCCCTATCAGTGGTGAGTGAAGACCAGTCCATATTTGAGTCCCCCTTCAGTGGTCCTCAGGCCATGCACATGAAGGGAGAGATTACCTCGCCTGCGGTGTTCAGACAGGGCTCTGAAGAGAGCTCAGAACCTACTGAGCCAGACTGGACAGGATCGGCCGCACAGAATTCTGCTAAGAGAGCAGAACACGTCAACGGAACCAGGTGAGGAGAACCACACCCTGCTAGAACTCACACTGATAAACGTCTGAATGTGAAACATATGACCTACAGCAAAGTTTCTCAAGCAGAGGGCCTCAAGATGGCTCAAGAAAACAAGCATTAAATGAGCTAAAACAACTAAAAATGGTTTGGTTACTTTGGTTATTTAACAGAAATATATACGTCTATTTATGCCAAATCTAGAATATTTTATTGAATAGAATTTGAGAGTGTGGGGCTTCAAATATTGTTGTGGACAGTGGGGGGGCCTTAAGGTCACACAATATATGAACATAAGCACAAGTAAATAAGGACACTTATTAAGACATTAGGTCATATGACAGCTTTGTCTGAAGAACAGACTAAAATTCAGGTCTTTCTTTAAATATATGCCAGCATAAGAAATTTACAACACAAACATTAAGACTGAGTGCTCTCTTTCATCACATCACAGTCGTGAGTCCCCAGTGGACTGCAGCGTGACAAGAAGAACGCGACACATGAGCAACAGCGATGGCGGACAGCTGGCCTACCAGGCCTCCTACCCTGAGCCACGGAGCAGCCCGCAGACTGCCACCCCACCCAGCAGCACAACAGAGGAGAAGAGGGTGATCGTACCAGCAGGTGAGTCTTTCTGAAAAGGTGATTGGTTATGACTGGTTACTTTATCAACAAGTCACAACAACAAGTGGATCAATTAGTCCGAACTGGTGCAACTGAGTGGAGGTGGGGACTCATTTGCATATTCATGGCTCAGTGTATACTAAATGACACAAGGATGTAGAATTAATTCAAGCTATTTTAAAACATGAATAAATAATTTGCACAGGATTAAACATTTAAATATATAATTTTGATGATCTAAAATCTGTTTTAATTTTAATGAAAGACTGTATGTGTCAAGGGTCAACTGGATTTAGTGTCAACTTTGATGTAATGGTTTGCATGTTAAAAAGGAAAGGGCGGAAGCATAGAAAAGAGGACTAGTTTAAGAAATTGGGTTAAACCCACGTTGAGCATGTATAGATGTGTCTACAGACAAACGTGGTAATTCTACACTAACCTCAGGGTCTTGCATTACTGCATGTATTTTGTGAAAAAAAACCAGCTTGTAACACGGACATGGTACAAGCGAAAAAACACACTGATGTGCTAACGTACTTCCTCCTCTGATCCTGGAAGTCAAAACCAAATCAGCAGACTAAACGACATGATTATACAGATTCCAAATAAGATAATCACTCGTTGCTCACACACCAATTCCGATCTTCATTTGAAGGTCGTCGTGACATCATTAAAAGGGGCGGAGCTTCCTTATGAGTCACCCAGACCAAAACAATTATAGTCTCATAATACTCGGATGTGACATCACAGGTCCTGTAAATAAGACACGTGGCTTATAACAGTACAGTACCAAAAGACATCAACAGAAACAATGCTTTGGGTTTTGATTTTCCCATACCTTCAGCCTCAGCACTTGTTCCTCATGTTTTCTGGCTTCTGTTTCACTTTCAGACCCAGAGGTGTGGACACAGGACCACGTACGGCAGTGGGTAGACTGGGCTATAAAGGAATACGGGCTATCGGATGTGGACGTGTCCCTCTTCCAGACACTGGATGGAAAATCGCTCTGCAAAATGACCAAAGAGGACATGATGCGCGTCACTTCTGCATACAACACAGACATCCTGCTCTCTCACCTGAACTACCTCCGGGAGAGTAAGAGACTTTGCTCGGAATTCCACATGAATAATCCATTACCAATTGTTCATTTGACTTGGAAAACCCAAAGCAATTTTAATCATTTAAATTCTAAGTGTAGGTTATTGTTAATATGTTTTGGAAATGTCACACCTATTTACAGAAAGAGCAGATAAACAGTCTTTGTTCTATTTTTTACTCAGGCAGTCCCACCTTTACCTACCCCACAACCCCGAGCAACACGCAACCCCAGCCTAGACTACAAGTGAAAGCTGGTAAGACAAGTTACAAAACTAATAAATACCTTAATTATTGCTTTTATAAATCACTGTCCACTAATTAAAGAACACAATTTTATTAAAGCCAGAACACTTGCCTCTTTAGATTATAAATTATTATTATAAACTTACTGTTGTGAACACTGATCTGTTGTGCACCTGCTCAATAAATGATTTTTGTTTCTTTTTAATCAAAAAATAAAGCTACAGACTGCAGTTAGATCAGTAAACTGATCATTAGTTGGTCAGGGCTCTTCTTCTGCTGTAAGTTATAGTCGCTGACATGTAAACTGAATTTAAGGAACATAAGAACATAGCTTTTGACCAGTCAACAGCCAGAATCAGAAGTGTGCTTTTATATATCAAATAAAGAAAAACATGCAATAAGCCACAAGAAGCTGTAAGATTCAGCGAGTCTCACCGCATCTGTCTAATAAGCCCTGTGATAAACTCAGTGTAAAGCGGGACCTCTAGTGGCTGACCACACCTACACAAGACTCGACAGATCATTCAGACATCCACAAGTCTGGGAATTTAAAACATTTCTTGTATAATGTTTTTCTACAGTCAAAAACTGCCCATGATGTGGCCCAGAATCTTGTTTATGAGGACTGTGGCTTTTTTCTAGCGTGTTACTCAAGCGTTGCGAGTTTTTGAATTGTTGCACTTTCAGACAGGAAACAGCTGTTGCAAGACAGGAAGTAAGGGGTGCAGGTCTCAGGTCAGGACACAATTGACTATTCTGTGGCAAACAGAATGGGTTCAGACAATAGGACCCCGAGGAATTGTGTGCCATCTTCAGGCGTTCTTGCTGTTTTGCATTTGGTTTGTTCTGGCCCGTGTTTTTCCTCTGGGATCTTAAATGCAAGGCTTCCTTCCCTCCGCGATGGCCTTCTCTCTGCTCTTTAAGAGCATCCCTTCCTGTGAAATCTCCCTTTGTTAAGCACTCTTATCTGACTCTGTCTGGTACAGAAAACAACTTTGAGGAGATCAGCAGAAGAAACAGTTGGTCCTCAAGCACATTACCAGCTGTTTCAAAAGGTAATGCGCCCCTCTGACAAAGCACAATAGTTACAAAACCACACTGCATATACACATACATATGCAATATATTCATTAATGGTAGGGCTGGCAATTTCAGAGAGGATAGTAATAGCAAACTAACTTTAAAAGCCACACCCATGAACACACACACACTGTCCACAGAGGATACACATTTATATAAATAGATTTACAACACTTTACTTAGTGATTGATATCAGAATGTCAAGAGACTTTCAACCAACATAAATGATTTTAAAAAAAAAAAAAAAATCACCTGCTCTGCCTTTAACAAACACACAGAATAACATTGTTTTAAATTACAGGTTCTCCAACTGAACATCAGCACAACACCAGAATTACAGAACCTCCACCCAGACCTCCACAAGGTTGATATTGTTACTCTTTCATTCAAAACTCAATGAGCTTTCATCCTGTTTTTAAAGCCCATCATAATGCATTCTATTCTACTGTATGTTTGCAGACCCCTACCAAGCATTAGGTCCCATCAGCAGCCGCCTTGCAAATCCAGGTAAGAACTTAATTATTAGACAGTTTATCAGTGTCAAATGATCAACAAATGTGGCCTTTTTCCAAGTAGATATAAAAGTTAAATTTGACAAACCCTAATTTACATCATAACTTTGAAACGCATGCTGTTTGATTTCATTAAATAACAATTAAACATACATACACTAGCAAAAATGTCCAACAAATTGAGGCCTGATGGCCTTAAAAAACAGAAAAAACAAACAAGCACATCATAATTAGTATGACTGTTTGCCCGACCTTCTTCACACAGAAACGAAACCATTCCACAAGATCCGATCGACCAAACAAAATTCTAAGCATCTGCCCGTCACCAGCACTGACAGGACTGTGGGTAGGTGCCTGACCGACCCACATTCTGTTTCTGTATCTGTACAGTGAAAAGGTCACATTTGGAGACATTATAACCATTTCACCTGCTTCAGTTTTCCATGTACATCACAGTATCTGCTTCCGTTTGCTAGCATCATTTGACACTGCTGGTTTTCACACAGGCTCAGGTCAGATCCAGCTCTGGCAGTTCCTGCTGGAGCTTCTGTCTGACAGCAACAACTCCACCATCATTACCTGGGAGGGAACCAACGGCGAGTTCAAGATGACCGACCCGGACGAGGTGGCCAAGCGCTGGGGGGAGAGAAAAAGCAAACCCAACATGAACTACGACAAGCTGAGTCGGGCCCTTCGCTACTACTATGACAAGAACATCATGACCAAGGTACACGGCAAGCGCTACGCGTACAAATTCGATTTCCAGGGCATTTCCCAAGCCCACCAGAACCACCCTCCGGAAGGTGGCATGGTCAAGTACCAGGCTGAAGTTCCATATGTGCAGACGTACCACAATCACCAGCCAAAAATGAACTTCATGGGCACTCATTCAGCCCCGATGCCTGTTTCCACTGGGAATTTTTTTGGCCCTCCTACCACTTACTGGAACTCCACGACCGGGGTGGTGTATCCTAGCTCGCCCATGCCACGACACACTGGCACTCATTCCCATTTGAACTCGTATTACTAACCAAAAGCCTGACCAGTCGTGAAGCCTTATATCAGATCGTATGTATGGATTTCATACTGATGTTTCCTGGCTCATTCAACACTTGACTTTCAACATGGTTGTTGAAATGAGCCACGTTGGTGGATTGGGTGGAAAAGGCAACCTTTGAGGGATTCATATCAAATGCCAGATCTAGACAGTTTAAACCTCCTGTAGCAGTCACGAGTTCTCCATCCAGTCATGTTTTTGTACAGTATATGCATATCAAATAGCTGCACTTCAGTGCTTAATTGTAAATATGTCTTGCGTGTTACATAAAAGGCTTTAAAAAGACCACATGTATTCATCTCTAATGTTTTACATGTAATATGATTTTTGTATGCAAGTTTTTTGTACAGACTTTAACCAAATAACATCCCTGTCATAACTGTAACACTGTATTTCAAACCAATAAAAAACATGTAGCTCAAAGTATTTTGTTTGATTATTGTTCTCTTATAAAAACTACATTACCCATAAACCCCTTGTCACAAAAACTAGACCTACTGGATTAAACGTTCCCTTTTCGGCGTGAAGCACTTATACGTACATAATGTCCAGTAACATCTTTGCTAAGAAAAGTACCTTATTACACGCAGTGAACAAGCCAAATGTGACTGACAAAAAACAACTGCCTAAAATGATTAAGGATGAAGAACAACACGTGAGCACACTCATGTAGCTGCTAGAACCATCTCACTCCACTTACAGGTAGAAGGAACCATCTTTAAACCATGTAGACAGAACCAATTTATTTTCATGCACCAACAACTGTTCAGCATGCTTACATCAGAAATCTTACACAGACAATAATTCAGCCTTTAAATTCTGTTAAATTCTGATGAATCTTTCGTGAGCACTTAACCTCATCATAAAAAACAAATCCTTTCCCTTCATTTCCTATCCCTCTTCCCTTTAAATCTCTCCCTTGTTGTAGAATATGATACTCTGAGCACTGTCTGAAACTTGTATTGTGAGCACTTATTGTGTCTAGTTGCCTCTTCAGTTTGACTCGCTTGTTGTATTCCGCACTTGTAAGTCGCTTTGGATAAAAGCGTCTGCCAAATGAATAAATGTAAATGTAAATGAATACTTCATCTCTGCACTTTTAAATATTTACTTACCCGCCTTCCGTGCAAAATACACGTACCCCTTAATACATGCCCCTAAAATAACAAATACAATAGTGGTAAATAACTACATTTGTATACAAAAGGTTCTTTGTAGTGGATAAAGGTTCCTTAGACTATCAAAAGGTAAGAAAGAAATGGTTCTGTCAAGAACCTTTGACTAAATAGCTCTTTGTGAAACCATAAATGGTTCTTCTATGGTATCGCTGTGAAGAACACCTGCTTTTTTTTTTTATTTCTTTTTAAGAGTAATTATCTTAATCTTAACATGTAAAGAACAAAGAAATGAAGTGTACTGTACCGCAGTACACACTGTATGACTTGCTTTTTGTCCCAGAGACTTAGTACGCTCATGAAATTCAATAAAGCAAACAGGTCTTTAAAGAAAATGTCAAGAAAAGCTGCAACTGAGACATCAAAGAAAAACTTACCCAAATGACAGTCATATCAAAATATATCAAAACTTCAAGACAGGAAAACAGAAGAGCATTCATTACCATGATGAGCTCCAGTCCTAGAAGAACAGGAAGTGCTAAACGTACATTGATTAAAATGGCATGTCCACTGTCCATATTCAATGTACGAAACCTTTTATTTGCAATCTGGACATTTACAGCTTGAAACTTGTGTATGTTGACAAATTGTGGATATTTTCAGGACATATCACAAATCATCAGTTACAAAATGAATTGTTGAGCCTTCAACATAAGCCAAAGATCAGAAAACAACTGTTACTAAAGCATCATCCAAACATGACCTTCAATGAAGCTGTGAAAAGCTAAATAAAAAGAGAAACATGGAAATTTATCTCTAAAGTGAATGTGCATTCATGTGCAATTGAAAAATCCATTTAATGGTCAATTGAAATACATTATTACCATTTCATGTGCAATTAACTCAAATCAAATGTTTCGACTGTTGGACTATGGCATCGTCTTTGTTTAGTCCAATCCAAACACCTCCTCAAATATTCTGCGCGGCTCAACAAATTCCACCAGACCCAAACCCGTCACATACTGATGAGGTCCAGTATCAGGTGCCAGTGTGGTTGTAATCTGGACCACACCTGTATCCACCTCACTTGGTGTGAATGGAGTTGCTGTTTGCTCTTCATCTACAAGGTTCAAATCAGGCTCCATACTCCAGACCTCACTGCTGATCACCTTGCTGGTCACTGTATACAGATGAAACCAAAGAGAGCTACGACTATCTATCATTAAATCAGACTAAACAATTACATCTCAGTGATGTGATGTGATTAAACTTTGTAGGCATTATGACATTTACCCACAATGCAATGTTATGAAAATAATCATGCATACAAACATTATTTGCACCTTATCAAAACCAACTGACCTTAATAACATCAAAAACATTTGTAGAACAACTTAAAGATTCTTACCAGACAGGTCAGAAGGCAAACACCTGGACTCGCAGCAGAAGCAAACAGTATTTGCACCGTGTAATTCTTCCCATCTGATGAAAGGACACATACATTGACTTGGTCTTGGTACAAATTCAGTTCTGAAAATCCTCCAAACACTTTAACAGAACTCAATGTACTGTTTTGTTTCCTGATTGTAGGTGCACGACTTTGAGCTTGATGTTGGATTTATACTTCCGACAGATATTTCACAATGCATGTACAGATCCTGAAGAAAAAAACAGGAAAGTTCAACAACCTGAACAAATGGGCATGATAAACTTCCACTGATTTTGTTTATTCTGGCAATTCAAATTGTTAAAAATGACATGCTCTCTTTAATAATGTATATACAATGACATAGCTGATATGGGTTAGTTACATAGCCATTTTGGGTTAGTTTACCTTTCCCACCATTCCACGGAACAGAAATGCATCCAAAGAAAACTGCACAATATTCCTCTGCCCACTTTGTATAAATCTGGACCACCTGCTGCTCTTGCTATCAGTCATGCACCTGAAATGACAAACACGCTTTTAAAAAACAGGCGCTACCAAAGATTCTTCACAGCGATGCCATAGAAGAATCACATTTGGTTCCCCAAAGAACCATTCAAAGGTTCTTAAAAGAATGATTTCCTTATTACCTTTTTATAGCTTAAAGAACCTTTTTCACTACACAAGAAACTTGTAAACCAAATGCTGTATTGATCTCCTAAAGGTTCTCCATGGTACCACACAGCCAAAATGATTCTTCTATGGCATTATGCAGCACCTTTTTCAGAAGTGAGAGCATACAGCAGATGTTCTGACCATTAAGGGGCAACAGTTTCAACACTACATGGACAAATAAAACTTTACCCATGGTTTTCTATTACTGTAAATCGCGGCTTGGACAAATGAGAACTGTTGATAGTCACGTAACAGGAATCCACATAAAGTCTCTCATCCTCCGCAAGAGGGGGACCATCTGCCTGAAAATACATGGGGTGACCGATGGTATAAGCTTCAGTGGGGGACAACCTTCTCCACAGAGCTGGATGGTGATTAGAAAAGAGTAGATTAATGACCAAAATGGAGTTAGGGTTGTGAAATTCTGTGAGTTTTGGAAATTGAATGATGGCACAGTAATCAAACATGACTTACCATCACGAGGGGTAAGTACAACACTGTCCACTGTTTTCAGGGCCCTAAAATAGTCCTGAAATTCAACGTGTGGCGTGAAACCAATTTTGTACGAGTAATGATACCTGGAACGAGATTTCGTTAGATTGCTGGAGAACTTGGAGAAGCTCAAGAGAGCCACAGAAACGTCTGTGAGGCACACCACACGTCACCTGTTGAAGTGACACTCGGTTCTGACCGAGAACGGCTCTGCATGGCGGACCGGCCCAGCAGGCCTCACTGGAGAGAAGTGCAGCGTGTTGGAGTAAGTGACTCTGTTCTCCAGCATCTGCATTTGAGAAGAGAAAGATTATTTACCAGCTCAAAGTCTTTCCACACCGTTGACGTCACGGACTCGCCTGCCTCTCACTGCCACACCCATCCACGTCATAAAGGAAGACGTGGTGCTTCTCGGTGCTCTTGCTGACGTCACACGTCCCGAGTTTCAGCGCGGCCCGAGCGCCGCCCGGTCCCAAAACCCGCCGGTTCACCTTCACGATCATTTTCCTCCCGTAACACGCGACGCCGACCGGACGCGCGCGACGCGCGGACGCGGGCGTCGCGACGCGAGGGACGAGCAGCTTCCGCGCGTCCGCGGGGAGGCGCTCGCGACCCGATCCGCGCGCGGGAGAAAATCGCCTCTTGTCCAGCAGAGGAAGTCTGGAGTGAAGGAAAACGGGAAGCTGCAGGAAGGGCGCGACGACGGTTGCGCGGTGAACGTCGTCGAAACGTTCGTGCAACGTTGAGATCGAGCCGAACGCGCAGAAAAGCAAGAAAACGCACGCTGGCGACAAACAGGGCGACATGTCTCCAAACAGCACCCACGAAATCATATAAATAAATAAACACAAATAAATATAAATAAATATAAATATGAATGTGTATATAACCAACACAAGGAGAGACGATCTCACCACAGCAGCGTTTGGTAACTGAATCCGGGAGTAATTGGCGCAGCTGTAGTCTCAATTAATCAGCCATCGTGACGACACAGGTCACGTGACTGATGACGATTTACAGCCCAGTGAAAGTCGCCAAACAAGCGCCGAATGTTGCGTTGTTGTGCGCATGCGCACATGGACACGTGGTTTGGGACCCTTTTAGCTCCTCCCCACGACAAAGCGCGTCTACACTGAACACACACACACACACACACACACACACACACACACACACTCACACACACACACTCACACACACACACACTCACACACACACACACACACACTCACACACACACACACACACACACACACATTCTCACACACACACACTCACACACACACACACACACACACTCACACACACTCACACACTCTCACACAACACACACACACACACACACACACACACACACTCACACACACACACACACACACACACACACACACACACTCACACACACACACACACACACACACACACACACACACACACACACACACACACTCACACACACACACACACACTCACACACACTCACACACACACACACACACTCACACACACACACACACACACACACACACACACACACACACACACACACACACACACACACACACACACACACACACACTCACACACACACACACACTCACACACACACACACACACACACACACACACACACACACACACACACACACACACACACACACTCACACACACACACACTCACACACACACACACACACACACATTCACACACACACACACACACACTCTCTCACACACACACACACACTCATCACACACACACACACACACACACACTCATCACACACTCACACATCATCACACACACACACTATCACACACACACTCACTCCTCACAACACTCTCTCACACACACACACTCACTCTCTCACACACACACACTCATCACACACCACACACACACACACTCTCACACACACACACACTCATCACACACACACACACACTCACACACACTCATCACACACACACACACACACTCATCACACACACACACACACTCACTCTCTCTCACACACACACACACACACACACACACACACACACACACACACACACACACACACACTCATCACACACACACTCACACACACTCACCACACACTCTCACAGACACACACACTCACAGACACACACACTCACAGACACACACACTCACAGACACACACACACTCTCACACAGACACAAACACTATCACACACACACTCACTCAAACACACTCGCAGACACACACACACTCACACAAACACACTCACACAAACACGCACACACACTCTCACACTCACTCTCACACACTCGCACACTCACTCGCACACTCACACACACTCACTCGCACACACACACTTACTTGCACACACACACACACTCACTCACTCACTCAGACACAGTTGCGTTTTTGAAATGTTGTGATGAGTTATTTTTTACCCAGAGAGCGAGAGATTTTAAATTATGATCTCCAGCATCGTTTTAATTTAATTCTCATTTTTTTAAGTGATGGTGTGATGTATTATCTGTGAGTTTTACCCTCTGAATATTTACTCACGCATTAAAGAGGTCACATAACATGGAAAGAAATGATCAAAAACGAACATCAGCATTCAATATTCATAAATTGTCATGCAAATAAAGATTCATTTTTTTAAAAAATTCAAAATCATAAAACAGATTTTGTTTATTCAAAGAATGTCATTATGCATGATTGTGAATTAGGCTAAATCCATAAACATGACACTGAGTTTTGCCTGCTCCACAGACGCAACAGCAAAGGAGAGTCCATCAAAGACCTAAAACAGAAATAACATCTGAAGGGGCTGTTATAAAATGGTTGCTGAATAAATTAAAGGTGTATGAAGACAATGGTCATACCTTCAAGAGATTTCAAACAACCTGAATTAACCCAGAAGAAAGTTCCTCTATTTTTAATGTGCATCTTCATTCCACTCTGCTGGTTCTTGTTTGGAATTTAAAAACAACTCTTCATCAATCACCATTTGCGACGGTATTGTACTTTGTACCTCCATGTTCTTCTCCAGATCTTCAGACTGCTTTTCTTCTGTGGACATGTGACCGACTTCTTTTGGTTCGCTCTTATTGGATCTTCTGTCATCGTTAGTGTTCTCCAACGATTCTTTTAAGAACTGAACATTGAACTTTTCAACAATGTCAGTTTTAATGGTGCTCTCCAACGTTCCTGCATCTGTATTGACACTCTTTTTCGTTTGTTCTCCTAAAAACATCACTTTTCCAGAACGACCTGCAACTTCCTCCTGAAACTCTGTGATAGTCGCCTCTGTACCAACAATGACTTCAGTCTCTTCATCTCCATAATTTACTAGCATCTCTTTGTTTTTCTCTTTTGGTTCCATTTGTTCTTCAGTAGCAGTGACAATCTCCTCTGCATAATCATCCTCTTCATCGATTTCTTGTGCGCTTTTAAACTTCACTTCCTTTGTGTTGTTCTGAGCACTGATCCATCCTTCCTTGTGCTGGATAATGGATTGTTCAGTCTTGTTCAAAATCCAGGATTTGCTTGTAACCAGAGATTGTGTCACATGAGACGAAGAAGCTGATAAACAGGCAAAACAAAACTGAAATTAAGCTGTGTGAAACAACTTTATATACTTTATAACTTAATACCAGTTTATTTTTGGACTTTTTTGGTTTACCAGTAGATTCAGCTTTACATGTGGCTTCACAACAAGCACAAACGGATGCATCCGTGTACAGTTCCTCCCACCTGTTGACAGAATCAGAACAGAGACTGAATCGAGCTCTTCTGCAGGTACTGACTGTAGCACAACTGTGTGAAATGCACTTAAGCACCTCCTCTCCACACTGTTATATGTGCAGGACTTTGCTGTGGCACTTGCAGAGGTTTTGTGAACTGATACTTTGCAATGCAGGTGGAAGTACTGAGAAGAATGAGGAAAAACGCAATTAAGACGCAGTGACAACACACTCTACTGATCAACATACATACATACACGTTCTCTTATGTTACTGGGCAACAACAGTGGAAATGGTTCTAAATATTCCAAATCGACAGTCAAGGGTTCAACGTTTATGTCTATAAATAAACTGATGTATGAATGAAAACAATACCATGCCAGTAACTTGTGGGAGTAAAAAGGCATCAACTGAAAACTTTATAAAGTTTGATTCTCTCTGGAGGAAGCGGGACAGACTTCCATGTCTTCTGCTGTCCTCCATACACCTGAAATCACAGGTATTTGTTAGATATTTTTGTTTTTTTCTATTACTTTGCAGTTAAACTATCCAAAAAGTATCTCTGTTAAATAAAAACAGAATAACTTGCCCAAAATTCTGAATAACGCTGTGTTGTGGAGTTGAGTTTGGGTCTTTAGAAGCTGTAGCATAACAGGAGTCCACAAAAACTCTTTCCTTCTCAGATGCATGAGCAGCAGAGACTTCAAAATACATGGTCTCTCCGAGCATAACACTGTCATTTTCCTTGAGTATTTCCCATCGTTCTGTGAGTTCACACACAATTTAACAGACAAATGGCCATCACACCAGCACATGAGGTCAAACAAAACAGGAAATTATACAGAGCGAGAGGAAAAGCTTACCATTACACACAGAAACGGTGAACTTGACCCTGCTTTTAAAAGTCTTCTGAAACATGTGTTCCCTTATCACAGGCAGAAAGCCCATTTTATAGGAATAATGAAATCTAGAATTTGAAAAAGATGTAATGGATTATGTTTTAAAGTCCAGAAGTCTCTTGGGATTTGTGTGTTACCTGTTGTATAGGCACTGGATGTTTAAGGAAAGTGGGACGGCTCTGATTACTGCTCCCTGAGGCTCTGGGGTGTATCGTACAGTGTTGGAATACAGGATCTGGTCATTCACCATCTGAAGAAGGCCAAACTTTGTAATTCACAGTAAAAATAACGCATTTTAAGACATTAGGACGGTGCAGTAAAACGGTAACGTTTGTTAACATTTTAGCGGCCAATGTGGTGGTGGTCTTGTATTGGTGGTCCTATTTTTCTAGGCCACTGAAGGAACTGAATCTTCAGCTCAGGTAGAGTCAGGTTATGGTCTGTCCAGCCATGTTAAAGCTACAGTCTGTAACTTTCGCCTCTCTCTCTGCTTAAAACATAAAGTTTCAGGTTATTTAAACGTGCTTTTCATTACACATGTTAAAATGCAAAGTTAAGGACATCCTTTTAGATCACTGATCTGTCATGTACCTGCCCAGTCACTTTTTTTAAGCAAAAAGTTAAAGATCGCAGCTTTAAGTACAGCACATCATGTCAAATCGTTGCTTTAGTTTTGGAAATGACTTGTCAAACGTTGAGCTTGTGACTGCTTACCGTCAATGAGCTTCCGCACTCATTGAGCTCGTAATGGAAATATATGAAGCTGCCGTCGGTGCGCGACGCAGAACAAGTTCCCATCCGAAAGAAAGACGATGAACTTCTGAAGCCCAGAAACCGCTTATTCACCCGCACCGAGACCTTACGGTACCCGCACCAGACCTCCACACCGCGCGTATTGCGCACTGGGGACACTTGGATACGCCGAGGGTGCGCTTGGGGAATCAGAAGGCTGCTCGCAATGTTTGGGAAGCGTCTTCTCCCGGACAAAGGTCTGAACAGCTCCTTATCAACCAGAGGAGCTGGAACATGCTGGAACATTGGGAAAACGTGATAAGGATGGCTTGTTATGAATTCATCTCCTGTCCACGGCCTGAGCGCCCCTGGCACGGGTGGCACGGGTGGCACGGGAAGGACTTTCTGCTCCGTGGAGATGAGGTTTTCTGGACGTTCTCCCGGCTCGACTGTGTAAGATCTGACCGTGTACAGCAACGCAAGAAGAAACAAACGACCGGTGCGCCCCATCATGACGCTCACCACGGCGAAGGAAACGGGCGAAAGGACGCGCCCGGCGGACACCTGTTGAGTGGTGACGTCAAGCGTAATCACGCGCCTCGGGCGCGCGCCTCCAGCACGCGCAGCTGGTTCTGGGTCACAGCAATGATGTATTGGTCTGCTGGTGCACCATCACTTGCTGGTGCACACTTTTAAGTAAACCCTAAACCAAACAGCATGTGGAAATAGTGCATGGGAAGAGACTTGCACATTTGTGAGTTCACTGCCAAAATGTGACTTGCATTATAAGCAAGTGAACTATTCAGGATCATGTCATGCAAAAACGTCCTACAAGGGGACCTCGATGTATAATAATACATGTGATGTTTACAAAGTGCTAAATCTCTGTGAATTCGTGTATAAAGACCGGCTACATCTCATTTATTATACCTAAATATGTATGTTTATGCAGGCTGAAAATAACCAATAGGTCAGCTCTGTGTCTAATTCAGATCTACTTACATTTCATGTAGAATGAAGGTAGAAATCTATACCAGGTCCTATATAATTAGAGCTTTAAAAACATTTCATTTAATACTCCTCCACTTACACAGAGGTCTTGTGTGTGAGGCTTTTCACAATTTATTGAGGTGCCAGAGCAACAATTTGTTCTGAATAGTGAGGGGGGAGAAATATATATAATATATTACTAATATATATATTACTATACATTACTAATATATATATATATATTATTATATTTCCTATATTCTTATATAATGAGCAGACACAAAAATCTGTATGTGTTACAAGCAGCCCGGAAACATCTGCATTTTCAAAGTTTATCAGTGCTCACTATTTCTGACAGTGCATGTGAGTGCGACAAACTGATCTGGTGACGTCTTCTAAACATAACAAAGATTAGAGGACCTACAGAGGCAACTGTCCCTTTAATAGAGAAACCAAAACTGATGATGTCATAATACTTCAGACAGTATGTTCTCATGATGGATGATGTCGAAAAAAATGACAAAGTAAAGAAGCCAGTGCGGCCAATTACAAGTTTTAACTGGTTATTAAGAACATAAATGACAGCAGTCATCAATCACTGATCTGAGCAGAATAAGGTAGTTTGCAGGTCCTGTCGTCTTAAAGGTTGCAGGTTCGAATCCCAGTCATTAGAATTAACCTTGAAAATGACATTTCACCCTAACATTGCTTTAATGTTAACTGGAGGATGCATGAATGCTATGTACACAGATTACAATGGATGATGTCATCAGTTAATGAAATATATGGTATTGGTCAGTCATACTGAAGCTTGCTTCCAATATGAAGGTTTCACATGGTTTTGAATTGTAGTAGATTTCTACACAGTTGCATGAGGCTTGAATTTTAGCTATACATATAATAAACCTTGATCAAGCTCCTAGAATCGTCTTCTGTTCAGTTTTGTCCAGTGGCTGACCAATAAATCGAGGCACTTGTTTAATACCATGTTTCCGTTACATAATATAAACGTCAAGCTTTAACCTGTACCAAGAAAGAAAGCAAACAAAAAACAGCAGAAAACAGATTCTTTTTTTCTCTTTTTTCCTTGTTAAATAGTAATAAATACATGAGATGCAGTGGTTTATTTGTCACTTTTCTGAAGCAAGAGGGTTAAAAAGTTTTCGTTTTTATTTATTTATTTATTCATTTATTTATTTATCTGTCTGTTTTCTTTAGCAGCAATCCGAACATGGTTGAGAGTGGAGATAGCAGCCGAGAGAGTAATTCACTTTTTTGACTTGATGGCAAAACAGCACTCACAGAGTGTTGTGAAGGAGGAAGTTGGGGGTATAAAGACAGGAGAGAACAGAACATGAGAGGCAGGATGTGAAGTCAGAGTGGGAGGGGCCGCAGTCAGGAGGGCACGAAAGTGTCCCTTCATAGTGAAGTACTCCACCCTCCTGCTAAATCTCGCCCCGGACTCTTCCTTCAAACAGAAACATGGGATAAGAAAGAAAACGAGAGAGAAAGACAGAGAGCGAGCTACAGTAAGATTTGGCTTAGCATATCCAGAGTTAATACAAATGTGTTAACGCGTTCATTAAGTTTCTGTCCAAAACAAAGGGGGATAGAAAAGCAAGAGAAAGAGACAAAATCAAGAGTGAGAGGTGAGAAAGTCTAGTGAGATGGTGAGAAGGCAGACTATTTTGTTTGAAACGAACAACAGGGAAGCATTTTGGTTTTCCTTCTGGCAAAATGTTTTGATGTTTTTCAAGACTTTCCTGTATCATTTCCTCCTTTAAAGTGAAGTTGAGTTCCGTTCCCCACTCCTGGTGAAAGCGGCCCGCGGGTCAGCCTCCTCCTCCGCCTGGTAGTTGGTTTTTCTCACTGTTGTGGTGACTAGAGAGTTTCTGTCATTTGCTTTATTTCATTCGTAGGATTCATTTCATAGTTTGAGATAAGCCAGTGTGTCAAGCGAGATAAAGATTGGAAACTTTAAAAAAAAGTAACAAAACTGTGTGTGTGTGTCTGTGTGTATGTTTGTCAGTATGTGGGTGGGTGTGATATACTCAAGAAGCAAACGAAAACAGAAACAAACAAAACAGGAAAAAACCTCCAAGACAGTTTGCTTGTTGTTTTCAATGCATAAATGGCATCTGACCCTCCAAAAGTAAAACAAAATAAACAACAAACAAATGTATAAATAAAACATGGAATAAATAAACCCAGAGGAAATACCCACCTCTCAATTTAGATTTGCTTTCTAGCCCTCTCCTACATCTCTCCTGTATGTAGTGATTTTTAATAAATTAAAAATGTACAATTACGGCAAGATTTAAGGAAAAACTAAATTAAGGGAACTCTCTCCTGCTGTGGCGTCTTGACAAACACATTCAATTTTTTTCAATCCAAAACTCTCCCCTCAAAAACAAACAAACAAAATAAAAATCTTTTGCTGCTAACCTGTTCTCAAATCACATAAAATCAACATAACAATGGTGAAAACAAACTTTCCAAAACCTTCTGTTCCAACTACTTCACCCGCCGCGCTTCTCCTTCAATTAAAGAAAAACAAACGATCAGGAAATTAAAGGATAAAAACAAGGTTTCAAATCATCCCATTCGTGCCCTCCCTTGACCTTCACCCCATGCAAAACCAAACGAAACCAAAACAAAAACCGACCGTTTGATATTTCACAAGTTTTCTCTGCGGTTCTGTTATGTGTGGCCATGTGTGTTTTATGTTTACTACGTGTCGCGCGCTTGTGTGTGTGTACGTGTGTCGTTTTTGTCACTGTTACGTTTTCGTTAAAATTTTTGTATGGCTTTTGGAATTTGTTCAAGATTTATCAAGAGTTGGCTGCACTCTGGCCGCTCCCACTTCCGCACACTGCCATCATGGCCGATTCCTCGGAATCCGGCCGCCCCCCAGCTCCCCCGACTCCTCTGGGCGGGGGCCCCCCGGTGAGCATACCCCCCACTCCCACGCTTCCCTGGGCCGGGTTATTATTGTTGTTACTGCCGGCGTAGCACGGAGGGATGTATCCCAAACCGGAGGCAGCGACCATGCTGTCCTGGGAGGCCGGGGCCTGCGGCAACTGTTGCTGAGAAGCAGAAGGGGGTTGCTGGGGGGCCATGACTGTCCTAGTCCGAAAGGCAGAGAGGCCCAGGTGAAGATTGGAGGAGCCGTACTGACTGGAGTCCAAGCTCGACGGGGGCGGCTGCATGATGGAAGACTGACCCAGATGGTGGTGGTGGGTGAGGCTGAGCTCGATGCTGTCCTGCATCTGTGGGGAAGAGACGGGGCCCTGCTGGCCCTGCGAGGTCTGGCCCTGCGGCTGGTTCTGCTGCTGCTGCTGCCGGAGCTGTCTGCCGTTGCTATGGTGACTGCCGTAGATGGGGTGGGGATGGTGCGGCTCCATCATGCCCCCCACATTGCCCAGGAAGTGGCGCGAGTGCTGCGAGGCTGCCGGCTTGTGCAGCAGCAGCTGGGGGTAAGATGAGTCGCTGCTACTGTTGGACAGCTGACCCATGCTGCTGTCCCCTCCAGGCCAGATGCGCAACTGCTGCTGAGATGGAGCCTGGAGAGAGAGCGAGAGAGAGAGAGAGAGAGAGAGAAATAAGAGCCAGCTTAGTGACTGGTGTCAGATTTGTTGTTGATCCAATCAGAAACCTTCATAAGAATGAACATTTTCACAACAGTTTAAACTATTTTAATACAGTTTAAACCAACAAACAAATGGCTACTATAGGTAATCCATAGAAACCACAAATTTACCATGGTTTTACTACAGCAACCATAGAATCACCATGATATTTGTAACAATTTGTAGGCGCATACTATAAAACATGCTTACTATGTTTTTACTATAATAAAACCATGGTAAATTTTTGTAAAAGACTTTGAGGTCGTTTCTACCTATGAATCATTGTGAGTTTGTGAGCTCATATATACAATTAAAAATTTTCCCATTTCTACTGCACTTTGCAGCTTTACAGAACACATTTTACTACAGGAAAATTACACAACACTATTTTTAAGAAATAAGTAAAAATTTTAGTGAGGAAACTAAAGGCAAGTGAAAGAATCTGAATCAGGCTTCAACAGGATCGTTGCAGTATGAATGATGTAGCTGTCGGGGGACTCACCTGCGGACTCTGCATCTCGTAGTCTGTGTGAGTGACGGCGCTGTTGTAATACCGGTTGCTGTACCGGTAATTCCGGTTGTCATTGGAAGAACCGCTGGATCCACCTGGTTGCCGTGACAAAGAACACGTCAAGTGACATAAACATTCCGTTTCACTTTCCATCGGTAACAGGTTGCCATGGCGACTACGGCCGCGTGCTTACCAGAGCTGGAGACGGAGCTGGTGGTGGAGGTGGAGTGGCTGTGGTCCATGGCAGGGCTGGTGGAGGTGGAGCTGCTGGTGTTGGTGCCCTCGTCGGTCGTCTTCTTGAAGAAGTTGTGCTGCAGCGCGTAAAAGGGCGTGATGCGCGTCTTAGGGTCGTAGTCCAGCATGCGCAGGATCAGGTCCTTGAACTTTAGGTAGTCGCAGGGGGCGTGGCCCTGTTCTCCAGCTCGCCTCCCCCCTGGACCTCCTGTCTCCACCCCCAGAATCTCGTGCAGTCGCCGTGTGGCAGGCGGTTTATATTCCTGAGTGATGGAAGAATACGGAAAACAGAAGAAGAGAAGCAATGAGAACAAAAGAAATCAAAATCACATCACATTTGCAGCAGTTCAGATGTTGTTATTACTTAAACCAGCGTTTATCACTCCTTTCCCCAAAAGTTTAAAAACATAATAGCACACTAGCCAAACTGTAACCCTCATTTATGATGAATACATTCATAAATCTACTAAAATTAGATAATATTATTACTTAAATACTCATCATTACTTAAAAGTCACCATGAAATGAAATCACAACCCATTTAATAAAGTGCTGTATTTCTGAATGAATCTGAATATTCAAGCAGAATATGTATCATCCAGAATATATATTATCACCATTAAACTGTTATGTTAATGATTTCAGAGAGGCTGATCAAAAAAGCCAAAAACAGCCTGAATATCTGAAAAAAGATTACAAAGACTTTTCTTTTATAATAATGTGCCCAATACAATCAAGATGATGTATAATAAAGTATATTTTGATTTCATGTTGACCTTAGTTTAACAGAAAACAAATCATTCATGAATCATGAATTGTGAACAGGGACTAAAGGTGAGATGTGTCTGTGATTTTGTTGAAGTAATGATATTAACACAGAAGCCTACAGTGTATTGTTGTATTGTTCCATAAATACTATAAAAAACTTAAAATACACTAACACCTACACTGTAATAATAATATAAAGTGTTTAAGCATTTAAAACATTTTTTCTTTCTTGCACACAAAGGTACAGAGGTACAAAATGTGTGCTGGAGTATTTGAGGTGAGATCTGGATGAGCTGTCAGGAAGTGACAGACATTAATCCTGAGAAACAAAGTGTATTAAAACCTCATCCAGACCTTTACCCTCCACCTGCTGTCACCTGTGAATTTTAATCTGTGCCCTCACACTCACACATGTACAGCTATCTTTATGAGGACATTCATTCACACAATACAATATCTAACTCCTTAACCTAACCTTAACCATCACAACTAATTTTAACCTTAAACCCAATCTTAACCCTAAAACCAAGTCTTAACTCTCAGACAGCCCTTTAAAGAGTGTCAGAAAGTGAGGTTTAAAGACTGCAGTGTCTGCTTCAGGTGTTCAGATATAAAATGCGAGGTTATGGGAATGATGAAGGACAGTGATGTTGATGAAGAAGAAGGGGTTCTGCTGGGTTCTGGGTTCGATTGACCTCATGCCTCTGTAATCAGGGGCTGGTCAGCGGAGAGAGGAGGAGGTTGCTTAATTGGTAGAGCACAGCGCTAGCAACGGCAAGGTGATGGGTTTGATTCTCAGGGAACACACAACTGATAGTCCACACATATGGCGGAGTGTTCCTTCCTTTCACAGAATACTGTATTGACCACAAGTGTGCAGTCGTTTCACAACACTGTGGACAACAGAAGCATATTTAAGGCTTTGGTTGTGCTTCAATTTTTTATTCTGATTTAAACTTTTTTCTCCACCCTCCTCCACTTGGACCCTGGCTTTCCCTCTTCCCCTCTCTCTGAGGATAAGGTGGCATCGGGTGAGGTGACGGAGGGGTGGGGCTTTGGGAGGAGCATGAAGGTTAAGTAGAAGCAGAGTTTTACTCACGGAGGCTGAAGGATAAAGTACCTTCTTAATGTCCTTGTTCTTCTTGACGGTCCACAGGCCGTCGGACAGCTTGTCGAAGTACTTGCGTGCTTTAGGGGCCTGATCCAGCATATGGTTGGGCGGGACCCCAAGCACCTCCACTATTTTATTCATCTGGTCCACCTGAGAAAGACATACAGCACAGCGTCAGGGCAAGATCCCGGTGTGACTGCATTACAACTGACATATCAAGTGAGTGTCTGTATTTGCACTATATGTTTTAGATCAAGACATATTTTTAAATATTTAAATTTGTTTACGAACCCCTGGTCTGCTTTATTTATGAATTATTGTGTCTTTTAAAAGTGTCAAGTTAAATGTAGTTCAACTTTTGTTATGCATCGGACCAATCGTGTTAGCGTTAAACAATAGACCAATCAAGAAGAATTAAGATGGTGGGACAAACATCTTGACTGATACAAAGTTAGTAACAGTAAAATTGGTTTGCTACAATGTGCGTTTATAGCTTCTTTTTGACGATGCAGTAAGTGATTTGAGAAACAGTATTGACCTATCCACTTTGTTCTCCTATTTACACAGCCAGGACTATGTTTTTTGTCAATACATACACATAGAACAGACACCTAGTAAATGTTTACAAAATTGTTTGTCAAATTGTTTCTTAAAAAAAGTTTACTGCATCGTTAAGAGATGGATTACAGATAACTGGCAACAAGCCTGAGGCCTGTTTTGTTTGGTTTATATGAGCTGTACCTCATTGGAGCCACTGAAGAGCGGCTCACCCGTGTGCATCTCCACCAGGATACAGCCCAGGGACCACATGTCTATAGCCAGGTCATACGGCATGCCCAGCAACACCTCAGGTGAGCGGTAGAACCGACTCTGGATATACTGGTAAATCTGAAGAAAGAAGCAGCAGATAAAAGACATGAAGGATGCACAATTTACTATTAAAGGCAGGGTAGGCAATTTTATTCCAGAAACCTTTTTTGTTATGTTGGTTAAAAGTCTCTTCACATTCTGATGTGAAATGCTCTAAATATATTTATATACATTTGTATCTACTGTGAAAGGCACAGGACCATTAAATGTTTTCCAATCATTACATTCGGTCCGAATGCAATGATAGGATGTCCTACTTGCCTGTCAAACTATGTATGTGTTCATGTGTTGAAGGAGGTGTGGCTTTGGAGAACAAAGGGGGATCTTATGATTTTAAAGCTAGCTTGATATTGCTAGCCTCTCCGAAATTGCCTACACAACCTTTCATTCAATTGAATGCACTAAGCTCTCACAGTGACTGAATATATTTTCCTTTGTTCTCCTCTAGGGGGCAGCAGAAGCTGCCAGTTAAGGAGGGTGTAGCGCTGCCACTGCAAATCTATTCTGAAGCAGTGAAACCCATTTCAGCTCTGGGAAAGCCCCCTGGAATGTGCCATGAATGCAGTCCGACCTAGCTAAGACCACTGTTTTTATTTTCCCTCCCACAAACGCATGAAACAAATTCCGCATCTAATCTGTTCACCTCACATCAGCCGTGCCATAAAGAGTGCGAGTTTTCAGAAATCTGCGCTAGTTAACTAGCGGGTGTGACCTCATCTCAGCCTGCCGGTAATAAATATCGCAGCCAATAGGGCTGAGACGCAGTCTCACCCTTTGTCCTAGCTGACAGGAACTGCCAAAGTCCACAATCTTGATGGCACTGCGCTTGGGGTTGCACAGGAGGATGTTCTCGGGCTTGAGGTCGCAGTGGATGATGCTGAGCTCGGGCGTGGCCAGAAACAGCAGCGCCGTGCACAGCTGCTGAGCGAACTTGCGCGTCAGGTTGAGCGAGACGCCGCGGAAGTTGGTGTTGCGCAGGAGGTCGTACAGGTTGTAGGAGAGGAGCTCGAACACCAGGCACAGGTGGTTCCGGAACATGAAGTGCCTCTTTAAATGGACTGAAGAAAACAAACCACAGAGGTGTATTAACCTAAACAAAGTTCAAGATGTTTGGAGAAAAAAACAGACCTGAAATGTAAGCATGAGTCTAATGCAGAGTGACTGCCGTTTCTCGCTAGGGAAGGGAGTCAAGAGCCAGTTCTGTTAACAAAATAAATGATTGAAATGGATTTTTTTTGTCATGATTCATTCTGTTTACAGCGTTTAGATCTTAACCAAGCTTCTGCCATCTGAATGTGATGACAGAGGAAGATCGAACACATTAAACCTGGCAATTTCTCTATTGCATTGTTGATGCAGGTTGCATGCAATGGCAAACATAATGCGACCGTCTGATTTGCATGAGCCGGTTCCTGATGACTCGCACATGAGTCACAGACAAACTCACTGGTGTGCCTCATTCATTCAATGAATCAGTCAGAACTGTTACTGAATTAACTTTTGACTCAGTCACTAAACTGCAAGTCATATACTTCCATGTATCCAATATATGCTTTTGAATTGAAAAATGGAATTCTTAAAGAACTGGAATTCTGGAATGGACATGACTGGAACCAGTACTGTAAAATTCTTTGTGATTCTGACCCCATTGCTTGGGACTCTTGCATTCTGTTTAATTGTTCTGGATAGTTTGTACCTATGTAGTACTTCATCTCAGTGTCGTGTTTGTTCATGAGCTCTAGAAGCCGCAGCTCAATCTGGGCCTGGTTTAGGAAGGCTTTCTTGTTTTTGATGATCTTGATGGCCACCCACTCCTGCTCGTGGTGGTCGTAGGCTTTCACCACCTACACGTCAAGAGGAGCAAACATCAGTTCTCCAGTGCAATAGGCTTAACGACAGCATTTACAGTAGCAACTTATCTATCAGACTTAAAGTGACAGTTCACCCAAAAACTCAATTAATGACAGAATTTTCATTTTTGGGTACACTATCCCTTTAATTCCACATAAACACACAAATCCTTCCGTTTCTTGAATATTCAGTATAACGAATCATTATTTTTGCCATTCTTTTGGTCTATTGTGTATCAGCTAACCTGTCCGAAGGAGCCCTTGCCGATCAGCGAGTCGATCTCGTAGCGGTCTAGCCACTTCTCCCCATTTTTCACAATGTAATCATAGTTGTCGTCGTCGTAGCCGTCGTTGTACACCTTGCGCTCTTTTTTGGTGCTGGAGTCCTCAGGCGGAACCTGCTGGGCTCGTCGTTTCTTCTTTGTGTAATACACCTGTAGAGTGAAGCACACAGCATGCACTCAGGGATTCTGATGAAGGTTTACTATCTGCTGCCCTGTAGTACCCTCAGTACTTCCTGTCCAGGGTTCATAACCAGGGGCTCCTCAAAGAAGATACAGGCTACACAAACCTTTAGGCAATATATAGACGTTTCTTAAATATTTGAACAATTTCTAACAGTTAACGCCTGTTAAATGTTCAATCATGTAGTAATGTTGTTTTATGTTCTTAATGAAAGCTATTATAATGCGATATGACAAAATACAGCTTTATTTATAGTGATTCTAGTTCTGGGTGGGACCCTGCTCTATACTAAACAAGTAGTTTATATTACGTTTATAGTAACTTACTACAAGTTAATATAGTACGTTTATAAGTTATATGTTCTATGTATTATGCATTATACAATACTGTAACTACATACAAGCATGCTAATAAAGTTCTGTGTATTGAAACTGACACTACACAATCAATGTGGAGTTTTTAGGAATGGTGTTGGCTTACCTCATTGATGTGCTTGTATGTCTTGATGAGATCGACAGAGAGTTTTCGTAGCGGAGCGCTGGCGGGATCTCGGAAACTCGGTGGAATTCTCCTCTGCAGGATGGTCATATCTGACAGCACCTGAACCACCACAAGGACATTGTTCAGAAGAACAGCAAACGTTCCACAGCACAATACAGTAAACAAAATAGTAAAATAATCCTCATTCACTTCTGATTGCTTCTTTTAGAGATATCGTTTTGAATAGATTTTAGAAAATTTTAAATGAAATCAAAAGCCGAAGTGAACTAATAAAAAACTACAAGCTACTAACTTAATGTTTACACGTTTGGCAGACACTTTAATCCAAATGAGTGCATTCAAACCATAGATTTTATTAGGGATCGGAAACCACTACCTTAGTGTTGCTAACGCCATACTCTATCAGTTGAGCTTCAGGAAACATGTTCTGGGCTATCTTGGGTATCATAACAGCAAAAGATGGCTAGTTCCACACTGCTGCAGATGTGTTTATGGTGTAATGTATTTGTAGAGGAGAGTGTGTATGTGATACCTGCTGCTGGTCGGCCATGGAGTGGATGTTACTGAAGGAGGGGTGGCTGTGCTGGCTCGACATGGTTGGCTCAGCGGGGGAGAAGCCCAAGGCAGCAGGCTGGCAGAGGGTCGAGGAGGGGGGCTTGCATCCTGAGCTGCTTCCACCTTCAGAAAGAGAGAGAGAAAGAGAGAGAGAGAGAGAGGTGTCAGAAGATACATCACAAAGGGCAAGAAAATACTATAAAGATATACTGAAAAAATACTGAACTCTGTAGAATTTGAGCACACACACATATATATAAACTACAAGTACTTTGTATATATAACAAACTATAAGTACTTTTAGTAGCCTCTAGCTGAAAACTAATCTACCACCAGGTGAAATCAGAATTTAGGGATGATGGTTAAAGCTGCAATTCGTAACTTTTGCCTCTCTACCGCCATCTTAGTTTGACACATAAAATTGCAGGTTACTTCACATACTATTCATTACATGTCAAAGTCAAATGAAGCCAAACTGACATTTCCTGGGAAATCGGACCTGACAGCTCAAATTATAAACCATTATTATAAACTTACTGTTGGGAATCAGGGTAAGATAAGGAGATTACTGATCTGTCATGTTCAACTGATTTTTGTTCTTTTTTAACCAAAACGTTATGAATTGCAGCTTTAATGATAAGGTATCTTCTTATAAAGATTTTTCATTGGGAATTTTTCTGCATTAAAGACTGGATTAAAGTTGCATTAAAGTTTGCTGCTATATACCTTCAAGGTTTGAACACATTGAACACTATAATCTCTGGGTTATGGGAGAGACTGGGAGGCCAGCAGAGCTCTCCATGGTCCTGTGCTGTCATTGGTGCATTATTGATCTCATACATGTCAAATCAAGCCAAAATTACAGGTAGTGAATCACACCAATGCAGGTCCATGTTATATTTCACCCCAAAATCCAAATAAATAAAACGTATTTAAGTTTTCTTTAAAAATTTAGGACCATTATGATTTTTATTCTCAATGATTCTCCTTGTATTTCACTAAAACATTTCTGTAATGAAATCATTTGCTTTTATGAAAGTTAGCATGAATTAAAATACATAATAATAATATATAATAATAATAATATTTTATGTAATATTTATAATGTTGTGTAATGAAATGTAATTTGTTCTTGCATTATATTAACAAGAATTTGAAGAAAAAATTACAAAAAGAAGAAAATGGCAAAAAATTCAATGACTTAAAATGTATAGGGTTGCAAAGCTGGGGAATTCTGGAAATAGTAAAAGTTGGATTATTATGGAAATTCATGGGAATTAAAAGGAATTTACTGTCGATGTAAAATGTCGATAATTTTAACAAACTGTATCACATACAAATATAAAAATAAACACATTTGCTTCCTCCACATGACTCATGATCTGTGTGACATAATTCCCATACATCCCCATATCATTTTACAACCCTAAATATGTATATACATACACAAAAGATCCAGGGATCTTGATGCCGTCTGCCATCCCAAAATTGATAAACCGAAATTTTAACTGCAGGATGCAGTTTTTATTCACCCACAATAATCCACTCGAATGTTCCCATTCATGATGTAAAAAGGAAATATCAGATGTTTGGAGAGCAGGCGAGCATGTGCCAAGAATACAGTAATTAAGTAAGACTGCTGAGTGCGGAAGCAAGGATGTAAAGGTCTGACGGGCGGATATGAAATGGATGCGATATCGCCCAGCAAATGCTTTTATTGCCACTTTCAGGGCTGACAGGTGAGGAGTAATAGGGGTGAAATTTATCAGTGACACATTACAACCTGAAACAGCCTGGCGATCAATGGCCGTAGCTTAAACAAAGTGCAAAACGACACATCTGACCACCATCAATTCCAGAGAGTGATGGCGAACACTGATGTTACATGCCCACAGGAGACTCGCTGACAGGAAGTCTGCTTGGATGTACAGAGCGTTACATATCTCTAACTGGTTTCTTTCTGCTCCGTTGCATTTAATGCAACTGTTCAATCAATTCCCAAAAGCTTTATTGCGAGACCAACGAAATGCATGTATGCAACTGGTTGAAGCTGTCAAAGAACATTACAGCCCTTTAGTGCAGCATTACTGTTGCTATAGTGCAGAGACAGGAAACAGCATCCAACACAAAGATCAGATTTTCTCTGTGTCACAGTAACTGTAATAATGCCCCAAATTAACACAGCTTTATTTATTCACATTTTTCCGTGGCCTCTTTTTCAGAAAGATACGATCACCGTTAAAAACGGCGATCTGCTGATCACCCGAAAAAATGTCACACTGTGCCTTTAAATCCTGAAATGAACACACTGAGAACTTCCTGAGTGTGACACCCCCCTTCCTCTGCTCTGATTGGCTGAGGCCCTCTCGCTCTCTTCCTCCAGATTGGCTGCTGGTATCCAAGGGCTGGGCGGCGAGGTCTCTATAAATAAACCTGGTAGCTTGTGCTGTATCAGCAACCCTTCCCACAATGCCGTTCTCGCCCTCCCTCTCCCTGCCTGTTGCCTCGTTCTTTTCCCCTCTCAATCCTCAGCGATCTGGCCGTAGCCCCTCGTAAACGTCGTCCCCATGGGAAACAATATTATTAAAACGTAACGGGCGAGAAGAACGCACGCTCATCCAGACGCGCAGGTGCCCGGGTAGAACCGACTGTCACATACACAAGTGTCAGATAAAATGTTAAATATATCGGGTGCTGGATGAAGTAATCATCTACCGCAATTAACCGCGCACAAACCATGAGACCCCCCCACACACCACAGCTGACCAAACACAGCTGCCAGCTGCCAATCAGGATGTTGCCATGGCAACAGACCAGCCTACTCCCTGTCTCTAAGGCACGGGAAGAGAATGAGAACAGCTGAACAGCCCCGCCCCCCCTACGAAGTCCGTATTGACCCCCTCTTATTCCATGTTAGGGTAATAAGAACGCTTGTGCCGCCGAGCCAAAGTTGGACACACCATGTGAGGCGTTAAAAAAGAAAAGGACAGGAAGCTGGAAATGCATAAATAATCGTATCTTCCCGATGGTTCAGATGACACCAGATGCTATATGTTCTTTTTCTCATTCTAAACATCTCTAGTAACAAATAAATAGCTCTTTTTATGAATGTCACTCCTTTAAATTATGAACGCATCTTTACAAACCACACATTTATTCACACAGAGTTATTCTGTGTGCGTGCAAAATAAAGGTCACTGCCAAAAGAAGAACGAAAACTTGACCTTAGCGTATAGCAACAAGTTTGCGTTCTTTACAGCTATGTCATAGAAGAACCATTTCCGGTTACCCAAAGAACCACCGAGTCAAATGTTCTAAAAGAACCATTTCTTTCTTACATTTTTATAGTCTAAAGAACCTTTTGTGAAACTGAAAGGTTCTATGCATGTTAAAGGTTCTTTATGGAACCATACAGACATAAATGGTTCTCCTATGGCCTTTTTAAGAGTGTACAGTGCATAGAGGTAATGTGAACCTCACATTATGCTCGCTGTCTAATGTGCGTCTGTACCAGCAGATGACAGGTCACATGAGTGTCATGCCCCACACCGCAGGACGTCAGGCTTTCATGCATTCCAGCTCGGAGGGACAAGTACAACTAAAAACAGTCTGCACTGCTCAACAATGGTCGGTCTATCAGTATGGGTAAGCGAGGGCAGGTACAGCTTATCAAGGGTGCAGGATAAGCTGGCACAGATCTGTTAATTCTCACAGAACCTGTAAGAAGAAGAACGAATATAAAAACATGACTGACTGCGTGTTATCCTGATTACTGAAATCACAGAGCCACATTTCCCAGCATGCACTGGGAAACAGTCTACGATCCCAATCAAAGGTGCAATCAACTGCCATTTAAAGATTCAGAGATAGTCCTCGTGTCTTAGCACTTCATATTATTTCATTTCAAAAGAAGCTCTGCGAGGAAGGACATCCTGGTATTATCATCCCTTTCTCTGTGGTCAGCTTTCTGTCATTTCCTGTAGCCCACTTATGCATTGACCATCAAACTAGCAGGATGTTTAATGCACATAAAGTGTGAGGGGTTATACATGTGTCTTACCAAGTCAATGTTTCAGGAAGGATCATTTATTAGGGATTGTTAAAGGATTATTTTAGGGACATTATGATCATGTGCTGCCACCAGCTATCCCACAATCCCCAAGCCCCAGTGGTCATCACCAAGAAAACCTCCATCTGATCTCCACTCCTGATTCTCTGAACGGCCTCATTTGCAAGAGGACACCAACCTCAACAGGGTTGCTGCAAAACGTTCAACCTTTCAGCTAAGTTCAACACCTCTAACCGTGTTATGTGATAACCCCGACCAACCTTTCCTGGCAGCCAAACCCCAAACACTCCCACAGAGAACTTTTAAAGCAGTCAGGCCCCCATAGCTGAGTCAGTCTCTACACTATTAATAAAAAGCCATCTGGGTCTATGCCTCAAACAGTGACACTGGTAAATTGAGAGCTCATACAGCGCATTAAAAATAAAATAAATGCCCTACCTTAAAATACATCATTAGCTGTAAACGTATGAAGGCCAGCCACAGCAACAGGCAACACTAAAACAAGCACAGTGCGGTCTGTACATTTATATATTCAAGCGGCAACTAGTGGTCGACCAAAATGCATTCAGTTATTGATTCGATTCTAAGATCTAGAGAACTGATGCCTGGTATAATGCTGCTAATATAGACCTATTTCGCACGTAATGCAGTCAATCTTTACTACAACATTTAAAAATAGAAAAAAATGTAATTATCTATAAAGGTTTTGACAAGGTAGTCGGTAGATTTATTTAAACATGGAGACCCAAAGTGGAGCTAACACTTCCTTCTGTTAATTGGTCATGTGGACACAGATTCGTCCAATAACATTTAGCCATTTTGAGATTAATCGGCTGATTAATCACTAAATATACCCTTTCTACTGTCACGCCTTTGTCCTGCCTTATTTTAATACAAACCATCACCAAATTGCTAATCATCAATGTGTTTTACAGTAGCTTGTCTTAACTGGTGCACGCCATCCACTGTTCTTCACAATGCAGAGACTCCACCCCTTTACCATTGAGTTTTTAACACTAACGGCGGGACCTGAAGGTACTTACATGCTGATCTCTCAGCGAAGCTGCACCTTCACAGCTCCAAGCGACCGTGAGCTCACGTTTACGCCACACTAATCTAAACTGACCAGCACTAATCAAGCGCCTCTTGAGTAAAGAGCCACTTGCTGCAGTGGAGGTGCATGTTGACAGACTGAGGACTAGGGCCTAATTCACACTGTTTACTTTCTTTCCTGAAGAGAGGAAAACAAGGATGATGTCAGGCTATGAGACACAAACAGACAAAACTAAAAGAAAACTGTAAATACCTGAGCAAGAGTGTTTTTGTGACAGGGAACTGAATATTGGGTATCAAACAGAGAATAGCTGCTTTAGTGTTTAACACACACGTGGGTGAGCTGAGGGCTTATCTGAGCGAGATGTTGGATGGACGGACTGCTCTGATCTTGCAGGTACGCTATGAGCGCATCTGGAAAACAATAACATGTTTTTGTTCAGATTCAAGCCCACGACTAATCCAGCAGGAGGCGGGGACACCGAGAGCCAATGAGCATGAAGACATGTCACCTTTTTCCCCCTGAATATGTGAAACAGTGCATGTATGGCAACAACAGGCAGACATTTTTCAACAACAGCATCCTCATGCACTGTTCTTCACTAGAAAGACCGAGTGTAGGTGGGTTGAATTGGGCTAAAGCATTCTCAAACAAAACTTTCACTTTGATGTAATGAGCCATTATGTTTGTAGTGGCAACTACAGGGTTAAAAGACTGAAAGGTTTTCGATGCTAGCAACTTTTGGAAAAGGTGAAACCGTAAAATGATAATAAAAACATCTTTCTTTAACATTAATTTTTAATTTAACATATTAATGAACCAATTTTTACTCCTCTTACCTGAATAAACATCAGTATTATATCTTGTTTTTGATAGATAATGGCTATTAGGACCAAAGGAGAACAATATATATCACATCTGAACACTGTTAACTTTTACATGAGCCTAAAATATGCAATGTTACAACATCAGAACATCTTAACACAAAGTAGTACAGTTTTAAACTACACCAAAACCTCATTGTGTAATGAAAGCGCATCTACGCTGCAACAGTCGGAAAAGACTCAGAGCAAATCCAAACTGCACATAACAAAATGGCTTGTTTCACCTTTAGACTGAAAACTGGTGAGCAAACAAACATTAAAGGCAGTTAGAGCATGGGAGCAAAGGGCGATAAGCATCATACGAATGGGCTGTTTGTACTGTTGCTGTAACTGTCTCTCTCTTTCTCACGGTCCAAACTCCATTGGTTCAGATTCTGTCTGCTGATATATGTTCAGGCGTGCTATCAGCTACAACATGGCTCGTTTATTTGCCTTGTATAGGTGGATGCAGGGAAGCGTTCCTGCAGTTTCCCTAAACCCAGTTGGTTACTTGCGGTTCTGTCTCTCTTTAAAAGAGATACTCAGGCTTCTGAAAGGCAGTTATACACACACTGCATGACATGCCAGACTGGGGTGGGGGGACAAAAATAGCAACTGGAGAAAAGTCAGTTGGATACACGGATAAAAATAAAAATTTGCAGCAGAGAACCCAAAAACACCCCAGACAACAATCAAACAACCAGGATTCTGTTACTCCTCACCCCAATCCTATAAAGTGCTCCATCAACAACAACCAAACAATATCAGGAATAAACAATTCTCCAACTAGATGAATAATTTATGGATTTTAATGTAGGATGAGTATTTCGTTTGAAAGATGAGCATGCTTTGGGATATATGGACAACAAAACTCTTTACATTTGTTTTCGGTCCCTATCAACTTGTTTTCGTCACTCTCTCTGTTTGTACAAATTAAGCGATTTAGCACAGACTGGTTTAATTGCTACAACAACATGGCTCAAACAATTGAACAAATGACCAATTCATGCACCTTGTAGTTTGAAGCTAATTCTAGACTTTTCAGTAAATCACAAATGACTGCAGATGATACGTTTAGACACTTTCTTGAAATGGTCCACTTTAGCAATTATAAAAAATACTGTAACTGCACCTTAATATATGATGGATAATTCAGTCCCTTAATTCCAATCCTGAACTGAAGGCAAGCAAATAATGAAGGATACTAAAAAAAGCATCTAACAAATCAACTGCTGTTTTACTTTAGTATGTTGAGAAACAATGAGCTGATGGTAATTGGACTTACATTCAAAAGCCAAGTCCTGCAGCCCCAAAACATTAAGGAGCACTGTACAACAATTACTGGACAACAATTAGCTGTAATGTAGTTTACTGTTGCAATACATCAAATTCAACAATAGTCTTCAACATCAACATCACTGGCATACAGAATCCATGTAACAGTTTTAAACACCTGAACTGGTTTTGGTGCTACTGAAATCATTGAAATCTAATTGAACCAGTGGGATGTGAGCAAACATGAGTTTAAACTGAAATCAAAGGCATAACAACATCATTTTAATCTATATCCACAAATCATAATGCCTTTGAATCCTAAAAGACTAATGCACCGAGCAAAGCTGCTTTGTGACGTACACCGTGCTGGATACAGTACATGCTGGTCCAGAGAGCAGATCTCTGCTGCAGCTCTAAGATTCCCAGCAACAGAGCGATCACTGTGAGCTCACACCTCACGTCGAGCTTCCACAGCACACGGCACGAATTACAGCGCAGAAGTGACGCAAAGATCACACAGCCCCTGAAACGGTCTGAGAATGAGTCTATTCCCATGACTGTTTGAACACATTATGTTAAGACAATTATGGGAAAAGGAGCTCAGGTCTGTAGGGGTATATGAAGCGTGTGAAACATTTGACTGATTTATGTCCGATCTAAAAGGAAATGCCCCCAATAGACTCTTTCTCTACCCTCAATAACCCAATATTTACATTGTAACAAAACATTACTGATACCGTTTTTAATAGCTACTCATTGGAAATTAGGTTCATCCAGTAAGCTTCAGTTGCATTCATTGACAAAAACTGATTTAATTAAATGCAATGGTGGTAATTACCAATAGACCTTTAAGATAATACCAAAGATTTGGCCAACCTGTATTTTAATTCACACTGAATCAACAAGCTAAGTTAAGTATTTCCTCAAATTCCACAGCCCTATCATCATGATGACCTCATCAAAACTCCTTCATGTTTTCCTTCAACATGGATTCCATGCAAAATTTGGTGTTGTTGACGAGATCCATTTAAGAACATGCCCTGCTTCCAGAACTGCATTAAGCCATACAGATATCTAATGTTCAGCATTATTCTGAAGTAAATAAGACCAGCCACTAATGTTTAACCAATACTTACCATAACAAAGTGTGAAATCAATATACTATTGATTTAATTTGACTGAATGCCTTTTCTTTTTCTTATTGCATTATTCTATATAATGCAATAATATAGGATTGGACAAACTTATGTTATTTACTATATACTTACATATATTACATCTGAACAATAACATCTGAACATATGCATATATGTATAGTTATACACATTAAGGTGAGTAGTGCATGAATTGCACAAAGTTCCACTTGTTACAGATGCAAAGAGACAGCTGTACTAACTTTTTGCCGGCTTTCGTAGCAGGTGTGACTGGGGCAGGTAGCGATTCTGATCTGGACTGCCAATCCAGGATTCGGTGGGCAAGTTTGCCACCATTCTGTTAGAAGGCTGCGGCTTCTCCTCCACAGACGAAGTGATCACCATCGGAAAAGCTTATGCGTTGGCCCGTTGTATCCAAAGAATGACTCTAATTAAGTTTGTTGGGGATCCCAAAAAGTACTTTTGAAAAAGTCGCTGACATCAATAGAATAATCCTTCTCGCATGCCTATAACTTCAGTAAATAATCCAGTAGGTACAATCCAATGGTAACTAAACTCAAGTTTGAATCATAAAGGCAAGTTATAAAGATTAGGACTTTAATTAACGCACAAAAATATCTTTTAATGACTCGTGAAATCCTGCAGTGACAGACAGAAGAAACTGATGAACGAAAAAGGCACCTTTTAGTTATTTCAAACACTGTTTCGTTTCTGTCCTTGTTATTCCCTTTATTACTATTTTAGTCTAAGGCAATGGATTGGGTATCAGGCAACAATGCTCACTTTTGGCATAAAAATATACATATTCAAACTATGTATGTCTTATATATTTTATAGAGCTGTATATATATATACTCTGCAACACACACACATATAGATATTTATATTCCTCTGTTTATATGGGGATGAGCTTATTTGGTTACTAAAGTTTGCTTTACTTGAATTGTATCTAGATTCATTTTCCTGTGATACTGAGGGGAATCCATTTGTTAAAATATCAAAAACTGTTCGCAGGAGTGGGGGTTTGACTGAGATCCTTCTTGAGACAGGACCCCCCCACTTTAATTTTCCAATCCTGATAATTCAGCAGCTGACAAGGAAACCAGAGCCAAACCTGGAAGTGTTGGTAGCGTTAAAGATGGGGTGGGGGTCTCCGTTCTCAACACCATTTACCCCATCACTCTCGCTAAAACAGCAAGTGTTTCTTATATTCTCTCTAGGTGTCCTACAACGTCTTCAATCAGTCAAACAAGACAGTTGTGTCTGGTATCAATGGTTATGTTGACAGCTCCAAATGAAAGGCTATCAGTGACTTCCTGTTGGAGGAAAAGCAAAGTTACCCTTCTCCATTTAATACATCTGGCAAAGTCCACAGGTGTCCACGGGTACCTTACTCGTTGTCAAGGATAAAGGGGAGAACGGGAGCTCAAAACAGGGTTGACGACAACAGATAGCTTGTGATAAATGTGTCGTGTGCTTGCAGGATCAAAACAAACGCGTGCATGCGCAAACAACTACGACTAATCAAAGTGCTGGAGTGCGCGTTACAGGCACCAAATATACCAATACAACAACTGGTGACGGATTCAACACTGAATGTACTTCTTTCACAATAGGATGTGGGTGACAGTATAATGCAGTCTCGATTAAAGAGCGCAGATGTCAAACGAATGAACAGAAAACAAAGACTCTGCAGGAGCACAAGCTCTTCAGGTCTGTAAGAGACTCTCTGATTATAAGGATGCGTTTAATGAGCATTAAAATGCTGATCAATTGAATAACATCCAGAAACAATCCCAGCAATCCAAACAGTGACGCTCGGAGTTAAGACTGAGCTGGTCGTCGTTGTCCAGCTGCGAGCTGTCAAGCTCTGGGACCGTTTAGTTCACGACCGACAATCTGTCAACTTTCCGTGAAAACCGGATTCACCAAACGTTTTCGTGAATACGGTCAGCCGGCAAACGATCTGACGTGACTTCCATCCCCGGCCGTCAGCGCGATCGCGATTCCGTTCGGTGCCGCGCGCCTTCCGCGTGCGCTTTCACGTACATCCGCCGCCGTAACTCCCGCTTGCTCTCGGCCGTCTCTTCCACCGGGACGATTGCTTTGTTCCCTCCGTGAAGTCGTCGTCGTTTTCAGCCAGTCTCGAGTCACACTCGCCCGTTATTCCTCCTGGTTGTGTAGCCTCTGTGGCCGGCTGCGCTCCACACCCTGCACTGAGGACTGTTCCATCAGCAGCTCCGGTGAAGGGGGGGACACCGGAGAGCCGCTCGGTGGAGGAGCTCGGTTGACGCAGTTCCCCGCGCTTCAGTGTTTAAACATTGAAAGCCGAGGACTGCCATGAGAAGCACGACGCGCGTTTTAAAGCAGTGCCGCACGGATGGGTGATTATTAAGCCGGATTTCATCCGGGCTGAGCCACGAAACGCGTATTCAGAAGCGTTTACAGGACCCGGCGTCCCCCTTTCCTGTTTAGTAGCGCCACCAAGCCGCTTCTCTCCATTTATAGTAACTCTGCGGATATAGATATTCACACGGCGCATGTATATATAGACCGGCGGAAGCATTCAAAACAATCCCTGATTAAACCCAATCACACAACGTTACTAAACTAAACGCTCTTCTGCAACGTATTTGCAACGCTTCGACTCACGAAAACGACACGCCAAGCACGATAAATGCCCGTGCAATGAACGGCCATCATCATCATCATCGTCGTCAAGTTGCGCGTGCGATAAACAAAAGAAAGTTGCAGTCAAAACTTCAGTTCAAGTTTCATCCAACTTTTCTGTGCTAAAGCGCGCGCACACGCGCCCGCGTCACTTGCCACAGAGCCGCTCTCACGCGCGTTCACGGGCGCCACCTTCCCCAGCGCGCGCGCGCGCGCGCGCCTTCGCAGGCTCTGTTGCTAGCCGACGCCACGGCAGCTTACGCGCGATTGGTCAGGAGCGGCCCCGTGGCTGTTCCTATTGGTCAGTCGGGCATGTGGGCGGGGAACAGACGAGAGACTGCCCTCTCCCCCGGCTCCGAAACACGCCGCGGAAACAAGATGACGTGCCCGCGGAAACGACACGAAACTCCGGGGAGATTGACACGGAGGAGGAGGAGACGACGGAGGAACTGCACTACAACGGGAGGCTGAGGAGTGTTGCGTTGAGGCCAACTTTAAAGCTTCCTGTTCTCGCGAATTAAACTTTCGCAATGATTGTATAAAGATAATGCCACACGAATGAATCTCTCGGCCCTTATTTAACAGAACGAGTACCCGGAAGAAAGTGCACGATAAGTTCACACTTGCCTGCGCATTCATCCTTAATGCGATAATAAATTAGGGAGAGACGCAGTATATTTCTAACTCAATATATTTATATTTTGGATGAAACTTTGTCCGGTGTCAGATCGGGCTGGGGTGACAGCTTACATAACCCGTGATGAGGTCCCGCCTCACAGCAGCTACAGTCACAAAATCATTACACTATCACGAGAAAAATAATTGCAATTACAAATTACTTTTAAACGTAATTACGAAATAATGACACTTCACTGACCCAGTTTCGTCACGTAAGTGAAAACGTTACATGATTTTGCTTTATTACAGCAACCTCGCACATGCAGTCTGGGTGACTGTATTCATGCATCTCTACAGGATGCGGGCTTGTGAAGATACAAATAAGCGCTGATATTAAATCGGATTAAAACACGACGAGCAAATGTTTAATGTTTAATTGGACAATATTACGGGTAGGAAACAGGTTTGAGATCTGGTGCGTGTGGTTCTCCCATTAAAGAGTTTAAGGGGAGGAGGTCGATGGTGCAAAACGAGGTTAACCATGCCGTCATTCCTCCTCCATGACTCCACAGATGCCCGTTTATGTGCATCTTTCCACGTACATTTCTCTTTCTTTTTCTTTCTTTTACTAAGAGAAAAGGATCGATGCGACTTCTTTAAGTCAGTGATATACAAGCGCCTCGTCTGTTTAAAACCTTTAAAAAAAAGACGATTATGACAACATCAATCATTTGTAATATACTTTATCCTGCTTTTCGTGCAAGCCATCTTTAAAAACATCGCACCCAACAGAGTCTGCAGCTAAAGCTACGGGAATAATATAATGCATAGAAAACGATGACTTTCAGAGACATCACACAATACTCTTTTATATATATATATATATATATGTGTATGCATTTGTATTTTTTTTAATTTTCTCAGATAATAAGAAACATAGAAAGTTGAAAGCAAACGTGAGAATATATACATATCGATGAACCGCAAGTTAACGATTCAACTTTGCTCTTTTGCGTCCGCGGCAGCGCGCGCGCGCGCCCGTGACGGCTGCGGCAGTCCCCTTATGTCACATTATTGCATTATTTCGTTTTATAAAGCACAAAGACACACGCGCGCGCCTGCGTGCACGAGCGAGCCGCTTTAATAGAGGAAATGCGACGCGCTTCCCATAAATCACCTTCGCGACGCGTCAGACGCCCGAGATTAAAAACGCGACGCGAACATTCCGGGACTCACGTGCCTTGCAGCAAATTTCCACCCGGCAACTCCACATTGTACCATGGTAACAGCCCCGCCATTGGTCCCGGGTGCGTTTTGAAATGACCAATGGGAGGGCCGGCAGCGGGTGATGCGTGTTGCTAGGTAAACATGATGCGGTGGGAAGATACGGGAGTCGAACTTCACCGGAGAAGCTCGCGAGCGCGCGCGGCACGGCGGGGCATCACGGCAGCGAATTACCGGGACGTTGCCGGGGCTGCTTCAGCCCGAGATGGTTTCTTCTGCACTTCCAAGCGTGCATCAGAGTGACGTGTGTGCAGTTAAATAAGGCCGCACTCATGGCTGTGTTTGGAGCAGAAGATGGGGACGGCCTGCTGACCAAAACATCTCACAGTCTTCAGTGCTTTATTTTCAACCTCCTTATCGGTGGGCAGAATGGCCAGATATACACCGGCAACCCGCTTGTGTACCAACAGTGACATATTTACAGCTAAGTAAAGCTACAGGGTGATGGTTTGACCTCTCGCTTCCTAAACCTTTAAAATAGCCAGCTGAAGCGTGTGCCGTCTCTGGACCGCGTCCGTTCCTTATATCCAAAAGCAGTACAACAAAACATGCCAATTATGGAAGGGGCACCTAAAACAGGTGCGGCACAGAACATCCAGTTATGATCTTTAAAATATCTCGTGTAAAAACAGGGTACAGCTTATTTAAAGTGCCCTCTGCTATTCAAATGACAAACAAAGTGGCAGCAAACAAACAAAAAAGGTTTCATTCAGGGCCCGTGGACTCCTGTGTGACAAGTTTCAGTGCGTTTTAATTAACACGTTTTTTTATATGAAATAAATCGTATGCAGGCCGTCCTAGTATGAAGCAGTGATGCCACAGTATAGCATGGTATAATAACCGCATGCACAGAATGTGAAGCTGTAGTTACAAAAACGTGTTTCACAACAACATTTGACCTTGTTACTCCCAAGTCTGAAGTTGCCTGTGACAAAAATGGCCCAATGTTGCTACTGCCATGGAAGATCTGCCAAGAAACCTAAGAGGGAGTAGGGTCAGATTTACCATTACAGAAGTCTGAGGTTTCATCCATAAATAGGTTGCATGAGGTGCCATGCTTGGACAAGACATGAACCTTAAAGTCATCCAACACTTAGTACCAGCTGGTACAATAGTAACAGCATGTCAAAATAACTCTATTAAATCACTGTAGGGCTATCACATGGTGTTAAAACATAGGAACCAGAAGACTTCCTTTCCTCTGAAACATTTGTATGAAACATGTATATATACTTCCAATATTAAACACATTTAAGAAATATTTCTAACATGTATATAAACATGACATTTCAAGAATAAATTAAAGGGATAGTTCCCCCCAAAAATAAAACTCTTCCATCATTTACTTACACTCATGTAAATCCAAACCTGTTTAATTTGTTTTGCTTCTGAGGAACACAAAAGAAGACATTTTGAAGTATGTTGGTAGCCAAACAACAATGTCACCCATTGACTTCCACTGTATAGACAGAAAACTACTGAGACATTTCTCAAAATATCTTCTTTTGTGTTCCACAGAAGCAATTAAAGTCATACAGATTTGGAGTGACATGAGGGTGAGTAAATGATGAGAACATTTTTGTTTTTGGATGAACTGTCCCCATTGTAAATTAAAGACAAATGTTCTGGTGATGAGGAAGACGCAAACAGTATCGGTCCACACTTGTCACCACACTTACGTCTGACCCTTTCATAGAGAGATACAGGAGAATCCCTACTGTTAATCCCTGATGAGCCCCGCACCTCACCCTCGCTTCATCAGCATGACCTTTCACCTGAAAACCACACATCTAACATGGACACTGAATGAGAGGAACAGCGAGGGCGCTGTGACCCAGACCACACCAGTGTCTCTTCTCTATTCTCAGTTAATCTGCTATTATTTATTCAGTGTGATTATTCTGTGTTTTGGGGTGTTTAGATATTATGGCACGGGCCACATTAGAATGATTAGGTCTTATTTTCTTTCCTAAGGTGTCAGGAAGAGTTTATAAGTCGCAGGTCCTTCCTGCAGGTGTCAGTGGTTATCTTGAGGTCACATCAAAATAAAAGTACACATTACTTCATTTGCCATTTAAAAAATAAAATACAAAATAAAACACTGTTCCTTTATGTTAAATACACACTGCACTAAAATACCAGGGATTAATAGACAAATGCATGCACAGAGCGGTGATAATTGAGAAGTTACTGGTGAGCCCTCCTCTGCTGCCTCTAGTGGCCAAACAAAGCCACTGCATGAAAGGAGACTGCATTGGTGTGGGAGAAGACCTGCCTTGCCAGACTAGCACTTGGTGAATCAGTGAATCAAAATTTCTGTTCAGCCCTTGCATCTAATCATGTATGATTCTTATATCCATGTTACAGACTAATACACCTATAAAAAAGTTTTTCAAAGGGACCTGTGTTTCGAACCCACGTAAAGTCTTTTCCTGAAAATACAAAGCTCATGGAAAAATGTGTTTCTGTATTTAAAGTTTTTGCGAACGTGTTTTGAACAACTACATAATAAAACTAATAACTGTATCAGCACATCTCAACCATCTGTAAACTTCAAATGGTTTGTAAAAATTACATTTTGATGTATGTAACAATTTTGTGTGCCAAACGTCCATGTCATGGAACATGAGACAGAATGAACACAGACTACATTTTTCTAAACTATGATTTACAGCCAGGCTTGGGCTCAACCTGTTAAGTTATGAAAGCAAACCTGCTCATTCAACCTACTGTCCCAGTATTTAGGTTGACATTTCTTTAGTCATACAGTAATCACAGTACAACACAGTACTCAGTTGATGAAGACATGATCTAACAGCGGGACTGGAATAAACTACGACCACTGGATTTGCCTAAGGACAAACCCAATCAATCTAACACAGGTCAAATTTATCTCCCCTTACAAGACATGAGCGCTATAGACAGTCTAAATATACTGGAATGAAAATGTACTGAATGTGTTCTAAACCCTATAAAAACTTTTATCTTTTACAGCTTTATCTTTGACTGCTTTTCACATGTGATCAGCCAACTGTTATAAAAAGGTCAATTAGGAATGCAAATAATTTGCAATAATGATTCGCGTATCTAACTGCCATCTCTTCCAAACTGGCATCAGCTCTAGTCCTTGTGTGTCACACCCTTGTTTTGGCTAAATTAAACAAATGAACAAAAACAGACAATAAGCTGAACATCAGCCTCCTTATAAAAAGACATCACTTAATTTGGCCTGTTTTATATATGGTTTACAGGCTTACACACAGTAAACAAATAGAAGTGAAGTCTGGAAGTCATTTCCAAGATTTCCGCCTCTCTTACACGTTCTGTAAAACTCTTAGATACCATTCCTTTCTCTCTTTAGACAATTCATTCAACGTCAGCACATATATTTAAAGAACAATGTTGGATACTGTTTGTGAACTTTCACAGATATAACCACCCAGCAGAAAGTGGGCAGGATGTGATCAAATAAAGCCAGGTATTTATGCAAGTTAATGTTTTACATTCGAAATCCCACATGTAGGGCTACAATCTAAATATATCAGGCTTAATCTTTTTTATCCATCTTTTTTCAAACTCTACACATTTAAGATATTTATACACATCTAAGACATTTTGAAGCCTTATTGAATTTGGAGCAATAATAGACAAACACACAACAGCAAACAACTGACCATCCACATGAAATGTACATTAACAATTGTCATACAGTCCTATATAGAAAGCTGAAATATTCAAACCTATTTATTATTTAAGACAGGCATCTGTTCTAATGGTGCATTTTATTTGTTTGTCATTGTGATCCTGCTTTCTTCTATAATCTTTCACCAAAATGTAAAAACTTGCCCCGCCTCAGAAATGATCTTATTTTTTCACTTGCGTCACCTAGACCCTGCAGCCGGGAAAACAATGTTTACAAAAAGTCATTTAGCCATCGACAAACTCACATTCAGGTCTGGCTCCCACTTTAACTTTTCCCTTGTTGAATATTCTGGTCACATTATAAAAGTCAAACACGTTTCATATGTTGTTTTTCAGTTAAACTTTGCAAGCCTTATTACATTTACGCATTTTATCCCAAGTGACCTCATTCAACATATACATTCTTTATCAGTGTTTTTTTTGTGCTGCCTGGAATTAACTTTTGTGCTGCCTAAAAGTCTAATAGTCACTGGTATCTGAAACAGATTTAAAGCATCAAGTTTAGCCATCACAAAGGTGGATTTCTATACATTTCTTATAACTTGTAACATCCACAAGACTAACCAATGACCTCTACTCCACCCCTTTTTGGACAAAGCCAAATATACACCCCTAACCTTTGTACTGTCAAGACAGCAATTCTTAGACCTCAGTCCACAAGGACACCTAATGCCCCTCTGCCACCTCTCCTTGTCTTCTCTCTACCAGTCCTGGTTCTCCTATACTGCACACATGATGTGATTACGCTTCTGTTAAGCCAGGCATAATCTCTAGAAGCTCTGGCTATTTAATTCTTGCTGCTGTGCCAGTTGAGAGCAGTCATGCAGCCTGGCATAGGGCTGTGCGCAGGCATGCAGGACTCTGGCTGTCACAGTGCATGAAGCAGTCTCACGCTCCCACGGTGACAACAGGGCCTTTAACACGGACACATGCAGACTATTAACCACAGACTTTGAAATTAAAAGAAATGTTTCAAATATAGACTACAAAGACACGCATACATGCGTTTAAGCACTGTTGCATGATGCATGCATGCATGTGTGCAGACAGACAGATCCGCTTGTTAACGAACTAGTTTGGTTCATTCATATTGACAAATTTAATCCAAGTCACTGTTTTGAATTTATGGAACCCATTTATGTAGTGAAGTTTTATCTTGTCTAAACAACATGCATGCTGTCTACAGGTAGGCCAGCTTGTGGGACTAGCATCACCAAATGCAAACATATTTACCAACAATGTAACATTCCTCTATTTTAAAGGGAATTCTTCCATCATTTACTCAGCATACCTGCATGACTTTTATGCCTCTGAGGAAAAAGATATTTTAAAGTATGCCGGCAACCAAACAACAGTGGCACCCATTGACTTCCATTGTACAGACACCAAACCACGGAGACATTTCTCAAAATATCTTCTTTTGTGTTCCACAGAAGAAACAAAGTCATCCAGGTTCAGAATGACCTGAGGGTGAGTAAATGATGGAAAAAACACATTTTTTTGGTGAACTATTATTTTAAGTTCTCTCTCATCCAGCCCTTCACTTCTTAGTGGTTCCTTGTTCCTCCAAGCAATGTTTTATTTTCTCGCTTTAACGCGAGACTACTGAACTTCAAGTCATCTGTCAAAAGTTTTATGCTTACCATATATTAAAATTCATACTGTTCTCCCAAGGCTATTTTTACTACCGCTGGTAGTAACCAATCAGAGCCACTGGATAACATCTGGTTATCTTTTTAAACTTGCATTGATATAGCGAAAAACACAGTGGCGCGAGATACATGAAACTAGCATGCTGTATGCTGTCATGAAAAATGGTGAAACAAACAAAAATATTTCACTTCTCAATGCTGTGATGGACCAATCAGAATCAAGAATTTGTGGTATAACATCACTGAATAAAACTTTACAGGTTAAAACAGACTCATATAAATTTGTGTAACATATTCTGAGATGCTCCTGATTTCTTTCTCTTTCTTCCTCTCATTTCTTCCCCCAGTCCTGACCCACTTTCATCTCCCTTTGAAGAGACAGTGACCCAGCATTGTCCCTGATGAAGATCCTATACTGTTCTGCCCCGCGCTACCCACACGGCGCGGTATCCATAGAGACATGGGCCATGTACAGTAAATACATCCCATATTCCACAATATACAACTGCTGTCCTGCTAAAGCCCAGAGGGAACGAGCAAGCGAGACTTACAAAATGATTCACAAAACTACTGAACAGGTTTTGTGAACAAAACTTTACATCTGGGTAGCTGATATTGGGATGTCTGTTATTATAAGAAATATCAGTTTATCAAATCTCAAGCGCAAACGAAAATGTATCCAATATTTGTTATTGACATGCTTACTACAGACAGGAAGCATTTTAATTAACTTACATAGATATGTTGAGTTATGGTGCTCATGCAGGAGAGGTAGGTTTGAACTGGTTTAAAAGTTCACCTGTCACTAAAAAGTCTCCTTGGTCTACTTTTAGTAAACAGTACTACAACAAATTTAGTCTTTTTCACCTTTGGAACATGAATTCACCACTGTGGACACGTCATGCACTTTAAATGACAGTTCTCTTATGGTGAAGGGATTTGCTGAAGATGACTACAGTGATGAAGAAAAGTCTATTTTAGGAGCAGCTCATAACATCTTTATCCAATCCAGCTCCACCAATGACGGTCTCTCTCTCTGACACACATACACATTCATCTTTATACCACTCTTTTTGTTTTTAGACTCAGTAGAAGTTTCATTTATCTTCGTTTATTAAGAGTTCTTCTCTCAAACTTTTTTCAGCCTCCCTGTTACCTTCCTCATCTTCCAGGATCAGTTCTCTACACGTTCAAACCTGTTTACCCTCATTGTCCATCTCAGAGCTGCATTAAACGGGTCAGAAAGGTAGAATGCTGAGAAAGAAAACGATCACCACAAAGAACCCAGCTAACAATTTTAGGTTGTAAGAACGTTTCCCTAACATTTCCGTTAAGTAACAAACAAGTTAAAAATGTTAATTTGAATGTTTTAGGAACGTTCAAAACGTAAAGTTTTTCAGGTTGCATTAACGTTATTGCTTGGTTATAAGAATTTTAATTAAACATTTCTTAATTCTGTAATGTTTTATATGGTTCCACTAACAACGTAAGTATAAAGTTTTTGATATATAGATTTATAACCTTTAAAAAACATGCTACTAATGTTACTTCAATCATATTTTAATAACTGAAAATAACTCTAAAATAACTTTTAGAGAATGCTAGCCAATGTTCTAAGAACGTATCCTGTTAGCTGGGACAACAGCCCTTCTAATCACACAGATGCACAGAGGATGCTAAAACAGATACACTTTCAGCTTCTTCCCTGAGCACGACTTACTGCTATGATGTCATTAACATGTTGCTAGGGTGTTCTGAGTGATATTTAGCACATTGCTATGCAGTTGCTAGGGTGTTGTAGGTAGTCGCTGACAGGTCCAAAAAGCCCATGTCACTTTGATATCGTAGTTTCTCTGTCAGTATCTTCAATGTATGTCTTACAGTTTTTTTGAAGTTTTATGAAAATCTCAGGTCTGATCACTTAGCATGATTTGTGATACATGATGAGCTACATGTCATATCAAGGCCATATCAGAAGTGTCATATCTAGGCTTAGGGGGTTGTTTAAATCATATGTTTGTAAAAAATTAGCTTACCTATGTAGCTACTCTGTAGCCTTGGGATGTCTTAATTTACGCCACTTAATTTGAAGTAAAGTGCTGAAACTTGGAGGGTTTCTGGAAGGTTACAGCTCAAACACTGACCAAGACTGCATCACGTAGAGGTGGGGACTAGCCAGAATGACTCACACATACACATTACTGCTGCTAAGATGTACACCTTACCAAAGGCTTCTGCTTGATGCATGCATGCAGTGGTCAGGAACAAGTGGAGAAACAAGGAAGGACAGAAACTAAATATCTACCTAAGAGAACACAGAGTGTCCAGCTCTCAACTTGCACCATTTAAAGAGGCCTGACTGAGAAAGACTTGAAAGACTGAATCCAGACTACTGTTACTAAATAGATTATATGTCCAAGTGGTCAAGATACAAGAGATGTCTTGTATATCTTGTGGAGGTGATTTCCATAAGAGAATCTACCTGTGTTTTTTAAGCATAAAAAACCATAAGAACAAAATCTACCACTCATGTGATTTGCCATGTTGGCTCCATACAATTTCTAAAATTAATTTAAAAACATCATGGGAATCTTAATATAGGACTCTTAGCAGCTCAGACATTTGTGCAGCCAATTAAACTACATTCTTTCGGTCCAATCATTGCTTTTAGACCGAATGCAATGATTGGACAAACATTTTATGGTCCTGTGCCTTCCCTAAAAATATATATAGAGTTATATAAATATATTTAGAGCACTTTACTAAGTGATTGCTATGAGGATGTGAAGAGACTTTCAATCAGCATAACAAAAAATGTTTCTGGAAAAAAATCACCCACCCTGCCTTAAAGATGCAGAAAATGCAGCTCTATTTCCTGATGCGGTTTCATTTTTGAATGCCTTGATTTAATATGTTAATGGATTGTGTTGCTGAGGATCCTCTAAAATGATTTTATTCTGACCTTTCCTTTAAGTAAAAAAATCTTGACACTTTAACAGCCTTAAAAATATACAGACAGAGAACGTACTTCTGTATGAACTACTTTAAGCCTGTTATCATCCATAGAGCCACATGTTGACCACGCACACAAGCCATGCTTTGGAGGAGAAGCTTGTTAAGAGCCACATCCAAATCAATGTGTTAGGCTATATGCCATCTGATGAGAGACAGGATTTGTCTGACAGTAGGGCCAAAGTCACACAGGGACAGACAGACAGAAGCAGTGGAACGAATGCAGGGGTGGGATGGGGTGTGGGTGCCGAGGGTTTGTCATTCACACTCATGAAGATATAATCTTCTCTCAAGTTTTTCTCCTGATCAACTGCCCTACTCTTGCATTCCTCCAAAATTTGTAACAACCAGGACAAAGTGTATGATGTTCATCAAGGAATCTGGCATGCAAAAACTGGGAAACCGCATAGAAACTGTATACACTTCTAAATGTGTGTGTCCTCTCCTCCCAGAGATATCAAATTTAAGAGTATGTTGTGGATGAATGAGAAACTGACTGCCTCAGGTGGTCTCTAAAGTGACTGACAAGCTTCAGTCTATGCCAGCTCAGTTTGTCAACTACAGGAAATGATAAGTGCATAAAAGAGAACCCATTAATTGCTAATATGAGGCAACTACAACATCGTTGACTATAAGAAACTTAAAGCCAACCTTCCAAAATACACGTCTGAGAGTTGTTTCTGTCATACGAATTACTTGGTGCATATAATATTGTGTTTTTATGTCTTAAAGTTGGCAATTGAGGAAACATGATAAAACTTGCCTTGGAGTCTCACTGCATAGTTAATGTACCACCCCTGCTCCACTTCTGGAGTTATAAAGTTAGAGAAGTCTTTTCTTGCAAACGCTCAGAAAATATCCTTACAACACGCATTGGCTGCCTTAAATGGACCACTGAAACAAGCCTTCAGTATAAAACACTTCCTGGCAAACAGCTCCCTTAATATAACACCGCAGTACATTTACAGCAAGATTTCATACAATAAAGTTAGTGAGTCTATTCACAGTCCCGTGTCACTCTGCCACAGACACCAAAAGAACCCCCAAAAAAACCAACACAGAGCTTTACACCAGATGAATAGGAGGTCAAAAATGAAAGAAGGGTGGAATAATGTTTGATTGAGGCAGACTGAAATTTCCTTAACAACATGAAAAGTTTGGGCGATTTTTTTAAAGGACATGAGAGAGTGACATTTTAAGATTTTTAAAACACAGATAGCAACCAAAAATACTTGACTATTGATAATGCAGATTTTTTCTCTTTTACTTATATCTAAACATTTCAAGATAATTGAAGAAATGGATCGAAAAATGACAACGTGGTTTTATGGCAACGTCAAGATTTAGATCCAAGCCGTTACCTACAAACCAAATTATTCCACCCATTTCTGGTCTGAAAAATCTACATAATCTGTCGCACAAGCATTAATCATAACACAGTGGCAACTGCCAGGTTTTACCCATTCTTAAAGGTGACAATATCTAGTGATGGCTGATGGAGATGACAACATGAAGAAAGAGAAGGAGAAGTGTGTCCATTTTGAACCGGCATTGCTACTTCAGCACCACAGCACAAACGCTATGGAGATGAGGGGTGTAGGCACTGCCATGTATCCAGGGGTTCATTGCACGACACACTGGGCTAAATCTAGACCTGGGCCGTATCCAGATTTATTCTGGAGGTGAATAGAAATCAGAATCTGCCATATGTTCCCTCCACAGCATCATCCAGCACGTATGACCATTAAGAAAAAACGTAGCGTCACTCCACATACAGAGCCATGACATAAAGTCTCAATTATATGAACACAATCCGTCCTTTTCTAACACAAGATGAATATCCGAGATCATTCATGCTAAATATATGAAGCAATGCGGAGAAAAGCGACGAGGCATCTGTACCATTTCGACAGCTTTCAGACATCCCGTTCACTGGATTTGCATGCCATGCAACACCGCAGTTTTGCATGAATGTAATTGTGGTCTAAGTGATGCTGTGGGCTTTCTAACACTTACACGACGACTGGGTGTCTAAAACAAACGTGATGGGCGAACCGGACTCATCAATCTAAGTCATGAGAAACGATCATCGAAAGATGCATCGGAGGTCTCATGATCCATAATCGAACATGCTCATGGGTGCATGGTTGCAAACGCCAGCAACCCTCTCTGAAATGTCATGCAATGGTTTTTGACCGACAGACAACGTATACGTGTTATAAAATAAGCCATTCCCAACAGCCATGATCTAACGATGCTCATGACAGACCAGGAGAAAAGCCATCGCATGATTTTAATCGTCCACGGTGACACATCCGATGGGATCTGCTCTCTGGATGTTAGAAGAAGACGGATGAAGGTTTCTATACCTGCCCGTGGTCTTTTGCATCTGACCCAGTTTACATAAAGCAACAAGCCGAATTTGCCCCACTCCCTCCCCGCAGCCCCAGTACTGATCGGCCTGTGCATCGGACATCTTCGAGGTTTCATGATGCATGAGGAGGACCCACAGCAGACCTCCATCTACCCCGACGGCAAGACAAGATCGTTTCTGGACATCCCTGTATTAGTCGGCCTAAACGGGCTTGTGATGTTTTAAGAAACCCACGGTCCTCTTACCTCAGCTTGGTTTCCAGCTTCCCGAAGCAGCCATTACCAGTATCCCCCGTCGCTGTCCGAACCTCCGCCACACAGGTACCGGGGCGGACCAAAAACCGGCAAAACGACCCCCCTCCCCCCGAACCGCCACCCCTACCGGACAGATGAACGGGTGGCTGCGATCGCCGGCCCGAAAAAGACGCAACACGGAGGCTCTGTGTCGTCTACAATCCGTCTTCAGCACATTTGTCTTTTTCTTCCACAGTCCCCCGAATATAATATAAAGATCGCGGCAGGAGCGTCTTCAGACCCCCGGTACGGCTGCCCGCCGGTCCGTTGAGCGGTACATGCAACCGTGACAGCCGCCTCTCGGTGCTCCGCGGTAGTCCGCCTCGACGCGGTGTCTCCCCAAAAAAAAGCGACGCGTTGAGCCAAGGGTCGAGGCGTGCGGGTCGCGGAGGCTAGCGCTCAGGCTAACCGCGTTCGCATCGCCCAGCGGCGGCGGTCTGGCGGCGGCTCGCCCGCGGAGGTGCCGCGGCGGCGAGAAAGAAATTCAGACGAGAAAACGGGTGAACGGAACACCGGGGTTTCTTCGTCGCACCGCTCCGGTAACCGGTACGATGTGCATTCGCCAGGGACCCCCCCTCACTGCCCGTTAATCTCGGATCGGCTCCGCGGCTGCTCGTCGCTCTGAGAGGGTCTGCACGGTAAAGCGCGTCCCCGCGGCAAAGCGCGCTCCCGGCCGCTCGCTTCAGCGTATGCAGCGTTCACAAAATGGCCGCCTAAACAAACCGGACGACCCAGCGCGATTTATTTAAGCGTTTGTCTGTGAAAGGGAGGAAAATGAACGTTTATTTATAAACGATATTAACTTAATAACCCTTAAAAAACACCCACGGGAGTGACTTTTAGGTCGGATGTGGTAATAGAGGAAAGTCAAAGGTTGCTTACAGACGAGACGAATGAACGACGTGGAGGCGCCGGAGCTGTAAAGCATCTTATTGAGCTAAACTTCGAGCATGTTTAGTTATAAAAACCTTTTTTAATCTTTATTTAGCTCCGTGTTGTTTGGTTTACGCAGTGCGACAAAACTCTTACACAAATAAGTTCACTAGGTCCAAACATTGCGCATCCAGTAACGTTTTCCATCATGAGGGATGTGATGTGAATGTAAAACACTTTACATGACAAAATGCTCTTTAATACGCGCTGCAAAGGTTGTTAAAGAGATTAATGATCTGTGAATTATCGTGTGATCATATTCGCTTATATTAACATGAATGGAGGACAGCGTTTAAATCCTCTGAGTCTTCGGATAAAAGCATCTGTTCAATGAATGCATGTACGAGTAATATGGCCACATTATAGTAAAGTTGTATTGTTAACGCATGTTGTTGTTTTCTCTTCATTTAAGGCCAAGATAAATATATAGACAATTTCTTTCTGTCGTTTGTTTCATAAGGTTTGCTCAAATATCTATTGGGTTATTCATATTATGGCTTGATATTAATGAGAGCTCTTATGTTAAATATCTGTTGCACAGAGACAATACGTTTGAAACACTCAGATATGCATGCATGCAATATATTGCATGCATAAATTGTATATATGCATGCACCCCCTTTAATAACCATAACCATCACGACATTACTTCTTGTTCAGGTCAGAGCACCATTCAAAACTGCCTCAATCTGTCATGTGCCAATAAAGTAGCAAGGCACAAACATTACCCCTATACAGTAACACAAACATACTTATAATATAACAGTTTAAACTTACACAAACATTAAAGGCTTTAATATTCACACGTCTGTGTCTTATAACAAGGATGTGGGATTCACAACATTAGAGACTTAAAGCCCATGCGTTACTTCTCACTGCATTGGTTTGTAAGAAATATATGAGTAAACATATTTATGTAAATCACACATTAAAGAAATGAAGCAACAGCTCGACTTAAGCTGCAATATTAAAACATGCAGGAAGTTCGTCATCAAACTCACACAAGGTGAAAGTTCATACCTTTACCTCTGCTTCACAGTCTGATCTGACGCCCTCTAGCGGCGCTGTGAAGCAGTACACAGACGCATACAGCAAGCGACTAAAACAACTACATCTGCTCACATACATCATGTTTAACATGAAAGTGAAAAGCAACACCTCTGTGTGTACAATGTGCATCATGTATTATTGTCCTTATGAATTTCTGAAGCATCTGACCTGAGAAAGTCACATTTTCACAGAACGGTAATAAATGTATGCTGATTTTGCACACAGAAGGCATATAAACCAGATTTTAGCACCGCTTTACACAAACACCAACTTAGGCATTTTGTCACAATCCCTCCGATATCTTTATTAACTTCCGCTGCATGGATTAAAATACATTCCACTTTGATGATAAATGCTGTTTTATTAATTAAATATGTATTCAATGAGTTTTCATTTAAAAAGTTATTTGTCCTGTGCAATCCCTATCTGAAGAGATATCACACGTTTTCTCCAGTTCCACACACCAGTTTCCCTGATCATGGTAACTTCTAAGCACTTTTACCCCCCTCACACACAGCTCCTCCAGCTCCCCCTGCTGGAACACATGATAATAACGGTGAAATACGGGCCCCTGGCTTGTTGTCTCCCCGGGGGCCTCTGCTCTACCACTTGCTGCTTCCTTATTTTTGTCCTTACTATTTTTTAAATGCCATGGCACCAGGAGATCTTGTGCAAGGAAAGCCGTGCGGTTAGTATGGACATGTATCTTGGGTTGTGTCACATTCCCAGAACCATCATCACTGTTTTTAATGTCCGAACTCATTTTCCCATCATGCTCCTCCTGTTGGTTAGGAGTTTCTTCCTCTGCCTTTTTTAAGCAAGCTGTGGGCACACTGTTCTCTTGATACTGTTTTTCTTTTAGATATTTTGATTTCTGATTGTTGTATTCCTGCTCCATGGCCCAAACGTAGATCAGAGCTCTTCCACCCACCTTCAGCAGTCGCACCAGCTCTCTGATAGCAGACTGTCTCCTCTCCTGAAAACATGCACACGTTCATCATAAACACAAATGTAAACACCACTATGACTTAACAAACATTAACACGGTTTTGTTAATTGATTGCATTTTGTGCCAATTTTTTATCCTAACCCTTAACTATAGTACAAGTACTTTGTGACATTGATGAAACAACCCATATTACACACTGTGACAGAACAAATACGCAACATTAATAATTCAGACAAGAACAACATTACGATGCTATAAGATGGCTTCTAACAAACATACTGAGCCAATCACAAATTTGTATTGGGATTTTGCTGGTATTGTAGAATAAACAGCTGTTACAATTACAACAGACATTAATCTAGCTTTTTAATGTGTTTTATGTAAACTGATAATGGATAGTTCACCCAAAGATAAAAATCCTTCTATCATTTACTCAGCCTCATGTAATTCCAAACCTGCATGACTTTTCTGAAGATATTTTGAAGAATGTTGGTAACCAAACAACAGTGGTACCCCTTATGTTTCCCAGAAGCATAAAGTCATATAGGTCTGGAATGGCGTGAGGGTGAGTAAATGATAGAAGTAGGGATGAAAAAATTCATTTTTGGGTGAACTGTCCCTTTAAGAGATTTCTCTGATTGACTGAGCATAATCACCTGTGTAGAGAAATGGTGAATGACTGCAATAGAGATGCAGGCATCGCAGCAGCCACTGCGCAGGGGAACAGACAGAGCGTCTGACACGAATGCCTCATAACCTCGCTCAGCACAGATCTGCACCAGATTAGCACTGCGGTCGCAGCCCATCTGCAGACGGAGAGATGAGAGAAATCAGACCGGAGGAGTTTTCTGTTCTTCACAGTATAATCATCACAGTAATTGATAACCATAAGATGCTTTAGCTTAAGGGACAGTTCACCCAAAAATGAAAATTCCTGCATCATTTACTCGCCCTCATGTCATTCCAAACCTGTATTATTTGTTGCTTCTGAGGAGCACAAAGGAAGATATTTTCAAGTATGTTGATAACCAAACAGTGGCACCCATTGACTTCCAGGGTGTTAACACATTTTTTCAAAATATCTTCACACAGAAGCAACAAAATCACACAGGTTTGGAATGATTTGAGGGTGAGTAAATGATGGATACATTTTTATTGTTAGGTGAACTGTCCCTTTAAAGACAAGTCTGTAACTTCTCTGTATATTTTTTTTTTAACTCACCGACATCACCTCAGGGTTGATCCCCAGGTATTTGCCATTGCCGCATCCAATATCTGCCAGAATGGCACCAGGTGGCAGGGACAGGAGGAAGTCTCGCACCCGGGGCCATGGTGAATGTCGTGTGCTGCTGAAGTGAGAAGAAATTTCTTCGTAGACCTGGTGAACATACTGTGCCTCCAAACGGCAAGCATCGGCTGCAGCAACGGGCACTGTGGGTGGGGAGGACGGCCGCTGGCTATCACAGACAGATGGATAGGCTACAACAGGAAATACACAATCAGATTCTTGGAACTGAAGTAGAGGTTTGCATGAGCTTTAAACTGAAGCCTGAACCTGGCCCGTAACTCATATTGTTTGACCCGATCGAGCCTGACCAGACCAGTACTGTACCAGGCCAGAACCAAACCCGACCCGAAATCAGTTTCCCACAACAAATGTCACTTTTCAATATGCTATATTTCAGGACTGCATGCAACAGCCAGTAAACAAATACATATTAACACATATTAACAATCAGACCTGAAACTGAGCCAAACCCAAAGTTATTTTATGATATGTGATCCCGAACACAACCCCAAAATCTCAGGCCAAAAAAAGAGTTTTTCAGGACCTGTTGGGCTAGGGTCGGGTAGCAGACAACTAAACTGAAGCGCATCTTTATTACATCTGTACAGAAATGTACAGTCTTACAAAGTTTTACAAAGTTTAGCTCATAAAAGCAGGTAGTTAATGCACTCACCACAGTTACAGGGTGTATGTCGAATTTTGCGGAACGTTAATGATGTCCTGGTGCCACGGCGGCTCAGGGTCAGATTACTGAGGTCTGAGGTCATGACCCCTGACCCTCCAGCCTCTGAAACTGGCACCACATCAAACTTCCGAGGCGTTATACTGATAGAAAACATAAAGAAGTCATTTAATCTCACCTTACGTAAAAATCCATTGCAACAGGATCTAGTAGAAAATATTGTTTTGGTTAGTAAACTTCTAGCATCACAAATTGTGGATCGCAGCTGTTACGTAAAGACTACTGGCTTCCTGTTTCAACAGGAAGTATGTCAACAGACTCAAGAAAACTGCACTCTCACCCGTGTGTCCACAGATAACGGCTCTCTCCTTTCATCACCAGCAGACTCCGCTCTGGCAGCAGCACAGCGACCGAGCGGCCATCAGGATGTTTGAAGTCCATCACTGTCTAGAAGAAGGTGGAGAGGTGACAGGATGAGATGTTGATATTTCTTCTTTATAGGAAAACAATGAGGTTCATTGACCATCTCCATCTTTGTTTAGACAAAGGAAAATAATCAATAACGTTCTGTAACAGAAACCAATCAATAATGCCTGCAGGTTTCCTGTAGCAAAACAACACTGATCTTTACCACACTGATCTAAATAACATGAAGAACAAGTGTCGTCTTATAATAAGACTTGAGGCAGACCGCAACATGCAGGAGAACCGAGAAAACACGACTACCTTCACGGGCAAGCACACTACCTTCTGCACCACTGCAATATTAAACAGAATCTTTCATTTTTATTTCATTATACATTAAAGTAAATGTTTTTACTTGAATTTCCAAAACTCAATGTGAATTTGTGGGAATACGTGGGAATTATGACACACACATGAAGATGAGCCATATGTTGAGGAAGCAAATACATTTATGTTTGCATATGATACAGTTTGTAAAAATTACCCAAAATCCCCAATTAATTCCTGTAATTCCCATAATACTTAAAATGTGGAATATTTCCAAAATTCCCCAGTTTCGCAACCCTCATTTTAATGTATCATGTACCTTTGCTCCGAGGCTCAGGGAGAGGATTGTGTCCTCAAATGCTGAATGAGTGTCCACGTGGGGGGGAATTCCTTCAACAAACAATAACATTTTTGCAACAATAACATGTCTATGCTGCTAAATACTTTCTTTACATATTCTTATGTTTACACATATGTTGACACTTATATTTTATTATCACAAGGTTCACTTTAAAACAGAACTGTGTACTGGCCTGCGCTGCACTGGGACTTACTTTGTCCATTGTCTGTCCCAGTAGTCATGGGACTACTGAAGATGTCTTCACATGTTTGCACTTGTGCACTTTATGTATAAATCATGTATAAATTATGTAGCCTTGTAGTTCTGTGTTGTTCTGTGTTTATGTAGCACCTTGATCTTGTAGAAATGTTGTTTCGTTTCACTGTGTACTTGTATATGAACTGACAATAATGAAATGACAATAAACTCCACTTGAACTTAAACTTGAACATTTAAATCCATAAAACATACAATCAATCTCCTGTCAGCTTTGATGATGTATCATGCACTACCTTGTCCACTTTGGTACTGGTTTACAGTGAGCTGGTCTGGTAGGACACTGATGTGGCCGTCAGCCAGGCATCTGTGCAGAAAAGCATCACATTCCACAGGCAGGCCTGAAATGACATATCTATTAAACTTTTAAACTCATCACAGAGAGCAAGCATCTAGTTTAACATTAATCACACGAAACAAACTCCAATCCTCACGATTAATGTTTTACTTTGGTTAAACAATATGCATGTTAAAATGTTGAACTGTGAACGTACCACCTGGTAATGGCTGATCTTTGTCAATGTTATTATTATCATATCGAAACTCATATCCATAATGCTTCACTCTTCTGTGTTTTAAAGCTTTCTGCACTGAAATACAAAACCAAAAGATCAGAAAAATCAACTGAACATTATGTGTTAATGGGGTTGCTATTAACTTTAAACATGAACGCCAAATATCTCTAACCTGTGACATCATCAACATGTGACGCCCAATCAACAGCCGTCAGCAATTGTAGCTCCTCCTCCAAAGACACGTAATCCTCCAACACAAATAGACCAGGGGGCAAAGCACAAGACACAGTCCTGTCACTGTCCACTGACAAACCAAAAATAAGTCATTAGACACTTGACTCCGAGTCTCTGAGCAGGGCCACAGCTTGAATTCTGGTCCCTGTACATTAATGCTGGATAAGAACTGTTAAGGGCCTCTAGAATAATTCCCACTTTTTATATAGCTACAGAGTAAAGAATTATCAGAAAGACAATTAAAAGCTGCAATCCATAACTTTCGCCTCTCTGCCTTCATCTCTGTTTGAAACATCAAACTGCAGGTTACTTTACGTACATTTCTTTACGTATGTTGATCACAAATGAAGCCAAACTGACATTTCCTGTGAAATCAGACCCGACAGCTCAAATGATAAACAATCATTTGGGGTAAGACAGTTTTAAGCACGAATTGATCATGTACTCAATAACTGATTCTTGTTTTTTTCCATAAAAAATACGGATTGCAGCTTTACAAAAACGAATACAACATACCTCTCTCAACATAGCTGAGGTAGAGAGTGACGTTTTGATCCTGACACCGCAGTGATCGTCCGTTGAGAAGTGTGTATGCATTCTGGCTAGCCTGAGTTGATGAATAGGTCACAAATGCATATGGTTTAGAAGGGGGCGTGAGGAGGGTCTCAACATCTCCTCCCTCTTTAAGAACCTCCAGCAGTGACTCCCTGCACACTCCGTTCCCCAAACCTCCATTAGAAACCACCAGATGCTGAAACAAACACATCACATACATGAACAAGGACATCACTACCTGTATGGTCTTTAATGTCCCCATAGCTCAACTGGTAGAGCTTTGCATTATCAGCACAAAAGGCTGTGGGTTCGACTCCCAGAGAACACACACACTGATCAGATGAACAGCTTGAATGTACTGCAAGTCACCTCAGATAAAAGTGGCTGCCAAATGCTTACATGTAACTGTAATGAGGCACTTATACAAGCCCATGAGCTTCATGTTTAATGACACAAGTTGCTTCTGTATACAATTCACAATGAGGACATGCAACAAACAGCACATCTTCTGGTTTGAGTTTCTGGTTTTCTTTGCATGCTCTGTGGACGTTTGTGGTGGAGATCATACAGTGGTGAATACATGCACTATGAGACCATGACATTACATTAGACACAGCAGTGTAATTCACTTGCATTGGTAAAATGCATTGGTCATGTACCTCTGTGGGATGTGACACTGTACTTATGCCCTCATGTTTCAGTAATGTGTGACTGCTTTTCATCTGCCTGCGGAGGATCTTCTTCTCCTCTTTATTTCTCCTGACTCCTCCCGAGGTCTTCATGCTGCTCTCCATTGTGCAACCGCTTATTTGGTCCCTCCGTTCACAAAACCCACAACATTGGTTCCTACAGTGTTTATTATTATTGTGTATATTATGTAACGTCTACTGTTTTCTTTAGTTTTTCTGAAGTTTTGCTAATATATGTCTTGAGAACCCATTTCTATACTTTGTTTTCGCTGCTTATGGTAAAATGTTTCTGTAAAACAACGATGCAAAGTTATGAAACGCAGAATGTTTTGAGCCACAATTCTTCTCTCTGTTATACTTCAGTCTTGTCAGATTGTAATTCAGCTTTATTACAATGTGAAGGTGTGATACAGCTTGATTTTGAGCTTTGGAAAGTATTAACATGGAAAAAATAACTACATTAGATCCACCTGATATTTTTTTACATTTCTTATAAGCCTCTTAAATTGAAACTGAAGCACAACACACATCACTGTGAACAAAAAGACTCTTTTAGTGTTGTATATATTTGGGAATGCACCCATGTAATTTAAATTCACATCTTGCCCTTTATTACATGACAGACATGAAGTGATGTGGAGGACACACACAGACACACACACACACACAGACAAAAAGATTCTTTTAGTGTTGTATATATTTGGGAATGCACCCATGTAATTTAAATTCACATCTTGCCCTTTATTACATGACAGACATGAAGTGATGTGGAGGACACACACAGACACACACACCCACACACAGACACACACACAGACAGACACACACACAGACAGACACACACACAGACAGACACACACACAGACAGACACACAGACACACACACACACACACAGACAGACACACACACACACAGACAGACACACACACACACACAGACAGACACACACACAGACAGACACAGACAGACACACACACACAGACAGACAGACAGACACACACAGACACACACACCCACAGACAGACACACACAGACAGACAGACACACAGACACACACACACACACACACACACAGACAGACACCCACAGACACACACACCCACAGACACACACACCCACAGACACACACACACACACCCACCCACACAGACAGACAGACACACCCACAGACAGACACACACACACACACCCACAGACAGACACACACACACACACCCACAGACAGACACACACACACACACACACACAGACACACACACACCCACAGACAGACACACAGACAGACACACAGACAGACACACACACACTGGGCTAAGGTGTCGTGCTCAAGCATTGAGAATCGAGTCTAACTGTCCTTCAAAGGTTTTTTGTAAGGAACCAGAAATATACTTAAATATGTCAGTACGTGCCATGACAGTCAAATCATTAAAAATTTTTACTAAAAATATTCAAACAAAACTGCAACAATAAACGTAAATATCCAGAAAGTACATTATAGTTTGACAAGCAATTTTCTTACAACACCAACAGAATTTTTATCTAATTCACAACTGGGAAAGCCACAAACTATAACTCTTATCCGCATTTAATTTGAACTATTACAAGTTCATAACCTGATTGAATCTCTAAACACAAAAATGGCTCAATGTTGATTTCTTAGAAAACTGTTGATTTAGACTGTTGAATAGCACAACACATCTATTATTCCATTGTTACAAGAAAAAAATATGACTCCCCTCTCAGTACAGTGTATTGACAGAGGAATTACAAAACAACAACAAAAAATATGGAAGCAGAGTTGCTCTCCATCAGAAAGTCTTCATCACACACAGCAAGGGCTTTTCCAGCAGAAGCAGCTGAATGGTTAATTTACATAAGAGTCTGTTTTTGCATTTGCAGGCTGTGGGGGCCACCTAGTGGCAGAAACAATAACTGCAAGTGTAAAGGAGGGTGTGGGTAAGGATGGATGTCATGAGGTCTTTCATTTCTTCTGTTTGGGTGGTGGTCTGAAAGAAAGAAAATTATATAAATAAACAGAGAATAATATTATATAATCATTTCAACAGTTAAAGGAAAAAAAAACAAAAAAAACTACCTAAATCGCAACCTAATAACTTTAACAAATGAACCCATTTTGTAAACTTGCATAACAGGGACGTCAAATTAAATTGTTCATTAATGGGTGTTAAGGAAACACTACATAATCATGCTGGTTACACCAAAATGATGCTCACAGAGTAAATATATACAGGCAAAAAACAAACAACAAATGAAGACTCACCTGTAGACTCCTACAACCACCGCGTGATCTCTCTCATACGGCTCGAGCGTCAGCTGCTCCTGAGGCTTCATGTTTTCAGCACTCATCTTTTTAACCTCTGATGCAAACACAGCCTCCGGGGCAGCTGTTGAATCAATGCAGTTGGCCTACAGAAGCAATTTAGAACAAAGAATTAACCAGCTGTGCAATGTTTCTGAAAGTATTATCATTAACACTACCTGCGTGCAAACTATTCATGTTGTTTCTTACTTTGATGGAAATGACGAAGTGGCCACCGTTCTTCAGGAAATTGTGAGCATTGAGGGCAACAATTCTTGTCTGGTCAGGCTGAGCGACATCAGCAAAGATGACGTCCACCATACCTTAAAGAAGAGGACCAAGACTTTAATCCACAACCTGGAACCACATTCTTTAAATTAAAGGTTGGTAATTTCAAAGAGACTAGCACCAGCAAGCTAGCTTTAAAAGCATAAAATCCCACCCTCCATTTAAAGCGCTCTTAAAAGCCACGTCCCCTCCAATAGTGCACAGAGGTATGCAAATACATAGCTTGACAGGAAAGTAGGACATCCAATCATTGGACAATACATCTTTATATGAAAATATTTAGACCACTTTAGTGATTGCTATCAAGATATGAAGACGCTTTTAAGTATGAAGGAAACGACTTACCGACAAGCATACGGTACTTGTGTGGGTGTCGCGCGTCTTCAATGATGGGAATAATGTTGGTTCTCTTTTTGGCCACATTGAGCAAGTCTCTGCCTGATCTGTGAGAGAATTCTACAGCGTACACTAACCCCTCCTGCAGAGAGCAAATGAAGAAATCAAATCTATCAGGACAGGAGAGTCTTATGGCAAAAACAGCATCATAATATCTGGCAACCAAATCAACAATCAAATTAGAACTATAGCTACTGAAAATTATGGAATTATAAACATAAACAGACAAACAACCAAAGAAATGAAAAATTCTACCATCATTTACTCACCCTCATGTCTTTCTAAACATGTATAACTTTTCCTTCTAACAAACACAAAAAACATTTTCAGTTTTGTTGATAACCAAACAACAGTGGCACCCACTTACTTCCATTGTATGGACACAAAACCACTGAAACATTTCTCAAAACATCTTCTTTTGTGTTCCTCAGAAGCCAAAAAGTGGTACAGGTTTGGAAAGACATGAAGGTGAGTAAATAATGTAAGAATTGTCATTTTTGGGTGATCTCTCTCTGTAAGCCTTTGTAAGTTTTGTATTTACTAAATGACATATAAAGTGTGGAAAATAAAGGCACAGAACACTCACAGGCCCAACAATGTCAGAGACGTGGGATACAGTAGTTCCAGACGCAGCTCCTAAGTACATGACCTTTGCTCCCGGCTTGATGTGGATCTGATCTATACCTCCTAAAATAGCTGCAGCCAGTTTTGAGCGGAAGGGATTCCATGCTCTGTACTCGATCTTTGTCTCTCCTTCCTTGAAACAGAAGCACACGTAACACGTGAACAAAATTCCATCTGGAATTAGCTACATGCACAATTATTTTGGGGTTTCCAATAAGCCATCTGATAAGGGATTTTTGGTCTGTCACGTCATTCTATACTCGC